>JXCR01142979.1:33107-126933 GCA_002079205.1 Phalaenopsis hybrid cultivar | reverse complement strand
TGCGACGGGCCTTTCAGTTTCTAGTTGAAATTGAAATGGATTTTGAGGATGTAAGAAAGCTTATTCGCAATCATAAAGACAGTTTGGGTCTGATATTATTGAAGAAACCTACAAGCATTATGACAAATCTGAGTAGTGGAAAGAAAAGACTCTGTAAAATCATAATTGAAGATCCTCACCAGTTGCAGAAATATGCAATGGGATTGAAAGTTTCTCCTCTGCCAAGTAGCGACGATGATTTAAAATCAATAATAGAGAAGAAGAAATTCTTATCTCGTCTCGGTTTTGTTGAGAACTCGAAGAAGATGAAATTGGCTCTTGAAGTATTTCGGGGGAAGGGTGATGAGCTGCAAGACCGGTTCGATTTTTTCGTTAGAAGTGGATTGAATCCAGGCGATGTTTTAGAAATGTTGAAAAGGGCGCCACATATTCTCAACCAGAAGATAGAAGTCCTGGATGAGAAGCTTAGTTTTATCATAAATAATTTGGGTTATCCCTTGAGTTCAGTGGTGAGGTTCCCACAATGCATTTCATTCACAACTGAGAGGATTAAACTTAGGCATCTGATGTATGATTGGCTAAAGGAAAGAGGAAAAGTTGCACCAGCTTTAGCTTTGGGTAGTTTAATAGCTTGTTCGGACAAGCTGTTTGTAAAGAGATTTGTAAGCCTTCACCCAGATGGTCCTACGGCCTGGGAAAGTTTCAAGAAAGCATGATTTTCAAATGAATGAAACTTGCAGGTTTGAATCTTTTTTTAAATTTTGATGCAAAAGTAAGGTTGCTGATTTTTTTTTTTTAGGAATTTTGTATTCTCCATTCTTTGAATTCAGTTTTTATTTGTGTTGATCCTTAACTCAAAATTCTTAGCATATTATGGTGCTTCATTGTTCTGTTATATGCATATTATGTTAAAATCACATCTAAAGGTTTTAGTTGACAGCACTTGAGAGAAAAGGAGATTATTCATTCATTTATTATGCATACATCAAGTTGAAATTGAGTTATAACATTTGATTATTAGGCCATTTGGTTATTTGGTAAATAGAAAACATCTTTAGAAAGTAATAATTTCATTTTTGATAGTTTTGAGTGTGAAAATGAAGTCATTATTTTCGAATGATTTAAGAGAAGTTTAAAATCAATGTTGGTGTTTAATTACATTTAACAAATGATGGATTTAACTTACATCATTTTTCAAGCCATGATTTTAAATTTTATGCAACCACCAAATGAACCCTTTTATGATCCCAAATTATCTACCAAAGCAAATACATTACAAATAAGATATAATTATATAAGAAAGAAGAATGTATCCATTTGATGGCAATTGCAAACTTTAAATTTTAAAAGTTATAATGATTTTAAAAAAAATGATAGATTAGTGTATCTTAATTCCCTTTGAAAATGCTGTTAAACAAATAATTGAGGGAAGTTGTTAAGGACCTTCTCCCAAATTCTTTTTTCTTACCACAAAATCTTGTAATTCATATTTTAAGAAATGTAATCTAATGAGCTCTTAGTTTTTCAATTGCAGATCTAGGCTATACAACAACAACAACAACAACAACAACAACAAAGCCTTAATCCCACTACGTGGGGTCGGCTACATGAAGGCTTTTTCTCCATTGCGTCCTATTTAGTGTCATATAACTAAAACACTTTAAATTGTTGTGGCTTTTACTTTTGCCTTGTAGTTTAAAAATTCCAATGTTTATATTTTAGTACTTTCATTGAAACCTTATGAGTTGAANGCATTCATTGTTGCTCTCATGACCTCCTAATTTCTATTTTCAAGTAGCTCAAAAAGAATTATGGAATGAAATGAGGTTGGCGTTAAAGGTAGCTACAAAATATTTTATGATGACGAGAAAATTATGAAAATAGATATAAAAAGAGATAAGACATAAATGAGTATTCATGAGTAATTTGGTGTTACCTAATAATGGTTGTGTATCCAAGACTTACTGGAGATCCTCATTGGCTTGTTCCGTCTTGTAAAGAACTAAAGGAGTACAGCTGGGATAGGACTTATCTTTTTAGACTGGGCTACAAAAATATGTAGACAAAAAACATCATAAAACTTTTCTACAAGTTGAAAATTTTCCCCATGAAGATGAGCTTAAGTGTATAAGCTATAAATTTCATTAAGGGTACGTTTGGGATAGCTTTTTTGCAGTGGTGGTGTTTCCTGCGTTTGGACATTCCGTTTTTGATGTGTTTTGTAAAACACTGTTTCGATTTTACTATTAGATGCGGATTGCGGGTAGTACCCCGTGATCCGCAGTTCATAGAGGCGAAAGACACTCGATACCCCTTCTCGCTCCTCTGCCCTAATTTCGAAAGCAACGAATCGGTCTGTCATCTCTCGCACTGCGAGTTTCTCCCATTCCTTCTTATCTCTCTGCTACAACCCTAATCGAGTCCCTGAATAGGTATGTTTTTTAGAATGCTTCTTTTGGTTCCGTCTTCTCACATTTTGGTGTGTTGGGGGATCTGGATGACCATTCTGATTTTTTTTAATTACGCCATTAGACACTTTTTTTGCTCATTGAAGTGGCAGCATGGATGAGAAATGGATGAGAAAGATTTACAATTTGAGGGGCTTTAGCTTGGTAGCATNTTGAGCTCCTAAAAATTATACTGAAAGGTAAAGATTTGGTACTAGAAGTCCGTGGAATGCGAAAAATTATTGCGCCCGGAGTCCGGACGCAGAACTGCTTCCGGACAACGGACGCGATAGACCAATCACCGGGAAGGAAAAAAAATCTCTTGTGATTAGTGTATTGTGTCTGTTGTCCGGACGCAGCCGACGTCCGGACTCTGGATGCATTAATTTCTCGTGGAATACAGATTTGAATTCCTCACCTGCTCGGTTGGCGACAAGAATGTAAATCCATTGCGATATTCTATGGGGATTGTATCATCGTCAACATCAAAGACACTGGAGAAGAGCATTATGAGAAGCATAAATTAGTACATAATAACTAGAATAGAATCAACGTGCTTTGACAAAATAATCCCAAGCTATGTAAAAGATCAATTAATCCCAGACTATTTAAATAGGGACTAAACTAGTTCCCAGAATCATTAAATGAAGACTACTTTAATTTTTATTTAAATAGTTTGAGGGCTAAATTGGTCCTTTACATAATCTTTACCACCCAATTCCTAGTTATTTATACATATCTAACACCTAAACTTTACTTTTAACATGCATACCACCAAATCTTGCATATTACATATAAAATAAAATCATTATAACTTTTAATACAGAGGTAAGATGTTATGCATGTAAAAATCGAAATCTAGGTGACAGATATATAAATACATAGGAATTGAGCGGAACGTATGTAAATCTTCCTTTAAAAATGGTAAGGCTTCAGTAATGACCCAGCCATGACTAACCTATCGTTAAGTCCGCCGGTTCTTCTCACAATAGGAACAGAGCCATATCTCATAGCTATCATCTGCCAACAGCAAAGAAACAAGCAGTTTAGAATTTAAGATGAATTGGCTTTATACATTCTCCATTGAATTCCAGGCACCTTCTAAGAAAAGTTTAAGAGCAGAAAAAAAAATTAACAAAGAATGGAATTCCCAATGTTTTACCCAAAAAAATTTGTTTCAAGAGCAAACTTAACCCTTTAGGGAGGCAAATATTGTTAAATTTGGTCAAATTAACTTTAACTGGCTGTTCAACATGTGAGAATATTACCTGTGTGAGTCCACAAGGCTCGAACAGTGATGGTATAACGAACATGTCAGATGCTGCGTATATCATGTGTGAAAGAGCATCATCATATTTTAGTAGCAACCGAACGTTAGGATGATTGCTAAAATGGCTTGCTATACCCTCAAACTCCCTCTGTAATAAAAAATAGTGGTCAGGGATTTTATGTGATAAAAAAAATAATTAGAGTTAATATGCAAATAAGTGCACCAATCCTTCAGCGGAATTTGGTGAGGAGGTACCTTTAAAAGGTACAAAGAAACTAAAGAAAAATGGATATCAAACTTATAGATTTTTCAAGTCTCCACAAATGATAGTAAATTTGATTGCTCATAAAAAAATAAAAATCCATGACCTGGACTCCTTTTTTGTGAATTTTAAGCTCATTTAGGGTTTAAATGCATCATAAATTAAAGCTTATAATCGAGAGGAAGCTGCTGAAGACAATGGCTAATTTCTTGTCCAAAACTAGCGAGTCTCAGGTATAGTCTTTCTCCTAACCAACCAGATCATTGGAGTTGTGATACAGTACAAGCCACTAATTCATTTAAATAAGCTCTCAAAATTCCAGTCGGATAATTAGAAGACGTCCAATTAAGGCAAATTAATCAAAATTGTTTTCAAGTTCTTTAGGCTAACTTCTATTTTTCACATATTTTATTTTATTTATTTTATTGATTTTAGTATGTTTAATATCCTCTTTGTACACGATCCATATTGTGAGCCACCAATTACCTGCTCACCACTTCACCCAATTTGCACCTCGCTTCCAACTATCCCATTGAATCCATCCAGACGTTGGACCAAGTTCACAGTTCCCTTTCACAACGCCACAAGACATAATACAAAAAGTCAAACAACCACAAAGAGCTTTTAGAGAACAATCGGTAAAACGTTTTTAGATTTTTTTTTTCTAATATATGTTTCCATCAACTGCTTGATCTACAACTGAGGGTCAAGCTTTTTGACCGATAAAAAAATAGGAAAATCTTCTACAAATAAGAAGATCTCAACTTTCTGAAGTTTGAACATATTACAAGACGAAATAAGCTTTTATTGAAACTTGCGAGGTTAGCCAATATCCACTAAAAATAGCCTAGCTATATTCCTATTCATTATTCCACATGGTAAAAATTTATATGCAAATGAATTGAGCAGCAGCAACAATAACAACAACAAAGCTTTATACCACTGAGCGGGGTGGGCCACATGAATCATTCTTCTCCATTGTGTCCTATTGAGTGTTATAATTTTATTTAATTCTAATTAATTTAAGATCATTTTTAATAAAACATGCCAAGGCCTTTTTATGTCTAACTCTACCTTTCCTAAAAAAAGCCGAATCTAAAACATTTACTCTCTTGACTAGATCATCAGATGGTCGATGATTTATGTTACCAAATCATATAAGACGACTCTCTGTATTCTTTTCTTCGACTGGTGTTTCACTAGCACTTTCATGAATATATTTATTTTGCATTTTATTTCTAAGTGTAAAGCCACTCATTCACCTAAGCATTCTCATCTCAATAACACTTAACTTACTGCTATGCTTCTTTTTTATAGGCCAATATTTTGCGCCATAAATCATTGCAGGTTTCGCCGCCATCTTATAAAACTTTCTTTTAAGTCTTAAGCGGCACATTTTCATCACACAATAGCCTTGATGCAATCCTCCACTTCAACCGTCCAATTTGATTACTACTAAGAACATCCCCATCTATATTGCCATTACTGACCTGCGATATATAAAATGTTCACTTCTTTTATTGAATTGATCACCCATTGTTACAACACTGCCACTAGATCTACTACTACTAAAATTACATTCCATATATTCACTTTTAGATCTACTCAAACAAAAGCCTTTAAACTTTAAAGATGACCTTCATAAGTCAATTTTTCCATAACTCTTTCTCTAGTCTTATCTACAAGAAGGATATCAACAACGAAAAACAAAAACCAAGGTACATCCTCCTGTAAAAAAGATATAGGCTTAAAGCTGATCCCTGATGTAATTCAACTGAAATAGAAAAATATTTGGTCAAACATTCTTATTTCAGTTGAATTACATCAGGAATGGCTTTAAGCCCATATCTTTTTGCTTTAGTTATGGATGCTCTTACTAGACATTTACAAGAGGATGTACCTTGGTATATGTTTTTTTATGATGACATCCTTCTTGTGGAAAAGACTAGAGAAAAAGTTGAGGAAAAACTTGAATTATGAAGGTCTACATTGAAATCTAAAAGCCTTCGTTTGAGTAGAACTAAAACTTAATGCATGAAATGTAATTTTAGTAGTAGTAGCTCTAGTGGCAGAGTTGTAATTATGAGAGATAAAATCATTAAAAGATGTATACTTTTTAGATACCATGGGTCCATTATTCAGAGTGATGGTGATATAGATGGGGATGTTATTAGTAGAATTCAAGTTGGTTGAAGTGGAGGAATGCTTCGGGCCTATTGTGTGACTGAAAAAGACCACTTAAACTGAAAGGAAAATTCTATAAGATGGTGGTGAGACCTGCAATGCTCTATGGCGCATAATGTTGGCCTTTAGAAGAGAAGCATAAAACAAAGGTAAGTGTTGTTTAGGTGGATGAGTGGCTTGACACGTAGAGACAAAATGCAAAATGAATATATCAACGATAGGTTTGGTGTAGCTTTAGTGGCAGACAAAATTAGAAAGAGTCGTCTTAGATGGTTTGGTCACATTAAATGTCAGTCATCTGATAATCCGGTTAGGAGAGTAGAAGTTTTAGCTTAGACTAATGTTAAGAAAGACTGAAGCAGACCTAAAAAAACTTGGACATATTGTATAAAAAATGATCTTAATCTATTAGAATTAAATGAAAATATACACTCAATAGGACGCAATGGAGAAAAAAGATTCATGTAGCCGGCCTCACTTAGTGAGATAATGGCTTCTTCTTATTGTTGTTGTTGTTGTATCCTTCTCCTTAAACACAATTAACAACATTAGTATATATATCTTTAATAACTTAAATATAAGTCATATCAACACCTTTCTTTCATAAAAGGAAATTTCCTGTAGCCGACTTTTCCTGCGTTTTTTTCTGTTGTTAGGTTCTTCTCCCATGAGAAAACCATTATCGCAGCTGCTCCCACGGAAAAATCTCCCGGGAGCTATTTCCAGTGAACTGCCTACCGTGAGAAAGTTCTCCTGTGGCGTGTTTGTCTCATGTGAACTGCCTACCGTGAGAAAATTCTCCCGTGAGCTCTCCCGTGAGTTCGTTATTTTCTTCCTGCAGAGTTGCTTAGGTAAAGCCGCTTGGCATATCCATGAGCTGTTTTCCCAACATCATCAGCTATAGAAAATATTTTTCCTGCAGACTTCTTTCGTCAACTTCGTCCTGCCATTGGAATCTTTCTGTCTCGGCAACCCAATATTACATTCAGCTCCAATGGAATCATGGCAAACCCTCCAAAATCGAGCCTCCTCCTGATGGTGTACTTGAATCCACCGGAGGATCGACACCGACCTCAATCCCTCTGCAGACCAGATGACCGAAAAATACCACACAAACTTCCTAATTACCACCCATAAACTGAACAAAACTAATTTTCTCCAATTGTCTCAAACTGTGTCTTTGTTCATCAAGGAACGCGAGAAATTCGGCTATCTTACAAGAATGATTCGTGAACCACCCGAAACTGACCTGACGTATGAAACATGGGAAGTAAAGAATTTTATGATCATGTCATGGCTGATCAACTCCATGGAGACTTCGATTGGTCATTCGTATATGTTCCTCCCTTCAGCTAGTGCCCTCGGGACGACAGATGTATGAAACTCCAACCAACTCTATGAGGTGTCTGAGAAAAACCGAGAGGCAAACCATGGGTCAATGACCGTGACCCAATACTATAATGATCTTGTTGCACTATGAATGAAATGTGATATGTACTATGACAACACTTGGATTCTCTGGCCAACATATCCCTTTTCCAAATAATCATATGTTCCAGTTCATTGCTGTCCTTAACAAAGACCTTGACGGAGTTTATGGTCGTATTCTTGGTCGAGATCCGTCGGGAAGAAAATAGGAGACTTATCATGCTCAAGACTTCTCCTTCAGTTGAATTGTCTACCTTGATCTCAAATAGTGCTCAACCCTCGTCCATGCCACGTCGGACCGGTCACCCCACTTGCGATTACTGTCACAAACTCAACCGCACTCGGGACGGACAAGTGTTGGAAACTTCACGGTGAGGTGTCTAAGAAAAACCGGGAGGCAAAACATGGGTTAATGACCGTGACCAAACACTATAATGATCTTGTTGCACTATGAATGAAATGTGATCTGTACTATGACGTTGACCTCATTTTTAGTGAGGTCTAGTCTTCCTCTTAGGGTTTAGGATCTAGCCTTAGGGAACTCCCTTCGACTATCTTAGAACCTTAGAAATGGAACCCGCCTCATTTTAGAAATTGAACCTACTTCTGTACCCTTTTGGAGTTTCGCGTGTGTGGTATCGACTTCTAGCACTTAGAAGGGTGAAACCGACATGAGGAAACCCAAAAAGAATTCCTATAGGACCTTTTGAGCCTTAGGGTGGCCTTCTGCACAATTCGCACTCTTGCGCGCACAAACTTCGCCATTCGGAGGATCGACACATCCGATCGCCACAATTCACATCGCTTGCACTGTTACCTGTCGAAGACTCGAATAAACCTTTTAAAACGATCGATCGCAGGTCGAAATTTTGTGAAATTTGAATTTTGACGCGGTTATGGCCCGATTGTCGACGACGTCGTCCGAGCAAACCCAGATGACAAAACGGATTGCACCGGCGCGTACGGAACATTGATTTTGCCTAGGGAGGACACCCATTTTGTTACGACGCCGCGCGTGAATAGATCGCATATGAATTAGTATATATATATATATATATATATATATATTAATTTATATAAGCCAAATCTTTCCTTTCCTCTTTAAGCCCTAAATCCCTAAACTCACGCACCAGAGCTCTGCCTCCATTCCCTCTCCCGTTCGCGTGCCTGGCCTTTCCCTTTCTCGGTCTCGAGCCAGCCGAGCTCCTCCTCCACGCGAGAGAGAGTTAACTTCTCATTCGTCCTAGCCCGACACTTTCTGCCCACGACCCTCCTTCCCGAAGCTGTGCCAGTCTCCCCGAGCTGTGGTTTTCCTTTTCTTAGTAGTTTGACTCTGGGAAGCTTGTTCCCTGGTACACTTGAATGACAAACTCTCTCTTCTTCCCGATACTTTCCTCGCTGTCACTAGGCTTGCCGCTCGGTCCTAGATGTTTCGGTTGCTTCGCCTTCTGTGAGCAGGGAATGCGGCTTTTTCTTTTTGGCCCGATTCGAGTACCGTGGTGGATTGGGTGATCTTCTTTCTTTTCTCCTCTCTTCTCTGCCTATAAACATAATTTTTTTTGGAATTTTAGGGGTTGTTGGAAAAGTTTTCTAAGGGAGGAGTAGAGATTTTTGGCAGTGAAAGGAGTTTAAGAAGGGGATTTCTGTGAGAGCGTCTCCTTGAGGTGGTTTCTGGTGTTGCAGTGCTCTACATTTGCATTAAGGAGGTACCTCTTCTTCCCCCCTTTTTCGGTGCCTTGCTTCCTTTCGATTTTCTCTCTGCCGAGCCTCCTCTTGCTCGGTTAAGTAGATAGTACAACATGCTAGTTTAATCCACTTTCATGTATTTTGAGATGTTTACCTTAAGAGCATGTTTCAGGGGTTCGATTTGATTACTTGCTTAGAATGGTGGAAATATAGCATGACATAAGTGTTCTTCTTTTCTGTACCTGCTTGAGATGAAACAGTGGCATAGTTCTATTATTGTGAACAGGAAGCTTGAAACATGGTCTTGAAATAATTTTAGCTCCTCTTGCAAGCATGTTAGGATATGTATTATGAACCTTTTCATCTATTTTCATTTAGTATGAGATATTGGAAATGTTATTTGGCCTTTCATGCATGTTAGGGGTTGCGGTTTTTTGGTATCTCATGGCTTTTCTTTACTTGAAATGCACGTTAGAAGGAAATTTATTTAATCTGGAAAGCTTTGTATCTTGTTTTGAGGGCTTGGTTTAGCTCCTTGTGAGGCATCTCCCCTGCTCAAAAATCTGTTGGAATCGGTGTATGCTTGGAATATTTAGACATACAGGTTGTTCCTTGGCTTTGGATGGCTCGGTTTTACCTACAGGTGGCTGGAACTTTAATTTTTGTTAAAGCCTGAATTTATATCAATGCTTGGGTCCTGTTTTAGCCTTGTTGAGCTCTGTTTTGGCTTTTAGTTCTTGTTGGGCTCGGTTTTGGCTGAGTTTGGAGTCTCGATTTTTGGATTGAAATGACTAGAGCTCTATCCTTTATGGAGGCTTTGATTTTAATACTACTGGCCCCTGCTGGGCTCGATTTTGGCCCCTGCTGGGCTCGATTTTGGCATCCCACCGGTGACTTGGCTCAAATATACGTGTGGTGGATGAATTTATGTTGATTCGGAAGAACTCTGTAGTTGTTCTTGTGTAAGGCATGCGTTAGTTCTATATTTTGATGTCTCAGGGGTATGGAAATGTTTTCTACTTTTTTGTTGTAACTCGAACTCGAACCTTAGCTGTGGTTCGGGNTTTTACTTTTATCATCTTTTTTTAGTTAGTATGTATGTGTATATATATATATATATATATTTATATATTGAAAGCCCAAAAAGGCTAACATTTTAACTAGAAAGAAAGATACAGATACAATGTGATAGAGGGCCCAAACATGGCACTCTGCTCACAACAAAACCACAAGGGGTTCCACAACTAAAAAATACTAAAAAGTACATAAGAGACATAAAGAAAAAGCCTAAAAATGCAAAAATACATAATATCAGGTGGTTAGAGAGCAACTAAATTTGGTTTTGTCTCTGCCTCTGGTTCTAGGAAAGGAGCAAGCTAATAAGTTGGTAAGATGATTTTCATTGCCAGTAGTAACCAATGTATCATTCAATATGTTCCCGAGCTGGAGTCGGCCTCCATTCATCTTCTTCATCCTGGAATAGACCTGTCATTCCTCTTCTGAAGATTGACTCACTTGATCTTGGTCTAAAGTGTGCTAGGGATGTGCAGATTGTTGGACATTAGAAGCAACTACCTGTTGTACCGGCTGATCTATTATTGGATCAAATGAGTACTCTCGTGTGTCTTAGCATGTGAGTGAGTCTTCAATAAAAATGGGTGGTATGGGCACAACTGGATCTGTAGCTGTAGTATGTTGTTCTTCTTCAGGAACTGTGGTGTTGGGAAGAGGATCGGGTTGCATCTTCTCTACAGGGATAGTAGGTGGTTGTTCTTTAGCGATATTCGGTCTTAGATGAGGATGCAAACGATGACAAATAGTAGAGTTGTGACCAAACATACTACAAGGAGAGTAATAAGGAGGATGTGGTTCCATTTCAACCTTTTGCTAATACCCGTTGTGCATAGTATCAATCCATATCTCATCCGAAGCTGGTTGAGTTATATCTCTCTCAACTAACACACAAGCCACAAATGATCTAGTGTTAGCAAGCGTAGGACTATCCACCTTAAGAGGCTTACCGTAAGCATATGCTAAAGAGTAGAGGATTTTCATGTTGAACAGATGTAATTTTAACATCGAAAACTTTATCCAAACAGGAATGATAGAAGACTCCGCTTTTTGATCAAAACTGACGGTCTACTTCAAACTATTCATAAAACGATTGTCAATCTTGATAACCTTTCGAGAGAAAATGCGAGTGTAATCAACATCATGAGATAGCTGAATAAGAATATGTCTACCGTCAAGTAGTTCAATGTTCCAATTGCCCAATAGTTTCATAGTATCAAACTCCTTCCTAATGATCTCCACTTTTAGGTGACCATAAAGGAATTTCCCCACTAGAGAGAAGCGCCAAGAGGACGCGAGAGTGCGGGTTTAAATCTCTGTGAGAATAAGTGTAGACTTCCCATTTTTTCTTCCAAGCTTTTTAACNGGAATTTCCCCACTAGAGAGAAGCGCCAAGAGGACGCGAGAGTGCGGGTTTAAATCTCTGTGAGAATAAGTGCAGACTTCCCATTTTTTTTCCAAGTTTTTTAATAAATGTGTGATCATCTCCACCTTCAAGAGCCTCATGGAAAGATTCTGGAACATTGCAGGACTTACCGATAGCAAAACCAGACGCTGAACCTGGAGGAGGGGCACGAGCAGGAAAGTCGCTGGCAAGAGAATTTGCATAAGAACGGAGCGTCGAGGCCATCTCCCTCACAAGACAGGAGAGAAATAGTATGGTGGGCAGGAAGAGCAGACATGCGAACGAGAACCTTATGCCGGGCAGGAAGCGAGCAGAAGGCGCGCCCTTCGGCGAACAGGAAAACAGACAAAACCGCAGCTCGGGAAACCGCGCCGAAGCCCTTTGTCGAAGACCGCAGAGGCCTTCGTCGTCGTCGTCGAGTGTGGTAAGTTCGAAACCGCAGCTCGAAATCTCGAAAAGGGACAGCGTCGAAGCCCNGCCATCTCCCTCACAAGACAGGAGAGAAATAGTATGGTGGGCAGGAAGAGCAGACATGCGAACGAGAACCTTCTGCCGGGCAGGAAGCGAGCAGAAGGCGCACCCTTCGGCGAACAGGAAAACAGACAAAACCGCAGCTCGAGGAAACCGCGCCGAAGCCCTTTGTTGAAGACCGTAGAGGCCTTCGTCGTCGTCGTCGAGTGTGGTAAGATCGAAACCGCAGCTCGAAATCTCGAAAAGGGACAGCGTCGAAGCCTNTCTTATATTTTATCTTTTCTTGCACATTATTATTCCACCACCAACTATTTTTATTTGTAAATATTTTTCCTTATGATTCTCCAAAAACAACTTTTGCTACTTGTTTAATAGCGTTTGTTATTTTATCCCACATCACATTTGTTTCTTCATGAATATCTCAAATTTTGAAATCTTGAATTTTACTCATAAAAATAATTTTATGAACCGTACGTAAGAATTTTATTCAATAGTTACACCACTAAGAAAAATTGCCATATGCAAAAAAAAAAACATTTACAAAACCATCTATTTTTTAATCTCTTTTATAAACATAACCGTGATTAATATAAAAAGACATGCACTTAGAGTTAATCATTTGATAAAAACCCACAATATTTAGAAACCCTTTGGTTACCCCATAACATCTAAATTTTTTATTTGTGCTCCACAATATATATATACAGTACCGTGGGCCCTTTTTTTTCCTATTTGATCTCTGCCCTTTCTATCACTTTCGATGCCCATCTCCCTTTCCTATCCTAGCATTTTCCTTTAATATTACCTTTCCTTTTTATTTACTTTTTTTTCCTAATACCTTTTATTCCTATCTAATAGCTTCTATTACATATATGTGTCGTGTGCTTGTTTAGAATTTAGATTTTGATTATTTTTTATTTCAGATTGTGGTCTCTAAAGACGTTTTCCCATCTGAGGGTTGTAGCCAAAGACAAAAAAGGTGCTCCGGCTGTAACTCGTCCAAGATGATGATCGTTCCCCAAGGATCGAGTGGTACCCTGGCTGTACTTCAATCCCGCAGAGATATTTATCCTTATTAAACTCCTTCGCAACCTTTCCAACCACCCCCATCGTTGTTGTAGTCCCGAACAGCCCTCCCCTCTACTGTCCAACAGTTCACCGCTCTTCCCCTTCTCTGCCCCTTGCTATCTCAGCCACCTGCTTCATTGTTTTCGTTGTCCAAAAACTTCCTTTTGTTGTTCTACTCCTGTCCCACCATACAGAATTTCAATGTTTGTTTTGTCAAAGAAAGTTAGCATGTTCTAGAATGAGAATTAACTAAGACCAAGTCGGAGGGCGTCTTCGATCATGCCAAAAAATACATTCAAGCAACTTCAATAATAACGAGAAATGGATGCAGATTTTGAATGAAAAAAAAAAAGATTCTCCTTTTTTCTAGACAAAGTGGGTCCAATCAAGAGAATCAATATTTNTAGAATTTCAATGTTTGTTTTGTCAAAGAAAGTTAGCATGTTCTAGAATGAGAATTGACTAAGACCAAGTCGTAGGGCGTCTTCGATCATGCCAAAAAATACATTCAAGCAACTTCAATAATAATGAAAAATAGATGCAGATTTTGAATGAAAAAAAAAGGTTCTCCTTTTTTCTAGACAAAGTGGGTCCAATCAAGAGAATCAATATTGTAACTCATAAAAAGTGAAATTTATTTAGGATGAAAGGTTATGATTCAAGGAAGAGCTTTAAATGAAAGCTAATTATTANGTGAAATTTATTTAGGATGAAAGGTTATGATTCAAGGAAGAGCTTTAAATGAAAGCTAATTATTAAAAAAAACACAATGAAATTGCTCATTAGTTCTATTTAGCTGACATTCTATTTCATTTAGCAAGAAATCTTATATTATTTTAGTGTTTTATCATATGCAACCAAAAACCCCCTCATCATATACATGCCCCTCGGGTTATAATCTTTTGAGGAAAAAACTATCTCGAAAGAAGAAAATGAATATTAAAAGAATTTTTAAGCCAACTAAAGAGCTTAAAAAAAAAATAATCACTGTTAGAGATGATTAGACTGATGCACCAAAAAGACCTCAGATTAATTTTATTATGATTAGTCAAATTGTATGTTTAAAAAGACCATTAATTGTGAATTAGCATATATAAAAAAAATTGCATTACAAATCATGTCAAAGAAGTGATTATATAAGGTTGGTTTCGATGAAATGGTTCGAGTAATAACAGACAATGCATTTNATCTCGAAAGGAGAAAATGAATATTAAAAGAATTTTTAAGCCAACTAAAGAGCTTAAAAAAAAATTAACCACTGTTTNCAACCAAAAACCCCCTCATCATATACATGCCCCTCGGGTTATAATCTTTTGAGGAAAAAACTATCTCGAAAGGAGAAAATGAATATTAAAAGAATTTTTAAGCCAACTAAAGAGCTTAAAAAAAATTAATCACTGTTAGAGATGATTAGACTGATGCACCAAAAAGACCTCAGATTAATTTTATTATGATTAGTCAAATTGTATGTTTAAAAAGACCATTAATTGTGAATTAGCATATATAAAAAAAATTGCATTACAAATCATGTCAAAGAAGTGATTATAAAAGGTTGGTTTCGATGAAATGGTTCGATTAATATTCGATTAATAACAGACTGCATTTATGTGCTGATAAATAGAAATAACCTAATATTTTTTGGACTTCTTGTATTGTTTACACATGAATCTTGCATGAAAGAATATTTATGCTCAAAAGAATATATATAGACAGTGATGAGATAACCTATTAGGCTACAAAGAATGTAATTAGATCCAGGCATCGCAGGAAATGCAGTATTTCATGAAAAACTTCACAATAATATATTTGACAGGGATTTAAATTTTTAATGAATTTGTAAAGCTAACAAATTTGGCTTTAATTGAGACACATTTTGCATCAACAAGCATTAGGCTCATGTGTTCTAAAACCATATAGAAAGAATTACAAGCCATAACAATAAACATGTGGGCAATTTATTGAGATGACGATGTGGATAAGGCTTAGTTTATAAAGGAAAAGATATTGGAAGATTTGTTGTTAGACCAAACAAATTATAATGCATCTTTATGAAACCAATATATGAGCTGCTAAGAGTAGTTTGTACAGAAAACCTTACCCACGACTTATGTATAATATGTTAGATCCCATGATAAAAGNAGACCCATTGGAGTTTCTTGAGTTTAATTTACCCCCTCTTGTTGAGTTTGAATCATTTGAATGATTGTAGATAGATCAAATTTGTTACTTTGAAAGATTAGTGATGTTTTGTACTCTCCTATGTATATCAAAACTTATAGGGAATTGATTTGGGTTTGCCTTGGCCGTGAGCCTCACTTATTGTTCCTTGGGTTTGCCTCAACCGTGAGCTTCCTTTCTCCTGTGCCTCGGGTTCGCCTTAGCCGTGAGCCTCACTTGTGGTCCTTTGTGGGTTGCTTTGGCCGAGAGCCTTAGCTGCGATTTCCTCTATTCTATTGACACCGGCTGTGAGCATTTATTTGGTTCTGTGAGAGGATTTGATGCTTATTCGACGTATAAGGCTATTTATTAATCTGAAAGTTAGGGGAATCTTGATTTCGGTATGAGTTTGGAAATATTAATGGTGTTTTCCCCGTGATCATTTTCTTTTGAAGATTGGGAGATTTTAAACCTCATTTTGGAAAAACATTTGGTGGACTCGATCAATCCCACGTCTTTGGGGTTTTAGAAAATTAGCGCAAAGTACCCCTTTAAGTTTGTTAGGAAAGACCTTGGGCCCTGTTTTTCCAGGTCTTTTCGATATGAGTTTTGAGAACTGATCCAGTCTCCTTTTTTTGGTGTTTTATATGGATCAGTGCATCCTCTCTCACCCCATTTTGTTCTTTTATTTCATTGCTTCTTGGTTCGTTCTTTTCGATGCTTATGTTCGATGCATAAGTGTCCACGTATAATCTTTTGCTATACGTGAAACCATCAAGCAAGGTCGCAAGTAGTCGTTTTAGGGCGTACGGTGTTGATGATAAAGACACACCGAAGGTAGAGCAGAAAGATGTCCTATCCTATAACATCAAGATCCAGACATTTGATGAACAATAGAATATGGTATCCGTCACCGACATAAGTCTAGCGGGAGTTGGCTCGAACCTTCTCAGGTGATTGACAGTCTCATGCCCGACAGTGTAATCGAATTGTGGACAACGAAAATTTCTAAAAAAAAAATATATAAATTTTGATAAACCCTTTTCAAGCAAAAACATACTTTCTTACGAAACAAAATTGATAACTCTTTTTCGCATGTTTAAAATTTGTATGCATGTTAAAAAACATAAAACATACTTTAAAGCTGGTTGTCCACCTGACGAATACATGTTTAGGCCCCTAAGTGAGGTTCAAGACACCCTTCTAGACGAATGACGGGTTATATACATTCGGGTGACCGAGTAGCCTTCGTGGACCCTTGAGAATAAATATACAGCTGAACCTAGTCCCATACGAGTGCTTACGGTCCCCCTCACCCGAATTTTTTTTCTTGTTTTATCGAAGCTTAGGGACAGAGCACTCGTGTTACTTTTTCTTTCTTTCGGGATTTCCCCAGAATTTTTGAGGATTTTCTTTTACTTGTCTTTTTCGTTGATTCTCTCGAGTTTTCTGTCATGAGTCATTGTTACACTCTTCTTCGGATTTCTTGGATGACGTTTTCTTCCAGACTTTGCTTTTGAGATGCATTTAAGCTTGCTATACTTAAAGAACATCGGATCCCACGGGCGTACAGGTTTGCTTTATATTTTCCAGTACTTTATTTTTCTGTTTCTACTTGCTACCGTTCTTCCTGTACAGCATGTTATACCATTTATGTTTCTACCTGCTACTGTTCTTCCTGTATAGCATGTTATACTATTCATGTTTCTACCTGTTATTGTTCCACATGCATTCTCCTGTTTGTTCCTGCATTACACATTTTATATTATATAGCTTTAAACATGTCCTCTTTTATATAGGACATTTAGAGGACTACAACCATAGGGTCGTTTGATTTGACACCATAACTGGACACCCTAGACAACTTAAACTCGTCACGTCGGGGAGCTTGGAGCTAGCGCGGTGGGCAGCATGACCATCTTCAACAGCAGAACATGTCTTCCCCAGCAAAATCATTCCTTTCCTAGAAATTAAATAACAAGTCATAGGATTTCGAGGCTGTTCGCCTAGCGCAACATAAATCATCACTTTATCTGTTAGGTCTTTGCACAGTCAGACGGTGCAATTTAAGCCCTAACTCATTCTAGGTTCCGTGGTTGTCGTCCGATACAACGTAAACCCTCATATCTTCCAGGCGATTTGTGTGACCATGTCACGCAAATATAAACCCTAATTAAATAAAATTGGCAGGATAAAATACTTTAATAATTTCTTCTCGAAATTGAAGCAAAACCATAGGATAGACTGGTAAGCCACCGAGGCTCGCCTCAGGATCCGTGGTCTCCCCTAGTTTCTCTTCATTTGGATTCCTCAACATTGTTCCAGATTCGAGCATTTCCCCTTTCACACCTCTTCGTCCGATTTCGTTGAAAAGTCCTATCCTTTTGACTTTTTTGAAGATAGTATTCACTAATTTTTATCCAGAGTTTTCTTAGGTGACTTCGGTCATTTAAGATGTAATTAACAATAGGAGTTTGCCCTTATAAGAAGTTTTTCCGAACCCAGCCNTCTAGACAAGTGGCGGGTTCTATACATTCGGGTGACCGAGTAGCCTTCGTGGACCCTCGAGAATAAATATACTGCTGAGCCTAGTCCCATACGAGTGCTTGCGGTCCCCCTCATCTAAACTTTTCTTTGTTTTGTTTTATCGAAGTTTTGGGACAGGGCACTCGTGTTACTTTTCCTTTCTTTCGGGATTTCTCCAGGATTTTTGAGGATTTTCTTTTACTTGAGTTTCTCGTTGACTTTCTCGAGTTTTCTGCTCTTTCTCGGATTTCCTGTACGACGTTTCTTCCGGACTTTGCTTTTGAGATGCATTTAGGCTTGCTATACTTAAGGAACATCGGATCTCACGGGCGTACATGTTTGCTTTACATTTTTCAGTACTTTATTTTCCTGTTCCTACCTGCTACGATACTGTATAACATGTCATATTATTCATGTTTTCTACCTGCTACTGCTCTTCCTCTACAGCATGTTATACAATTTCTGTTCCAACCTGCTACCGTACCGTACAACATGTTATATTATTCATGTTTCCACTTGCTACTGTTCTTCTTGTATAGCATGTTATACTGTTCCTGTTTCAACCTGTTACTGTTCCACATGCATTCTACTGTTTGTTCCTGTATTGCACATTTCATATTATATAGCTTTAAGCATGCCTCCCTTTTTTATATAGGACATTTAGAGGACTACAAACATAAGGCTGTTTGATTTGACACCATAATTGGACACTCTAGAAAACTTAAACTCGTTACGTCGGAGAGCTTGAAGCTAGCGCGGTGGGCAGCACGACTATCTTCAACAGCAGAACATGTCTTCCCCAGCAAAAACATTCATTTTCCTAGAAATTAAACAACAATTCATAAAATTTTGAGGTTGTTTGCCTAGCGCAACATAAATCCTCCACCTTTTTTTTAGGCATTCATATAGCTCTGCTGTACGATTTAAGCCCTAACTCGTTCTAGGTTCCGAGGTTGTCGTCCGATACGACGTAAACCCTCATATCTTCTAGGCGATTATAAGCCCTAATTAAATAAAATTGGCAGGATGAAACACTTTAATAATTTCATCTCGAAACTAAAGCTAAACCATAGGATAGACTGGGAAGCCACCGAGGCTTGCCTCAGGATCCGTGTCCTTCCCTAGTTTCTCTTCATTTGGATTCCTCAACATATTTCCAGGTTCGAGCATTTCCCCTTTCACACATCTTCGTCTGATTTCGTTGAAAAGTCTTATTCTCTTGACTTCTTTGAAGATAGCACACCTCTTCGTCCGATTTCGTTGAAAAGTCCTATCCTTTTGACTTCTTTGAAGATAATATTCTCTGATTTTCTATCGAGAGTTTTTTTAGGTGACTTCGGTCATTTAAGATGTAATTAACTATAGGGGCTTGCCCTTACGAGAAGTTTTTCCGAACCCAGACTAAAATAAACACTATTTAATTCTTTGTATTAATAGGGAAACTTGTCGGCAAAATAAAACGGTTTCANGTATGTATATATATGTATGTATATATATATATATGTATGTATATATATGTATGTATATATATATATATATATATCTATCTATATACATATATATCTATCTATATACATATATATCTATCTATATACATATATATCTATCTATATATCTATCTATATACATATATATCTATCTATATATCTATCTATATATATGTATATCTATCTATATATATGTATATCTATCNCACTATCTTTGGTATTTCCTATAAAGAGATTTGTTACTATTTGGAATAGATGGTGCACATTTCTCTCTCGTACAGGTCAGTGTTATTGTACTCAAGGTCATCACATATTTTTTATAGATAGTGTTATGAGTGGCACATAAGATTTATCATTTCTTTAGTAAATCTTCAACCTTGCTTATGAAAGAGGACTGATCATCCTTGGATTTCTGGTGGGGGGATACCTCACCCAAGTTTAAAGCTTTAATTTTCTCTTTATTATTTAGTTATCCTTCAAATTTTATCAAACCCTCAATGTGATGACATGGAGATGTCATTATGGAGATTTTTTCAATGAAATGATAGTAATTTGTATGATAATCTAAACTTNAGTTTAAAGCTTTAATTTTCTCTTTATTATTTAGTTATCCTTCAAATTTTATCAAACCCTCAATGTGATGACGTGGAGATGTCATTATGGAGATTTTTTCAATGAAATGATATTAATTTGTATGATAATCTAAACTTTTTTTAATTTTTGAATGGATTTCTTGCATATTTTGGTGCTTCATAAAATTCTTGTCCATTTTTGTTTGATACTTGTATGCATTTGTACATTTTGTAACAAAATTATTATAATATTATGCCTTTTTATTTTTATTTTTTTGTTGAAAGTATTTTTACCTTTGGATACCTATATGCAAAAAAGCAATGTTTCTATCTTTAGTAAAATTTTCTAATTAAACCTTCCATAAAATATAAACTTTTTATTGTAGTTCAAAAAAATCTTTATATGTTCTCACAACATATTTTTTTTTTTTGGAAATGATAGAATATTCAGGAGTAGTAACAATATTAATATGCAATTCAAACATTTATCATCATTGGCTAAAATTTTTAATATATTCTCACCCTGAAGTACACATTCTTGAATGATTCTTAATAAGTAATTTCAACATAATAACATTTTCATAGAAAATTGGTAAGAGTAATAGTCTCAAATCAATACATTATGGAATAGAAAGCTTTGTTCCTCAGCTACTTCAAGGAAAATCAAACATAGTAAGATCTAAGTGAATTTTAAGTGCTTAAAAGCAAAACTGCACAGTAGTCTGATGTCACCCTCTATCAAGNTTTTTTTTTTTTTTTTTTTTGGAAATGATAGAATATTCAGGAGTAGTAACAATATTAATATGCAATTCAATCATTTATCATCATTAGCTAAAATTTTTAATATATTATCACCCTCATGTACACATTCTTGAATGATTCTTAATAAGTAATTTCAACATAATATCATTTTCATAAAAAATTTGTAAGAGTAATAGTCACAAATCAATACATTCAGGAATAGAAAGCTTTGTTCCTCAGCTACTTCAAGGAAAATCAAACATAGTAAGATCTAAGTGAATTTTTAAGTGCTTAAAAGAAAAACTGCATAGTAGTCTGATGTCACCTTCTATCAAGGAGTGTTTTTGTGCTCAAGATATATATATATTGTTTGCACCCAAGAAAACTAGCTCCAAAAATTGGATTACTCACTCTAATGAGAAATACAAAAGAGAAGCTCAATGTCAATGAACCAATGTTTGAGCACGAATAAACAAACGGTCCCACCAAGTTGGATCATGGTATACAAAGGTACTAAAAAAGCCCAGAAGAGAATATGAACCTTATCACTCTTCTATTGGCCTTTGTTGCCTTTACTAGTCAAGCATCCAACCATCTTTTCCAAAGTTAGTTAGTTCACTTATGAGATTATTTTAGCCTTATTAAGGAAAATGAGATTTTGATTGGATATGAAACATGGGATTATCCCCCCTCTTTTTTTTAGCCAAGTGGATAAAACNCTCTTCTACATTGCAACCACTTGCTATCAAGCTCCCCAGCAGGCCGCCAGTCATCCAGTGTTGTTGCCACCTGCTGTTATCTACCCTCAAACATCATCGTTACTTTCTTACCTTCTGATCTTGTTGCCTGCCTCAAGGGAGTCATTTTTGTATTTTGTGCTANATATATATATATATATATATATATATATATATATATATATATATATATATATATATATATATATGTCAATTAAAGCGTCCTTTCGAAGCGGGCGACGGGACTGCACTCCCAGCGACCGACAACTTCTTACGGGCAAACCCCTAACTTTGACCTTTTAACTTTACCCCCTTTCCGCGCCGACATCTAGTCCCCGGCCACCTCTTCTACATTGCAACCACTTGCTATCAAGCTCCCCAGCAGGCCGCCAGTCATCCAGTGTTGTTGCCACCTACTGTCATCTACCCTCAAACATCATCGTTACTTTCTTACTTTCTGATCTTGTCACCTGCCTCAAGGGAGTCATTTTTGTATTTTGTGCTATTTTTTTCCTTATTTTGCAACATCGTTGTCGTTACTTGTTGTTTACATGTTTGTGGTGTTTTACGTTGAGAATTTTTCGTTGTCACTTTTGAATTCAACAATAAAATTTAACGTTCACNTCCTTATTTTGCAACATCGTTGTCGTTACTTGTTGTTTACATGTTTGTGGTGTTTTACGTTGAGAATTTTTCATTGTCACTTTTGAATTCAACAATAAAATTTAACGTTCAGTCGTAGTTTGGGTTAACTCTAATATCAGCTGGTATTAGAGCTAACCCAACTCTAGTTCTATCATAGGATTTCCTACGATCTGCCCCTATGCAAGCCGCCTCCACCAAGAAAAATTTTCATTCCTACCAACCACCAAACCATGGTCAAATTTGACTTAACCTTTCAAAATCAACAACCCAAAAATAAATTTTCTACGCCTTCTTTAACCTCTCACTCCAAACCTTAGACATGTCACCAGGAAGATACATGCCCGATGACAACTCAGGAAGAGATACAGTGGGAGATCAGCCGACTTGAGCGGAGGCTTGTCGAAATTGAGGATGAAACCCAGGAAAAGATTACCCTCGNATGTGTTTGATTTTGAAGAAATCAATAATATTATTGGAAGATAAAAGGAGTACCCACATCAATATCAAGTCTAAAATCCATCTTCTTTGGGTTGGATGCCTAATACATAAAACATCCATTAATAAAAATTAATTTTCAGATTTCATTATGCTTAATTGATCACCAAATTAAAATTGAAGATTGCAAGCTACTACTTTAAATTTGATATAACATCAAAACTATTAATCTTACAAATTAATGAAAAATACATAACTAATCTATAAATTTCCTTTAGTCTACTTAAATTATAATTTAATCCCATTATTTAATATTACTAGCTATTAAATCAATATATTTAATATTTTTAATTAATTAATTTAAAAAAAAATTATAATGATTGAAAGATTTCTAAAATATAATCTTTGTATGAGTTCAACAAAGTTTATTCATATAATTTTTTATTTACTTTACCTTAATTAATTTGATATTTTCATATTTTCAACTTTTTTAAAAATACCTTAATGAATTTTTTTGTAGTAATTTCGAATTAATAAAATTTTAAATTTCATTGAGACTTTCCTACATCTATACGTATGTGTGTGAGTGTGTTTGTGTGAAATAATTTATATTCTTAATATTTTTAAAATTTTGTATTTTAGCAACTTTTCGGTCTTTAGGACTCAGTCCTTAGACTGACCCTAGTTGTTATTGGGCAATGTGTAATTTTCCGTAGAGTGTCTTATACCCAACACATCTAGGAAAATTCACAAACCTTAAAAGACAACAAAAAACTCTCAAATAACCAGTCAAACAAACACTTGCAACCTTTCAAACAAAAACTTTCACAAAACTAAAAAAATTTAATTAAAAGATGATCCTAGCGGTCATTGGGCAAAGTGTAATTTCCCGCAGGATGTCCCATACACACATACATATATAAATAATTTCTCATTTAGAATCTTTAGAAAATATTTCATCTAACTCAAGTTAAATCTAACATCATAAATTAGATCTAAAATATTAATACATAACCACATAATTAGAATATTAAATCTCACCTTTAAACTTAAGGAAGTGAATATTTGAGCTTTGATGATGAACTACCTTCTTCACTTGGCAAAAACCTCCTTACACGCACTCGATCATGCGACTCTCAATCTTTTTTGTCATGTTGATCTCGTCACCCTCAAACACAACTCTCCAATTGCACTCGCTTGCACTAAAAGCTCAAACTTGTCTTGATACTCCAAAACACTCACAAAGCTCACAGACGCCACTCCTGCATCGTTCAGCTTCGTCACCTTTTCACATGGTGATCGTTTGCATTGAGGCACCCGGCTATGCACGAAAGCACGTTGTATGAGTCATCATTATAATAATTGAAATTTAAAAATAATAATAATAAATATATTGGAAATAAGATGTATTGATTTGAATTAACTATCGAGTGGTTCTATTATAGAGTCGAGAGGGTGCTTTTTTTGGTTATTTCATTCNTGCATTGAGGCACCCGGCTATGCACGAAAGCACGTTGTATGAGTCATCATTATAATAATTGAAATTTAAAAAATAATAATAATAAATATATTGGAAATAAGATGTATTGATTCGAATTAACTATCGAGCGGTTCTATTATAGAGTCGAGAGGGTGCTTTTATGGTTATTTCATTTGTAGCCTTCAAAAAGTGAGCGAATGAGAAGAAGAGTCAAGGAGAAGAGGGGAGGTCGAGCGACCTTGTGCGTTGTGCTTGCTGTAGAGGAAGAGGAAGGGGGAGCCCGTCCGTGCGTGAGGGAAGGGATGAAGGATTTACAATAAGTTTTGAGATTCACTCTCTCACACACACACACACATGTGTGTGTGTTTTGGGGAAGGGGGTGTGTTTTTATTTAATTAATGTTAATAGACATTTTAATTGAACCAGGATTGAAGCAATTTAAATCCCAGAACTTAGAGGGAGAAGAGATGACGCGAAATTCCTGACGAGGAAAGAGGAAGAACTGTGGGCGTAAAGTGAAGAGTCGAAGCTTGCAAAAACCCTAATTTGCGAGTTAAGATAAGTTTTTGTGTTAGAGTTGCTTATTGTAATTTTATATACATTACATTGATATATATTAAATATGTTAATATGAAATATGTTAATTGAGGACTGGAAGGCAAGCAAGAAAACTTTGTTTGCAAGTAAGGGATAAGATTGATCTGAAAACCTATAATGTATATGTGAAGGTCTATATTATTACTAAAATTAATATAATTAGTTAAATTGATGTTATTAAAAAAAATTATTAGGAAATGAGGAAAAAGACTTTCAGATTTGAGGTTGGTAAAAAAATTGATGATATAGTGTAGTAAATATATAATTATTGAAGAGTTATTTTAAGACTTGAAGTTTTATTTATAAATAACTATATTATTGGTTCTTATACCAGATTTCATAATATGAGACATATTGTGAATGAATGAATTGCTAAAATTGTAAAGGGAAAATTATGGTTTCAATGATCTTAAATGAAAGAGATTAAAAGAAATGTAAAAGTTTAATTCATATGGGATTACTCTCAGATGAGACTGACGGAGGATACAATGTTTCCGCATGATAAAAAAATTTCTAACAGTGTGCCTCAGGTATAAATTTTTTAGGGTACCAACGAATATAATTTTGAAGATACATTCGAGCATGATGGTCATTCAATATGACTCTTAAATAGATTAAAAGGATAAATATTTAAATTCAAGCGAGAATGCATACATTTAAAATGAAAGTCTATAGTTTTATAAAATAATGATCTGCATTTTCTTTTGGTCATTCATACATAGCATTTGCATAAAAATTTAATATACATTAAGATTATTATTGCTCACTAAGTCGTGAACTTACTGTTGAATTTACTTGTTCTTTTCAGGGAAAGANGGAAGGGGGAGCCCGTCCGTGCGTGAGGGAAGGGATGAAGGATTTACAATAAGTTTTGAGATTCACTCTCTCTCACACACACACAGATTTGTGTGTGTGTGTGTGTTTTGGGGAAGGGGGTGTGTTTTTATTTAATTAATGTTAATAGACATTTTAATTGAATCAGGATTGAAGCAATTTAAATCCCAGAACTTAGAGGGAAAAGAGATGACGCGAAATTCCTGACGAGGAAAGAGGAAGAACTGTGGGCGTAAAGTGGAGAGTTGAAGCTTGCAAAACCCTAATTTGCGAGTTAAGATAAGTTTTTGTGTTAGAGTTTCTTATTGTAATTTTATATATATTACATTGATATATATTAAATATGTTAATTGAGGACTGGAAGGCAAGCAAGAAAACTTTGTTTGCGAGTAAGGGATAAGATTGATCTGAAAACCTATAATGTATATGTGAAGGTCTATATTATTATTAGAATTAATATAAGTAGTTAAATTGATGTTATTAAAAAAAATATTAGGAAATGAGGAAAAAGGCTTTCAGATTTGAGATTGGTAAAAAAATTGATGATATAGTGTAGTAAATATATAATTATTGAAGAGTTATTTTAAAACTTAAAGTTTTATTTATAAATAACTATATTATTGGTTCTTATACCAGATTTCATAATATGAGGCATATTGTGAATGAATGAATTGCTAAAATTGAAAAGGGAAAATTATGGTTTCAATGATCTTAAATGAAAGAGATTAAAAGAAATGTAAAGGTTTAATTCATATGGGATTACTCTCAGATGAGACTGTCGGAGGATACAATATTTCCGCATGATAAAAAAATTTCTAACAGTGTGCCTCAGGTATAAATTTTTTAGGGTACCAACGAATATAATTTTGAAGATACATTCGAGTATGATGGTAATTCAATATGACTCTTAAAGAGACTAAAAGGATAAATGTTTAAATTCAAGCGGGAATGCATACATTTAAAATGAAAGTTTATAGTTTTATAAAATAATGATCTGCATTTTCTTTTGGTCATTAATACATAGCATTTGCATAAAAATTTAATGTACATTAAGATTATTATTGCTCACTAAGGGTCCGTTTGGGGCAGCTTGTGCGTTTCAGGATAAGCTGCTTATCCTGAAACGTGGCCCGCGAGCCGACCGCAGGGGTCGACCTGCGGCCTGCGTTTAGTGTAAAAACTCAAACACAGTTTCGGCTAAGCTGGCGAAAAGCGCAAACCAAACGGTACAGCGGCGTTTTGAAAACGCCGCCCGCACTTATAAGCTGCCCCAAACGGACCCTAAGTCGTGAACTTGCTGTTGAATTTACTTGTTCTTTTCAGGGAAAGAAAAACTATAGATTGATATCTCTAGCATAAAAAACTTAGTTCATAGAAGGAGAACTATAGATGATAAGTATCATGTTCTGATGTGATTATACTTTCTTTTTCCATTGTTTTGTTTAGAGTAGTGATATACAGTTATATGTTGGTTTGGGATGTTGTCAACAGACTATGTTGTTACTTTTGGATATTTTGATTTTTGTATTGTATACTTGTTGTTTCTTAGTAGCTCTTTATATATTGGAAAGTTTCTAGAAATCTGTGAATATTCATCTAAATTTTAATATTGTCCAACTACAGTTCCTGATTAGATTAATTCTCAGGTTGGGTCGTGACAATCATTGCTCTCACTCACCCGCTTCCTTTGTCTTCCCTTTTCTCTGCTTACTGTTTCACGCATGAAATTGCACAAGTTTCAAAGGCACATATAGGGGATCATTCCCCTTCGACACCTTTGTTACCCTTATAATGACGAAACCACTTGTTGAGTTTCATCTCCATGCTTTAACTTCCGATACGCCGCACCCTCTTCATCTTTGTCTTCCATGCTAGCAAGTTACTTTTTTTAATGAAGAACATAACTAATTCACCCCCAAATTTCCAATTCTAAATGTCAAAATATGCATTAATCATGATAATATATGCTGAATAAATTTCGTAAAGTACATCTCAAACAAAAGCCATAGATAACCAAAGCATACAAATGCAAATGTAATTATCAATAAGAAAAAGTTGAACCTTCTGTAAATTTAGTCCAGATGCAGACTGTGGCAACAGTTGGTTGGCTGCATCAGATAATTTGGAGTGTACCTGTGAGACATGTTTTAAACTAAACGCATAGAAATAGCCTTACGTAGTTTAGAGAGGCAACATGTCACCATTCTTACAGAAAACTGATCAAATAAAAAAAGAAAGGCATACATCGGTCCAGAGCTTAAGTGGTGCATTGGCTGTGATATCCAATGCCTCATCATGATGCATATGATCTGCTGGCAGAATCGAAAAATCAGTTATGACTTCAGGTACAGTAACTGGACAGTTCTGCATCATGTAACCTTCACTATAGCCAGCAATCTCAGTGTGAGATTTTTGCTCATTTTCTATATCTCCAATAACGGCAACATCATTGCCAAAATATGTCTCCTGTTGAGAAACTCTATTTTGATGTTGCAGGCCATTAAAATAGGATACGGTGGCTTGAGATTTTTTGGGATCCATTTTATTAAAACAATGATTGTCAGAAAATTGAACAATCTTCGCAGCTGAAGACTGCAAATAAGAACAAGCCTAGAAAGGTTAGAGCATATCATAAGAATGCCAAAATACCCAATAACAATCAAATTCATGACAAAGAAAACACAAGAGAAACATAATTGATTGGGTTAAAAATTCAGTAACCTCAAATGATTTGCTAAATGTTGTATTGGCACCCAAAACTTCTCCAGATGCTTCGTAAAGATCAACCATTGGTCTTTCAAAGACTTTCTTTGGCCGGTTGGCAGAATTTTCATTAATTTTTTTGTTGAAGTATGAGCCTCCAACTGAGAAGTTTTTCATTTCTATTCCAGTTTTTTCATGATGCACCAAAGTACCGAGACTCTCAGATATTTTCAGTTTTTCTCCATCGCTCACCTTTTCAACTGGATGACTTACAAGGGAAGTGGTAGGCTGCAAAATCTTGTGTTCATGCATGTCTCTTAAACGAGATATTTCATCAGCTTCTGAAGTGACAAAACCTTCCAAAGAAACAGCTGATTTGTCTTTATTTGCTAAAGCATCATTGCTTGATATGTCCTTATTGGATTCTTTCAGATCAGCTTCTCTTTGGCCTGATGAAAAAGCACATGGACCAATGGTATGCGGTAGCTTAGGAGAACTATGACAGAAAAATTCTACACATTTTTCCGATTTGCCTTTCTCAACAGTCTCCGAAAAAGCTACATTTTTCTCAAGTTGTGTCAAATAACTACAATTCCTAGAACAATCCAGATCCTTTACAATGTGCAAACCTTCCAGTGGTTTAGCAGCCGTTACTTCGTTAGCATCTATATTCACATCAGAGTTCCCAGCATGTTTCAAATGTAGACCATCATTAATTTCATTCAGACTGCCCTGAAGATTAGTAATAAAAATATCCTTCATTAATGGAGCAGCTTCACAATCAGTTTGCATTTTTGACTTAAATCTCGATCTAGTTAAACTAGTCTTAATAGCAGAAATTCTTTCTCCATGATCTCTGAGTTCCATTTTTAGAGAAGCGGAGAGGTCTCTAGAAGAACTATGCAGTGATTCACTTCGGGGTATAACAGAACGATATTGTAGCTGCCTTTGTTTGTCCTGGTAAGAGGATATAGATCCTTTTAAAGTAGAAAACTGGAATGCTTTAACAACATTATTAGGGGTCTCCATACTGATGTCCATACTTTCCAAGACAGCATTTTTATCCAGTATTGTCGGATTACAAATATTCCCAGAACAATTAAGATCCCTGATGATGCCCATACCTTCAGTATGTTTAGCACAATTTACTTCGGTAGCACCCAGATTCACAGACGAGCTGTCTGCATGTTTCATGTTACGATCATAACAATAATCAATTGAAGCACTCTGCTGAAGAACAGTGGCAAAAGAACCTTACCTAATGGTATTGGGCCATACTCAGACTGCATCCTTGATTTAATATTTGATATAGTTGTTTGATTTTTATATGCAGACATTTTTTCACCATGTTCCATGAGTTCCCTTCTCAGAGAAGCAGATTGCCGTCTAATTGCATCATGCATCAATTCACCTAGAAAAAAAAACAAAAAAATTTAGTGGCCCGTCCTTAAAGAAAAATGGAATGCTTTAACAGCATTATAAGGGGACTACATACAAAACATAAGTTTTTCTTTAGCACAAATGGAAAAAAATTTACTTGAAGGTTGAACGGTCCGACTAATAATGCGCTGCCGCTCCTGGCAGTGTGAAGAGGGCATCATTTCTTGGAGGGCAGAAGAACAGAATGATTTAGTAGCATTCTCAGGTGTACAAACTATACTTACAGGCTTTAACTTTTCTTCGGCATCACCTGATATTGATTGAAAAGACGAACTGGAGTCAATGAATGAATCTTGATAGCTTTTGCCTTCCCTTGTTATACTACTAAGAAGATCTTCATGAACATGGCAAGCTTGCCCATTCAAATCATTCTGAAATTCTCCGTGTGAGGGAGAAAGCAGCTTAGAGTTCTGACCATTGTTGACGATAAAATTGGAATGAGCTAGATCATGGCCTTTTCCAGGAGAAAGCATTTCCTGAATGTAAAATAGCTCAAAAAAAGTAACTTAGTCAATCACTTGAAGGGTTGAGTTTGGAACAAAGATCGAAAATCGCTCAAAATTTGACCAATTTTTTGGATCAGAATGGCATTAAATCAAAGTCAATAAACCAGTCATTGATAGGATAGAGCTTGCATTGAGCCAAACCTTGATCGAATCTAACAAGCTCAAGATCAAAAAAAATATATAGCCTAAGAATTTATCATGTGAGATCAAAAATAGATTGAGATTGCACTGGTTTTTGGCACAGATGGAAGTTAATGTTGACATGTTTGTCTCTAGAGCGTCAAACTTGATTCATGGGGCAGGTTTGAATCTGACCCGAAATTGAGCCCAAAATTATTTGACCTGAGCTTGACCCAAATAGTAAATTGGTTGAAAAGTTGAACCCGAATTCAACACGCTTTCAACCACTAACCCGAGCCAAACCAAAATCACTTGTTTGATATATGCATAACAATTATTTGAGTCAATTTCGAGTCAAGTTTTGATAAATTTCATGTTGAATTAAATGTGTTGGTGTTGGGATTTTGTACACAAATCTGACCCAAAAATTAAGCATGCCAACTTGAACCTAAATTTTTCGAGTCGAGTTGGTTTGTGGAGTCAATTTTTTACACCCATATCTGGCTCATACAAAGATCAGATCAAGGCAACCAATGTTCAAGGCTTAATCAAATCAAGATCAGATTGAATAATTTCAAGCCAACCATAAACAAAGTTGAATCACCTTGAGATTAAATTGTTAACAGTGTTAATCACTTGGAAAGCATACAAAATGGAAAGAAAAGTTGATAATCAAGCTCAATTAACAACATAAAACAAACATGACAAAATACAAATAAGATGCATAGCAATCCAAATTTAAATGCTGGAACAAAATATAACATATCAGGAAAAAACATTATCTAGCCAAACATACAATGTAGTATGGTTGATTGAAGGATAAAAAAATTACAAGGTTGGTCACAAGCAACTGCGATATTTATTTAAAAGAAGAAAATTTAAGGAGATTAAAAGATCACGTAAGCTGAAGAATTTATTTTTCATTACCAAGAACCAAAGATAATCAACAGCTAAATAAAATCAAATTAGTCCTCATGAAAAAGATTTAAAAAGGTGCTCACTGCCTCATCATAAGGCGACTAATAAGCCCATCGAGGCTTAATTCCTTGAGGCTATATGCCTAAATATGCATAAAATTTAAAGCCTAAAATTAACATTCAATTGGAAAAAGGACTTCGGTACCCATGCTAATATTCTGGAACGCAATAGCTCCTGCACCCTCAAAGCCCTATTTTTTGGAGTAAAAATAAGCTCAAGGGCCTCAACTCCATTACGATTTTGGTTGACCGCGAAATTGATGAACATCAGGCCCAGGATTGCTCTCCGGCTGCTCAGTCATGACGCTGAGATGTCACTAAAAGTGAAGATTCATGAGCTCAACATCACGTTGGCTAGAATCAATGCTTGGTGGAAGCAGCGGGCCAAAGTCAAATGGCTTAATGATGGTGATTACAATATCAGTTTCTTCCACACTGTTACTTCGTNCATCTCCAAGCTTTATAGGCATGAAGAGTGCAAGCTTCAAATAGCAAATACAAATAAAGGAAACAGCAGTAATACAGTTACCAGAGTCAGCATCATGCCAATCATGCAACATTTATCATTTTAAGAAAATAACCATTATCATCACTAGCACTATCCCCACAATTTAAGATCAATTAAAAGAAGATTGCTTTAATATTAAAAATGTTAGACATGAAATTCTTTTGGCCGACAATCTTAAATTCTTAATACACAGATAACATCAATTTGGTAGAAAATGAAGAGACATTACAAGAACATGAGACTCACCTACAAATTCCACCGGTGCTCATATCAAACCCACCGTCGAGCAGTTCTCCATCATCTGAATATGTAGGCTTCGCCATATTGGCAAGTTGTTGATACGAAATCCAATATGCTGAAGATGTCACTACGAGTCCAACCCAATGTTTCCAAGAAAAGCTTGAATGAAAGATAATCAACCTAATCAGGATGTATATAACCTGCACAGTAACAAGTCAGGATAATGCAACAAAAAATCAAGAAGAAATGGTTAAAAACCATCCATCAGCAGAAAAAGAAAAACTTCACAAATATTAAAAAAAAATTCAAATCTGACAAAATATGAAAATACAAACATGAATGATTGCAAATGAAAAAGATTAATTCACATGAAAATAAATCTAGAGTTACAGCTTCTGATGACAGAAAATTAGGGTGAAAATCCAAATGGAAAAGGAGTTTATCGATAAATCAATTAACTTTCAAGTTTATGATTAAATTATGCCATTTTTGGCATGTTGTAGTGTGTTAAAATTGCCACTCTATTTAATGAAAATAAATTTATTTATTTTGAAATATATTACTGCTTCTTTTCCAAAATTATTCAAATGTTTCTCATGATTTCACTTTTATTATAAAAAATAGGCAAGATATCAGTAGGTCTTTTGAGTTTTTTACAGCATTTCATGTTGATACACGCTTTTGAAAAACCTCCGCTAAGATCCTAATGCCTTCTGAGATTTGACAGTGGTCTCCCGGGTTGATTTCAAGTCTTCACAAGTTCCCTTTTTCATTAATTTAGGTTATATGGCAATTTACAACTTAAATTTGAATGACATTAAATTTATGGCCAAAATACCCTCATTTTTAGCTTTTTGTCCAATTCTACGGGTAGGGTTCTTCTTCTGCAACCTGTCGGAGCTCTGATGATCATAATTGGAGTTTTGAAGAGCTCTCTTGACCTCAAAATTGGATTGCTTGAAATTAAAACAGTAACATTAACCAATCTATCACAAAAAAATAGCTTCCTCATGTAGCTCCCTAGGTTCATCAATGTTTGAGATGACGAAGAAGGAGAATATAAGAGTCAATGCAATAGAAGATGATGTTAATTACAATTTGTGTGGCTCACTCTTTGATTTAATTATAACAAATTTTATGTGGTATAATTTAATTATTTTGTAAGTGCTTGCTGCAAGTTCATCAATCCACAGTAACTATGGGTACCAGACGAACAACATCGAAGTCCTATGAGTGTATGTTATTTAAATCTACGGAAGTTCAATATTCAGTTACAGCTCCTCCTTCCACTTTCTGTTGTCATCTCAACCGCCGTCCGGAGATAAATTGTCACTTGACCGCTTCATCGTCTCGTTCCGAGAAAAGGAGAGAGAAGAGAGAACATAGCTCGAGCAGCTTATTACAAATTCATATTATTAGTGTGGGTTAAATGAAATTTAAAACAATATTTTATAGTTATATTAATATGTATTATGAAATTTTGAATAGTATTGAAATTAAAAGTGGTGTTTTGGTTATGTTCTATAAGGTCTACTCCTAAGCATGCGTTCTACATTTGCTACCCTAGGGTACTGTATAAACATGCCAGAAAAGTAGAAACTAAAAGCAAGAGTACAGATAGATGTATACAATACATTGCAGTAAAGAAAAAAAAGAACCGTGTTGTAAAGTACAGTAAAGAAAAAAAAAAGAACCGTGTAGTAAAGTACAGTAAAGAAAATGAAGGGGTTGTGTACTGAAGTACATCAACGAAAGAAAAGAACTGTGTAGTAAAGTATAGTAAAAAAAGAAAAGAACTGTGCAGTAAAATACAGTAGATAAAGAAAAGAACAAGATGACCTGACTAATTCTGTCAATTGCTTCAAAACAAATATTGCATAATACAAATGCATATATAAAAAAAGGGGGTTAGACAAATTTTTGCAATTTACATATGAAAGATTTAAGCATGTATGTTTTCATAAAAGTTAAGTGATGAGCATATGAAAAATCCCAATGGGGTATAAGAATTTAAATTAGTAATGGACTCAGACTATACTTTTTATTTATCACAATCCCACAGGTAACTAATGTATTGAAGTATATATATCAATGTCAATCAAAAATCGCCAGCAAATCAACTTAGAATCGTGCAATCCTAATCCCTATCACTTAATTGATGAGCAAACCTGTAAGTAGTATCTGAACTTTAAACTAAAGGTGTAGTGTATTTGCATGTAGTATATGATATGTAGTATCTATTGTCAGTTCACAAATCTCTTAAGCAAGGGTTAGAGTTATCAGCGACTCAAAGGATTGATCATTGATTAAAAAATTTCAGCTATAAAGAAAACTGAGAGTGAATTTTGCATCATCGCCCTTACCCTGCATCTCAAACTTATAGGCCACTTCGATATTCCATATGCATTTCCAATAATTTTAGATATTTCACATCGTAATATCGGAAGAAATAGCTTTTCAAATAATTCTTGTAAAATCAGTCTTCCACCTTACCCATATGTGTTAAGCAATAAGAATCAATTTATCAAACTATAAAGGTTCCAGGCCGCAGGTAACCAGGACCAACCTTAGATAAACTTCTAAGACAATAAATGAATCAACTAATATGGGAATCTCCATTATTGCATTTGTATGTAACCGAAAACTAACTTCAGCAAGCTTACAAGGATAATAATTAAATCGACCAACCAAAGTTCAATCCATATAAATTTCATATTTACATAAAACCAACCTGCCTGAATTTCAGATTTGCATAAAACCAACCTTTATGAATTTCAGGTTTACCTAAAGCTAACTCATGTAAGTTTCAGACTTTGAATAGGTAAAAAGCTTCAGATTTTATTGCATAGATACATATAGAAGTCTCAGATTTTTGGATAAATAAGCGTATTGCATTTTATAGAATCATAAAAGAATTTCAAATCATGAGTATATAAGTCTATTAAATTTTCACATTTCCACCAAAATTAAGTTATTAAGAACATGCCCTTATATTCATACCATCCAATTCTACACAAATTTACACTCCTAACCCCCAAATTTCACATTTATAGCATCCAAATCTCTCACGGCATAAAAAAAAAGGGATACCAATGCAGGTTACACATGAAAACACATAAAAATTGTGTGGTGTGTACGTAAATCCTCTTGAAATGAAATAATAATTCCATATGACAGCTAGCAGACTAGCTGGGATACCTTCGAAAATCAGTTTAAGCCCCAAACTATTTTTTAGATAAACGGTCCAACCACTATACCAAAACAGCAAAAAAAAGAAATTCAAATGTTAATCCAATCCATTCATATAAAGAATAAGGACATAGAACTTCAAATAAACGGACTACAACTCTTAATTGGTCGGATCATCTCTTTTTTCTAATCATCATATTTCTAACCCAATCTAAAACATGTTTGCAAATAATTAATAACAAAATGATTATAAGCATAAATAAAATAAAATATTCAAAATATCAACTCAATATCGGAATAACTTTCAATCTTTTTCTAGCAGCAAATATAAAGACAAACCATATAACAATCCTTTTCAATATAATTAAATTTACCTCAACCAACAATCAAATTAGTAAATGAAACATAAAGACAATATCGATTAACAAATAATAATAATAGTGTGCTAGCATATCGAAAAGAGTGTTTACATACAACCTCTAAGTATTTAGATATAGAACACTTCAATCCTACTATGTGTCTTATAAATCCTTCCCAGTAAGTTCATTTTCGCAAACCTTATTATCAAATTCGTTCACAAAATCATTACCAGAAACTATATATGACTTATTTAGCAAATTCCTTGTAATTCAACTCTTGCACCGGGAGAAAATAATCTCAGTAAGTGTATCTAAAAAAAATGACCAACACAAACACTAACTAATGATTTTGATAATTGGAAGAAGATAATTGAAGGAAGAAGAAATCCTTACCTTCAAATGCTCATTGAAACGAAATAAATTTAAAAAAAAAATCTCGAGAAAGGTGATAAATTAACAATCCGAATAAAAAATCGAATCGCTAAAATTTTAGAGTAATAATAAACTTTGATCAATATCATAAAAACAATATAAGAATTGATTCCAGATTCCAAATGTCTCAAAAGAAGTATGCCCTGAGCAAAATAAAACAAATATGCACCCATTCTAACTATTTCAACATTAAGAGACTAAAGCCTCAATCCCATAGAAAAAGTATCTTCAAGAATTCCAAAAAATGTAAATCTCGAAAGAATATTTATCAATTGTTCTTTATCTTATCCAACTCCTCCAGAAACATTTCACATTAGTCATTAAAATAATGAAAGATAAAAAAACTGAAGTCAAGAACTATAGGTAGTATACAATGTAAGTTCTCAAATTCATCAATAAGAAAATCTCACTCTCATTCATCAAGAACATATGAGAGTATCAAGTCTCTCTAATTTCAACTGCAATCAGGAAAACACACCTGCTAATCTCCAGCAGAAATTCTACTTCATTTCAATTCAAATTCGATTTTAGATTTGTCCCAAATATTGATATTTAAACTTTCTTTCGGGATTGGGTTGATCATTTCGGTCAACGCCAATAGGCGAAACGTGCTTGTACAGCACACCACACCTATTAGTGGTCCATTCGTTGACCTCATTTTAAACAAACAGAGATCTAGCCTTAGGAATTTTCTATTTTGACTCTCCTAGAGGACTAGATTAGGACCCATAACACTTAAAAATTCAGATCATTTATTTGCTCTTTGAAGTTTCATATGGATGGTTTCAAATTCTCAACATTCGATTGAGTCGATTAAAACTGACGTCTTGAAGCTCAAGTTGAGCTCCTATAGGGGTTTGAAAGCTATAAGTAGACCTCACGACGTACGAAGTTTGACTTGTTGCCAAGAGCAATATGCTTGACTTTGGTTGTTGATTAGGCGATGACCGGTCAGCGTTTTGCTCGTTAAAAGGCTCCAGTCATATCAAAATAATTTTATTTTCCACGTGGCGCAAATCAAATTCAAATTGATACGACTGTCGGTGAACTTATCCAAATCACCCCAGATGGGAAAATGGATCGCACTGGTGCGTCCGGAATGTCAATTTTAGTCTGGAATGACATGTACATTGATAGGGTTCAAAATTGGGTTGAATTGTGTGTAAATTGACGAATTTGAGTAAAATAACAAAACTAGAATTTTAAAAAAAAATCGTAATAAAATAAAATAACTCACGCACACGTTACTCCTCTTTGCCCTAAGTCACGCTCATGTTCCTCTCTACCGAGCCCTAGCCTTCTCTTCAACGAAAACCCCTGTTCTCGAATCTTCTTCTCGGTTTTCCGGTTATCTTCCATCTCTCGAGTCTTAACCGACCTTCGCCGCCGGTTGTAACTTTCGGTCACTTCTCGTGACCAATTTTCCCGCCTAAACGAGTCCGGTAGCTTCCCTATTCTTGATTCTTTGGCATTTTTAATTTCCCATTTGGGTGTTCCCCTCACCGTCAATACCTCATTTGGGGAAGATTTTAGAGATTGGCAATTCGATTGTGCGATTTGGATATTTTGTTTGCTCCTGAAGTTTGTTTACGCGCTCTGGAAGTAAGGTCTTCTTCCTTTCCTCTCCTCTTCAGTTGTTTAATGAAATATTCACCTCTATGCTAAAATTCTTTCACATCTTTGTTTGGATTATTGAGAATTAAATATGAAACTCTTTATTGTAAGTCGAGAGATTTGCGGTTCTTTGTGATATCTTCTTTTGAATTATTGGATCATTCATTTCGGTTTGTTTATTTTCATGGGAAGGAAATGATCTTGTAGATAGCATATGTGGAAACTTATTTTCATGATTGCGGTTGAAATTAAAAAGACTCGATACAATCATATGCTCTTGATGAATGAGAGTGGGATTTTCTTATTCATGAATTTGAGAATGGGAAGGAAATGATCTTGTAGATAGCATATGCAGTCACTTATTTTCCTAATTGCGGTTGAAATTTAAAAAACTCGATACTATCATATGTTCTTGATGAATGAGAGTGGGATTTTCTTATTGATGAATTTAAGGACTTACATTGTATACTACCTATAGTTCTTGAGTTCAGTTTTTTTTTTTTGTCATTATTTTAATGACTAATGTGGAATGCTTTTTGAGAGGCCGGAAAAGTTAAAGAACAATTGATAAATATTTTTATGAGATTTACATTTTTTTGAAAATCTTGAAGAAACTTTTTCATATGGGATTGAGGCTTTAGTCTCTTAATGTTGAAATAGTTAGAATGGATGCATATTTGTTTTATCCTGCTTCAGGGCATACTTCTATAGAGGCATTTGGAATCTGGAATCAATTCTTATATTGTTTTTATGATATTGATCAAACTTTGGTATCATTCTAAAATTTTGGTCATTCGATTTTTTTTTCGGATTGTTGATTTATTACCTCTATTAAGATCATTTTTTTGGAATTTCTTTCAGTGCAGTGAGCATTTGAAGGTAAGGATTTCTTCATCCTTCAATTATTTTTTTCTAATTATCCAAATCATTAGTCTTTGTGTTGATCATTTTTTATATACACTTACTGAGATTATTTTTTCCTGTTACAAGAGTTGTGTTACAAGAATTTGCTAAATAAGTCATATCTAGTTTCTGGTAATGATTTTGAGAACCAATTTGATAATAAGGCTAGCGAAAATGAAGTTGTTGGGAATGATTTATAAGATACATAGTAAGATTTAAGTATTCTATATCTAAATACCTACAGGTTGAATAGTTTGTATATAAACACTCTTTCTTTATATGCTGACAAACCATTCTTATTATTTGTTAATCGATATTGCCTTTATGTTTCATTTACTTCTTTGATTATTGGTTGAGGTAAATTTAATTATATTGAAAATGATTTTTATAGTCTTTATATTTGCTGCTAGAAAAAGGTTGAAAGTTATTCTGATATTGAGTTAATATTTTGAATATTTTATTTTATTTATGATTATAAACATTTATTATTATTATTATTTATTTGCAAACATGTTTTGCATTGGGTTAAAAATATGATGATTAAAAAAAGAGGTGATTCAACCAATTAAGAGTTGTATTCAGTTTATTTGAAGTTCTTTGTCCTTAGTCTTTATATGAATGAATTGGATTACCGCGCCATTTGGATTTTTTTGCTGTTTTGGAATAGAGGTTGGACCGTTTATCTAAAAAAAAAGTTTGGGGCTTAAATTGATATTCGAAGGTATCCCGGTTAGTTTGTTAGTTGTCATATGAAATTATTATTTCATTTCAAGAAGATTTACGTACACACCACACAATTTTTACGTGTTTTCATAACTAAATTTACCTCAACCAACAATCAAAGAAGTAAATGAAACATAAAGGCAATATTAATTAACAAATAATAAGAATAGTATGGCAACATATCGAGAGAAAGTGTTTATATACAAACTATTCAACCTGTAGGTATTTAGATATAGAACACTTCAATCCTGCCATGTACTTTATAAATCCTTCCCAGCAACTTTATTTTCGCAAGCCTTTTTATCAAATTGGTTCACAAAATCATTACTAGAAACTAGATATGACTTATTTAGCAAATTTCTTGTTACACAACTCTTGTAACAGAAAAAAATAATATTAGTAAGTGTATATAAAAAAAGATTAACACAAAGACTGACTAATAATTTGGATAATTAGAAGAAGATAATTGAAGGAAGAAGAAATCCTTACCTTCAAATACTCATTGCACCGAAAGAAATTCCCAAAAAATGATCTCGACAAAAGTAATAAATCAATAATCCGAATAAAAAATCGAATCACCAAAATTTTAGGGTAATATCAAACTTTGGTCAATATCATAAAACAATATAAGAATTAATTTCAGATTCCAAATGGCTCAACAGAAGTATGCCCTGAAGCAGGATAAAGCAAATATGCATCCATTCTAACTATTTCAACATTAAGAGACTAAAGCCTCAATCCCATAGGAAAAAGTATCTTCAAGAATTCCAAAAAATGTAAATCTCATAAGAATATTTATAAATTGTTCTTTAGCTTATCCAGCCCCTCCAAAAACATTTCACAATGGTCATTAAAATGATGACGAAGATAAAAAAAAACTAAAATCAAGAACTATAGGTAGTATACAATGTAAGTCCTCAAATTCATCAATAGGAAAATCTCACTCTCATTCCTAAATAACATATATGAAAGTTCGAGTCTTTCTAATTTCAACCGCAATCAGAAAAATATGTTACCTCATATGCTATCCACAAGATTATTTCCTTCCCATGGAAATAAACAAACCAAAATAAATGTTTCAATAATTCAAAAGAAGATATCGCAAAGAACTGCAAATCCCTCGACTTACAATCAAGAGTTTCATCTTTAATTCTCAATTATCCAAACAAAGATGTGAAAGAACTTTAGCACTGAGGTGAATATTTCATTAAACAACTGAAAAGGAGAGGAAAGGAAGAAAACTTTACTTCCAGAGAGCGTGAAAAAACTTCACGAGCAAAAGAAATATTCAAATTGCACAAAAGAATTGCCAACCCCTAAAATCTTCCCCAAATGAGGTATTTATAGTCGGACGAGAGGGGAACACCCAAATGGGAAATAAAAACGCCCAATAATCAAGAATAGGGATGTTACCAGACTCGTTTAAGCAGGAAAATTGGTCACGAGAAGTGACCGGAAGTTAAAACTGGTGGTGAGGGTCAGTTAGGACTCGAGAGAAGGAAGATAACCAGAAAATCAGAAAGAAGATTTGAGAACAAGGGTTTCCGTTGAAGAGGAAAAGGCTAGGGCTTGGTAGAGAAAAACACAACTATGAGTTAGGGCAAAGAGGAGCAACTTGTGTGTGAGTTGTTTTATTTTATTACAATTTTTTTTAATTTTGATATTGTTATTTTACTTAAATTCAACAATTTACGCATAATTCAACCCAATTCGAAACTCTATCAATATACATGTCCTTCCTGACTAAAGCCGACGTTCCAAATGCAAGGTGCGGTCCGTTTTGTCATCCGGGATGATCTGGACAAGTTCTCCGACAATCGTATCAATTTAAATTTGATTTGTGCCACGTGTTAAATGAAGTTATTTTGATCCAACCGGAATCGTTTAACAATTAAAACGCTGACCAGCCCTCGCCTAAGCAACGACCAAAGTCAAGCATAGCACTATCGACAACAAGTCAAACGTCGTACGTCGTGAGGCCTACTTATAGCTTTCAAACCCCTATAAGAGCTCAACTTGAGCTTCAATACGCCAGCTTTAATCGACTCAATCGAATGCTGAGGATTTGAAACCGTCCATATGAAACTTCAAAGAGCGAAAAATGACTTGAATTCCTAAATATAGTGGGTCCCAATTCAGCCCTCTAGGAGAGTCAAAATAGGAATATCGTAAGGTTATATCCCTGTAGATCTAAGGAAAGGGAAAGGAAGACCTCATAAAATGAGGTCAACAGTGCACAGTGTTGGCTAGGAGTGTTCACCCATAAAAATCTTGTGTAACCTAACATTACTTGCACTTGACTTGTTTATGTATATATATCATCACCATCATCATCATGAAAACAACAAATTGATCTTGTGCTCGACTTGTAGAGTGACATATCCTANAGCATATGCGGTCACTTATTTTCCTGATTGCGGTTGAAATTAAAAAAAACTCGATATTATCATATGTTCTTGATGAATGAGAGTGGGATTTTCTAATTGATGAATTTGAGGACTTACATTGTATACTACCTATAGTTCTTGAGTTCAGTTTTTTTTTCGTCATTATTTTAATGACTAATGTGGAATGCCTTTTTAGGGGCCGAAAAAGTTAAAGAACAATTGATAAATATCTTTATGAGATTTACATTTTTTTAGAAATCTTGAAGATACTTTTTCATATGGGATTGAGGCTTTAGTCTCTTAATGTTGAAAAGTTAGAATGGATGCATATTTGTNAGCATATGCGGTCACTTATTTTCCTGATTGCGGTTGAAATTAAAAAAAACTCGATATTATCATATGTTCTTGTGAATGAGAGTGGGATTTTCTTATTGATGAATTTGAGGACTTACATTGTATACTACCTATAGTTCTTGAGTTTAGTTTTTTTTTTCGTCATTATTTTAATGACTAATGTGAAATGCTTTTTGACGGGCCGGAAAAGTTAAAGAACAATTGATAAATATTTTTATGAGATTTACATTTTTTTGGAAATCTTGAAGATACTTTTTCATATGGGATTGAGGTTTTAGTCTCTTAATGTTGAAAAGTTAGAATGGATGCATATTTGCTTTATTCTGCTTCAGGGCATACTTCTGTTGAGGTATTTGGAATCTGGAATCAATTCTTATATTGTTTTTATGATATTGATCAAACTTTGGTATCATTCTAAAATTTTGGTGATTTGATTTTTTTTTCGGATTGTTGATTTATTACCTCTGCCAAGATCATTTTTTTTGGAATTTCTTTTAGTGCAGTGAGCATTTGAGGTAAGGATTTCTTCTTCCTTCAATTATCTTTTTCTAATTATCTAAATTATTAGTCAGTCTTTGTGTTGATCATTTTTTTATATACACTTACTGAGACTATTTTTTCCTGTTACAAGAGTTGTGTTACAAGAAATTTGCTAAATAAANTTTGTGTTGATCATTTTTTATATACACTTACTGAGATTATTTTTTCCTGTTACAAGAGTTGTGTTACAAGAAATTTGCTAAATAAGTCATATCTAGTTTCTGGTAATGATTTTCAGAACCAATTTAATAATAACGCTAGCGAAAATGAAGTTGTTGAGAATGATTTATAACGTACATAGCAGGATTGAAGTGTTATATATCTAAATACCTACAGGTTGAATAGTTTGTATATAAACACTCTTTCTCTATATGCTGACAAACCATTCTTATTATTTATTAATCGATATTGCCTTTATGTTTCATTTACTTCTTTGATTATTGGTTGAGGTAAATTTAATTATATTGAAAATGATTTTTATATGGCTTGTCTTTATATTTGCTGCTAGAAAAAANAATCATATCTAGTTTCTGGTAATGATTTTGAGAACCAATTTGATAATAAGGCTAGCGAAAATGAAGTTGTTGAGAATGATTTATAACGTACATAGCAGGATTGAAGTGTTCTATATCTAAATACCTACAGGTTGAATAGTTTGTATATTAACACTCTTTCTCTATATGCTGACAAACCATTCATATTATTTATTAATCGATGGTTGAGGTAAATTTAATTATATTGAAAATAATTTTTATATGGCTTGTCTTTATATTTGCTGCTAGAAAAAGATTGAAAGTTATTCTGATATTGAGTTAATATTTTGAATATTTTATTTTATTTATGCTTATAATCATTTATTATTATTATTATTTATTTGCAAACATGTTTTGCATTGGGTTAGAAATATGATGATTAAAAAAAGAGATGATTCAACCAATTAAGAGTTGTATTCAGTTTATTTGAAGTTATTTGTCCTTATTCTTTATATGAATGAATTGGATTACTGTGCCATTTGGATTTTTTTGCTGTTTTGGAATAGAGGTTGGACCGTTTATCTAAAAAAAAAGTTGGAGGCTTAAACTGATATTCGAAGGTATCCCAGTTAGTCTGTTAGCTGTCATATGGAATTATTATTTCATTTCAAGAAGATTTACGTACACACCACACAATTTTTATATGTTTTCATAATTAAATTTACCTCAACCAACAATCAAAGAAGTAAATGAAACATAAAGACAATATCAATTAACAAATAATAAGATTAGTATGACAGCATACCGAGAAAGTGTTTATATACAAACTATTCAACCTGTAGGTATTTAGATATAAAACACTTCAATTCTGCTATGTACCTTATAAATCCTTCCCAACAACTTTATTTTCGCAAGCCTTTTTATCAAATTGGTTCACAAAATCATTAGTAGAAACTAGATATGACTTATTTAGCAAATTCCTTGTTACACAACTCCTGTAACAAAAAAAATAATATTAATAAGTGTATATAAAAAAAGATCAACACACAAACTGATTAATAAGTTGAATAATTAGAAGAAGATAATTGAAGGAAGAAGAAATCCTTACCTTCAAATACTCACTGCACCGAAAAAAATTCCCAAAAAATGATCTCGACAAAGGTAATAAATCAATAATCCGAATCAAAAATCGAATCACCAAAATTTTTTATCAATATCATAAAAACAATATAAGAATTAATTTCAGATTCCAAATGGCTCAACAGAAGTATGCCCTGAAGCAGGATAAAACAAATATGCATCCATTCTAACTATTTCAACAATAAGAAACTAAAGCCTCAATCCCATAGGAAAAAGTATCTTCAAGAATTCCAAAAAAAGTAAATCTTAGAAGAATATTTATAAATTGTTCTTTAGCTTATCCAGCCCCTCCAGAAACATTTCACATTGGTCATTAAAATAATGATGAAGATTAAAAAAACTAAAGTCCAGAACTATAGGTAGTATACAATGTAAGTCCTCNAAACATCATTTGAATCTAATTTAATAATTTTTATTCTATTTTATTAATTAATAATTTTAATTGATTGTAAATCTTTGTAGCCTTGTAGTCAATTAAGTTTTTTTTAAAATAGTACTCATCAATAATATATATATATATATATATATATATATATATATATTTGATAAGTAGTATTTCGAGCCAAAACGAGTCAAACATGAACGAATAATTTTTTATTCGTGTTCGGCTCGTTAACATAGCAAACGAGGCGAACATGACGCGAACAACGAGCCGTTTTGACAGCTCTAGCCAAGGCTAGTGCGGTTGAATCATCCTTAGAAAAACCAGGTTCTTTATTTCAAATTTTATCTTATTAATCTCTTGTAAACACTTAGTTATATGGTTGAAATGAAATGTTACAGTGTTTGTGTGATAAAAGCAAGCATGTTGTGCTAAGAATTTTTTCTTTGGATTTGTAACGTGGAAGTTGAGTGTTTGTAAAAAAAGATTTCTCGCAAGTTTAGTTCTTATGCCTATTTGTGTATTATATAAACTCAATTAAAATGAATGATGGCTACAATTTCAGTTTAAAATTTAGTGTAGTTTAGATTTCGACAGAGTCTAATTCAATATCAGGAAAATCATAACAAGGATTTAGGAGAATATAACTATTGCTTTTAAACCTTAACAATCTTTAAGAGAAATTAATTTTTTTTTAAATTGCTAAGTACATAGACACATTACATGATGCTTTATAAATTAGGTTTTTAATTGCTTTCGACAGAAACTGAAAAACTATATTTGTTCCTAATTGACAACAATAGTTTTTTATGAAAACCTTATCATCTAGCTCAACAATAATTTTGGATATTTAGTCAATCCAAAGGAAATTAAAACACAATTTCAATAAAGTGTTATTTTAAATAGAAAATTGGGTTTTCTAGCTATTACTTAGCTTTACTTTAAAAAGTCACATTTATTCCTTGTAAAATTTGTTTTGGATTTGATTCCTTGTATTACTCAAATGACAAGTGCATTTATGTTTGCCGATGTAAATTCATATCAAAAGCCCATATCCACTCTGCATTTGCCTATCCCATCGAACTCAGCATGGATCTCCACAGATCCTATTATTTGAGCTATCCATCTCTATCAAGCCAAATTGTGCCTACCAATGCATTTGCTCGTGATCTTTGTCCAAATCCAACAAAAGGAGCATCACCTCCACTCGCATATGGTGACGTCATAGACATGTTTTTCCTTTCACAATCCCAGGCTACACATTCCACAATCCTCTACCTCTATCCTATTATGCAATCTTTTTGGCTTGGATAATGCAATCATGTGACCCGCTCACAATGTTCGCTAGCTACTCGCAATAGACAACTCTAAGGCAATGTAGTTTGTCATGCAATGATCTTGTTTCTTTTGCATTGTAGATCTTCCCTAATAATTCCGGATTCAACCTACATCCTGCACATCCTAGATCTGCCTTAGTCCTCTATTTTGGTGATGATTTACCTTCCTAGCCACTCACCAAGGCCCAAATTTGGCAACTCTGCCCACACAAACTATGATTTGTCGTCGCAAATGCCGACGCCACTGCTACAAACTAGATCTCACCAATCCTTTGCGTCCATCGGTAAATCCACACTCCTTATTCAGATGTATTCCACCATATCACACCAAATTTATTGCCTCCATACAATTTTCCCTTCCCAGATTTCTCCTCATCTGTTTCAAAATGCAGCAAAGATGTCTGATGAAATGGCCCTTAGCGCCAATGACAAATGAATTTGGTGCAAAAACCAAATTTTCAAGCCATCAAAACACAGTTTAATAAATTGAATGAACTTTTTAGCACTATAACTTGATCTTGACACTCAAGTTAGCAGATAAACGATAAAAAATCAGAAAAAATAAATTAATTCAAGCGATAGCAGATGAATTTTTAGTGTGTTAACAAAAAACAAAAGTTTTACAATGCTTTTAAGCTCTTAACAAATAGAAAAGACCTGCTCAAGCCCTTTGTTTGGTTCAGAGAAACATTGACGTGTCCTCTCTAACTCCAACAGTTCAATCTNGTGTTAAATGAAGTTATTTTGATCCAACCGGAATCGTTTAACAAGTAAAACGCTGACCGACCCTCGCCTAAGAAAAAACCAAAGTCAAGCATAGCACTACCGACAACAAGTCAAACGTCGTACGTCGTGGGGTCTACTTATAGCTTTCAAACCCCTATAAGAGCTCAACTTGAGCTTCAATACGCCGGCTTTAATCGACTCAATCGAATGCTGAGGATTTGAAACCGTCCATATGAAACTTCAAAGAGCGAAGAAATGACTTGAATTCCTAAATATAGTGGGTCCCAATCCAGTCCTCTGTATATCTAAGGAAAAGGAAAGGAATACCTCATAAAATGAGGTCAACAGTACACAGTGTTGGCTAGGAGTGTTCACCCATAAAAATCTTGTGTATCCTGACGTTGCTTGCACTTGACTCGTTTATGTATATATATCATCACCATCGTCATCATGAAAATAACAAATTTATCTTGTGCTCGACTTGTAGAGTGACATATCATAATGCTTAACCACTCTTTGGTTAGTATAAGCATTTTATACATCACCATATCATTTGTGTTAAACTAAGCTTGATGACTTCGGTTTCATGAATTAGAACCTAGATTGTACACTTGAGTTAATCGTTTCAGTGGGCTTTAGTTACATAACCACTTGCTTCAACTTAAGTCATACACCTAAAGTAAGCCTTGTGTGATATTTCCACCTTTTATTATATACATTTGACTTCTGCACACATTTTTTATAACTAAAGATATTTAGTTTTAGATTACATCCATTTTGTGGAATTCCAATTGATAAATTTCAAAAAAAAANATTTAGTTTTAGATTACATCCATTTTGTGGAATTCCAATAGATAAATTTCAAAAAAAATCAATGTGCACATTAGACGCCACCATTCCAACCCCGCACTCGCCATCTCCCATCCCTTTTCTCTCTTCATGCATCTTGGACATGTGAGGAGAAAAAGAAAGGGTTCTCAACGAAAGACAGTATGTGGGATTGCCAACCGTGGTGGATCCTAGAAGGTCACCCTACNTTTCCACCTTTTATTATATACATTTGACTTCTGCACACATTTTTTATAACTAAAGATATTTAGTTTTAGATTGTGGAATTCCAATTGATAAATTTCAGAAAAATNTGACTTCTGCACACATTTTTTATAACTAAAGATATTTAGTTTTAGATTACATCCATTTTGTGGAATTCCAATAGATAAATTTCAAAAAAAATCAATGTGCACATTAGACGCCACCATTCCAACCCCGCACTCGCCATCTCCCATCCCTTTTCTCTCTTCATGCATCTNTCAGAAAAATTCAATGTGCACATTAGACGCCACCATTCCAACCCCGCACCCGCCATCTCCCATCCCTTTTCTCACTTCATGCATCCTGGACATGTGAGGAGAAAAAGAAAGGGTTCTCAACGAAAGACAGTATGTGGGATTGCCAACCGTGGTGGATCCTAGAAGGTCACCACCTTAGGGGGTGGAAGAGGATGGGAAATGGCCGCATCAAAATAAAAGATGGGAAGTTAAGCAAAAATGTTGGGGTAAATTTGTCGTTTTTACTCAATTCATGGATTTCTTAACNCACTTCATGCATCCTGGACATGTGAGGAGAAAAAGAAAGGGTTCTCAACGAAAGACAGTATGTGGGATTGCCGACCGTGGTGGATCCTAGAAGGTCACCACCTTAGGGGTAGAAGAGGATGGGAAATGGCCGCATCAAAATAAAAGATGGGAAGTTAAGGAAAAATGTTGGGTAAATTTGCCGTTTTTACTCAATTCATGGATTTCTTAACAAAAAAGACATTGAAAAAAGAATCTTGACTGTTTGATCTAAGTGGAGAGTTTTCAAAAACATGCACTTGATCTCAACCTCGAGGACCTACATGATATTTATCCTACAATGATTGTGCTATCGTTTTGCAATTCCTTCAAAATTTCTAAGCATTAAAAAATATGGAAAGAATGTATATGCTTTATGTCCATTTCTTGCAGCTTCCCTTTCCTAGCCAGCTCTTAGAATTGCTTCACTCCACGATGCAAACCAGACCAAGCAAGTCCTCATATTACAACTCTTTTCTGTACCTCAACAAATGCAATGTGTCAAAATTATTCCACGGAGAATTGTTATAAAAAAAAATCTACAAGCACTTGTTAGGTTCAATAAGTATAGTTGGTCATTAGATAGAGTTAAGAGGTTAGAACATGCCTTAGTGGTCATATGCCAATGATGGATATTATAAGGTTTAATAGGCAATTGAAGAGTAGTTCGTGACTTATGGGTTTTTAACGACTCTTATGATATGTTGTAAGCCCTATATATACTTCCTATTGGGTACTATCAAGTATGCACTGAAGTTTCTTCTTCCTCTTCTGAATCATGTGATTTCTTGGACATCCCAACAGCCTGCAGCTCCTATTTTTGCCCTTGATCCAATAAGCTTGTAACAATTAATGCTCTTGTTGAGATATATCCTCCTAACCCATCTTGGTCTCAAATTTCATTGGTCTAAAACTCCCGCAATTCTTATTGTCACCACAGACATAAAACTAAAAGAAAAGCTTCATTCCAACAAAAAACAAATATCCATTGTTGTCTTCATCACTTCCTCTTCATCTCATCTCCCACCTTTAATGCATCCCTCTGCAAAGCCTCCCCTTATATTTCCTGCATCCAGCAAACCAATAGCGCTGTGAGAAAACACCGAAAAACTTACCTAAATACTTGTCTTTATTACATGTTTCTCTTCATATATTGCATAATTTTGTATGTATTTGTGCGGGAAAACCCATAAAAAAGTTTCAGGAAGAATTGGTGAAGTTCACTTGAGCACCGCAATACTGGGCCTAGGGCCTAGCTCCTAGGCATTGTGATGGGTTTTCTCAATAGAATTTTTCCCGTGAGTTTGAGTAGTGCCAACTTCCTAGAGCCTCAACATCAGAAGACAGCGCCTCAACACCAATAAATCCAGCACGCCTCAATGCTATCTACCCAGCGCCTCAGTGCCATTCTCCGGAGCGTCGTAGCGTTATTAGCGCTAGACAAAATAACCAAAAGAAAGAGAACTTGGCACTACAGCATCATACCTTGGCCACCTTAACACATTCCCAACCCCGCAATGTCATCTCCATAGTGCTACAGCAAGACGGCCCAGACGGGAACTTCTAAGCATGCTCAAATTCAATTTTTTAGGGGGAAGGGCGGTTGACCGTAGTGGAAGGCTCAAGAAAATAGTCTAGGAGAGTAGGGAGTGAGTAGTGAATGTGAGCGTGTTTGAGTGAGTGAATTGCGAAAATATTGATTCCTAGTCTAACTAAGCAAGAGAAGAAGTAAAAGGAAGGAGAAGGAAAACTCGGCCAAGGCTAGGGGTGTAAACAAGCCAAACACGAGCAAGCCCAGACTCAGCTCATGTTCGGCCCGTTTATATTTCAAGCTAAAAAAATATGCTCAAGTTCGACTCGTTTGCTTAGAGAGCTAAACACAAACTGTTCACGAACAAATAATTATTTTGACAACACTAATCACGTAGCCATAAGATTTTAAGAGTTGGGGCAAGATATAAAAATTATTCTTTATATTAAAACATCATTTGAATCTAATTTAATAATTTTTATTCTATTTTATTAATTAATAATTTTAATTGATTGTAAATTTTTATAGTCTTGTAGTCAATTAAGTTTTTTTTTTTTTAAATAGTACTCATCAATAAATAAATAATATATATATATAATTGATAAGTAGTATTTCGAGTCAAAACGAGTCAAATATGAACGAACAAATCTTTGTTAGTGTTCGGCTCGTTAACATAGCAAACAAGTGAACATGATGCGAACAACGAGCCGTTTTGACAGCCCTAGCCAGGGCTAGTGCGGTTGAATCATCCTTAGGAAAACCGGGTTCTTTATTTCAAATTTTATCTTATTAATCTCTTGTAAACACTTAGTTATATGGTTGAAATGAAATATTTACAGTGTTTGTGTGATAAAAGCAAGCATGCTATGCTAAGAATCTTTTCTTTGGATTTGTAACATGGAAGCTGAGTGTTTGTAAAAAAAGATTTCTCGCAAGTTTAGTTCTTATGCCTATTTGTGTATTATATAAACTCATTTAAAATGAATGATGGCTACAATTCCAGTTTAAAATTTAATGTAGTTTAGATTTCGACAGAGTCTAATTCAATATCAGGAAAATCATAACAAGGATTTAGGAGAATTGAACTATTGCTTTTAAACCTTAACAATCTTTAAGGGAAATTAAATTTTGTTTTTTAAATTACTAAGTACATAGACACATTACATTATGCTTTATAAATTAGGTTTTTAATTGCTTTCGACATAAACTTTAAAACTATATTTGTTCATAATTGACAACAATAGTTTTTTATGAAAACCTTATCATCTAGCTCAACAATAATTTTGGATATTTAGTCAATCCAAAAGAAATTAAAACACAATTTCAATAAAGTGTTATTTTAAATAGAAAATTGGGTTTTCTAGCTATTACTTAGCTTTAGTTTAAAAAGTCACATTTATTCCTGGTAAAATTGGTTTTGGATTCGATTCCTTGTATTACTCAAATGACAAGAGCATTTATGTTTGCCGATGTAAAATCATATCAAAAGCCCATATCCACTCTGCATTCGCCTATCCCATCGAACTCAGCATGGATCTCCACAGATCCTATTATTTGAGCTATCCATCTCTATCAAGCCAAATTGTGCCTACCAATGCATTTGCTCGTGATCTTTGTCCAAATCCAACAAAAGGAGCATCGCCTCCACTCGCATATGGTGACGTCATAGACATGTTTTTCCTTTCACAATCCCAGGCTACACATTCCACAATCCTCTACCTCTATCCTATTATGCAATCTTTTTGGCTTGGATAATGCAATCATGTGACCTCCACTCACAATGTTCGCTAGCTACTCGCAATAGACAACTCTAAGGCAATGTAGTTTGTCATGCCATGATCTTGTTTCTTTTGCATTGTAGATCTTCCCTAATAATTTCGGATCCAACCTACATCCTGCACATCCTAGATCTGCCTTAGTCCTCTATTTTGGTGATGATTTACCTTCCTAGCCACTCACCAAGGCTCGAATTTGGCAACTCTGCCCACACAAACTATGAAATGTCGTCACAAATGCCGACGCCACTGCTACAAACTAGATCTCACCAATCCTTTGCCTCCATTGGTAAATCCACACTCCTTATTCAGATGTATTCCACCATATCACACCAAATTTATTGCCTCAATACAATTTTCCCTTCCTAGATTTCTCCTCATATGTTTCAAAATGCAGAAAGATGTCTGATGAAATGGCCCTTAATGCCAATGACAAATGAATTTGGTGCAAAAACAAAATTTTCAAGCCATCAGAACACAGTTTAATAAATTGAATGAACTTTTTAGCACTATAACTTGACCTTGACACTCCAGTTAGCAGATAAACGATAAAAAATCAGAAAAAACAAATTAATGCAAGCGATAGCAGATGAATTTTTAGTGTGTTAACAAAAAACAAAAGTTTTACAATGCATTTAAGCTCTTAACAAATAGAAAAGACCTGCTCAAGCCCTTTGTTTGGTTCAGAGAAACATTGACGTGTCCTCTCTAACTCCAGTGGTTCAATCGACAATCCAATAGCTTCTTCTATCTCCCTGCTTAATTCAACAGGTGATCCAAGTATCCTCTCCTATTCCACCACAAGAGATTAAATTGCCTTCAATTTTTACAGAAGATGCTTCATGTCTAGCCAAGACAACCCCAATCACATTGCAATCATTACATGACATAACGAAACAATTAGAGAAGTGGTTGTTGCCTACACAGACACGTGTGAATCGCAGAACTATGGCTTGATGGTCGTTCACCTCTACACCTTGACCAACACTTGCAACAACATGCCATAAACTCAAGATTTTATATGGGTTCCTCACTTGAATTTATCCTATTTTGCTATATGATTGGACCTTGAGTGCAAAGCCAATTTTGAAGGGATCTTAGGGTCAATAAAAAGCTTATTAGGGTCAATAAGTATAACTAGTTATTAGATTGAATTAATAGGTTGTAACATTTCTTAGTAGTCCTATGCCTATAACGTGTATTATAAGGTTTAATAGGAAGTTTAAGTGTTATTAATGTCTAATAGGTCTTTAATGATTCTTATGATATCTCTTAAGTTCAATATACAATCCCTATTACAGAGTATTAGATATACAATGAAAAATGCTCTGAAATACCTCTTCCTCCTCTTAATCATGAGTTTTCTTGGAGTTGCCGGACAGCAACAAATGCCATTCATCCCAAAGAACCTAACAGGCTATTAACAGTAATGATTGACAACTCAATGAAGATCTTCACTAAACAAACGTCATAACCTCATTAATATTTTAAATCATGCCGAGGATATTGTCTTCCTCCCCGTGATATAGCTCATGGAGAATAGCTAACAACAGTCCATATAGAGTTAACGTTTCACACGATTTCCACTAGGAAAAAAATATACATATAAGTTCGCTTAGTTAGCTAGCCTATCCACAATCAATTAAAGCATCGCGATCGGTAATTCTCAAACATTAAACCAACTAAAAACCAGAATCAGAAAAACAAATCTTATAAGATTAAATGGAAGATAAGCCATGAATTTCATCGAATGCGGAAAAAAATAAAAATTAGGGCTGAGGAATGCATACGTTACAGGCGATGATGAGGCGTTGTAGATTGGCCATGTGCTGTCTGTTTTCCTCCTTCCTCTTCTTTGCACCTTGGTTTGCCATCTCTTCGCCCTTCGCTCTGCCTCCTTTGCGATCAATTAGCTGAAACGATGGATTTCAGCCTCTGTTCCGTCTTCAACTTGAAGGAGAACCAGGTGGGTTCGGCAGAGATTAGGGTCAGATGTTCCAAAAATGATTAGGGCTTTGACTCTAGCATCATGTTTGGCAAGCCGGCTGTTTTGGCTAGTCTGCATAAGATCTAGAACTTGAATTGAGCATAGTTTGGAATTTAGAATGTCAACTCCGGTTAGTAGGTGGGATTTGGGCCTGATATGAAGTTGACTTAGACTTGAAATTGATCCAATTCGAAACTGTTTGACCTGAACTCCATTTGAATGTTAAACCGATCAGAAAATCAAACACGAACACAACTGGCTTTCAACTGGACAACTCAAATCTGACATGTATAGCCCGTTTAACATAAGTAATAACAATAATTTGGGCGAGTCAATCTCAAGTTAAATAAGAGTTGACGGGTCGATTTCGAATCAATTTAGGATTGATGGGTTATTTTTGGTTTAGCAGATCAACCCAAAGAATTAAACAAATTAAGACTTTTAACTTGAGCTCTGATTTTTTTAGTTATTAACGCTGAGTTAGCATGTTGGGTCAAATTTTGACAACCTCTATCTTGAATTTTGATTTGGAAAAAAAATCAACTATTATATGTATGTATTTATGCAAATACTTGTGAATATTTTAAAACTAAATCATTATTTTCTCATAATTAGCATAACTTTTAGATGATCATAAAAAATAAAGATTTTTTTAAGCTTAATGTGTGCTACAAAACTCAAGGCAGTAGATTAATATATTATCGATTTAGCATTTCATGAGAATTCAGCTAGCACTTGAATGAAAAAAAGCAAACAATAGAGATATGTGAAGTTTTTAAGTGTAAAATCTATAAATAGAAAAACCAATGTTTGACTCTGTTGTAAAAATTCATTATAAGTTGATGATTACAGATACCCTTGTCCCATAAGAGAAAAAGGGTTACAAAGTCTTTTAAATTACGACGTCGACGTGCGGATGAACTTATTGCAAGGAGCGGGTGGCGACCGATAGAATTTGGCGTCGGCCGACAGGAAGTAGGTGACGGCTGTCGGTTGAGGTAGACGGCAGCATGAGTGTTGTTGGACTTCAGCTCTTTAAAGTTTCAAGCTTTTTCTCAAGCTTCAAACTCTGAGCCCGTTTGGGGTAGCTTATAAGTGCAAGGGGTGTTTTCAAAACGTCGTCTCACATTTTGAAAAATACTTTTCGGTAGTTTATTTGAAGACACGGTTGAGATTTTACATTACAAGCATACTGCAAGTCGAACCGCGCAAGACAATCGCGGGCCGCATTTCAGGATAAACTGCTTATTTGGATAAACACAAGCTGCTTCGGATGCACCCTCTATACCCCTTCATGAGAGGGATGATGTTTTATTTATAGAGTTTAGGGAACAATTAATGCAGAAATATGAATCATTTTATGGGACTGCTAAAAGTGCTTTATAATTACTTCACTTAAATTATATTTCTCCATAAAAATCCACATAATATTTGTTGAGCCATATATAAAACTTTTTAAGGTACTATAGTGCTAATCAAAGACAAATAAGATTAACAACTAAATCAACTCAAATTCTAAGTGAAAATACTATTTGATGTGTTATCAACAAATTTTCGTCCAACATGATTCTCGATGCATTTCTGATAAACGATCAATCAAATTCAAATTCAAGGTCATATAGGGCTCTGACTCAACAAGTTTATAGTCAATTTGATTATCTCCATAAGATAACACTGAATGTTGTCAAAATTGGTTCAAATCAAGTCCAATCAAACTTAGATCAAGTCGTTGAAGCATAATTATAGGCTTCTAATTGTTGATTGAATAGTCAAATGAACTTCAAATTTGACATATTTATTGTCAAATAGAGCATCTTGACAAGGGAGATTCAACGAGTATGAGATCCCTCAATTTCGATGACATTAAGGCACCCAAATTTTTAACATAAGACACCCAAATTGTTAAAAGTCTAATATGATCAAGGAGGATCGATATAGACATTTTGATCAGGTTCATGAGGAGGTTATTCCCCAAAATATTAAAATACTTGTCCCAAGAAGAGAATTTATAGGGCCTATTCTAAAAAGTAAACTCGATGATGGCCATCGGCCTCTTTAGCCTCGGCCCGCCGTCGACCGCCACATATTGACGAAGGGAATACAACGATTCTAAAAACACTCAATTTTGATATCATTAAGACTCCCAAATTATTAAAACTCTCTATGCTCAAAGAGGATCAATATAGAGTGTCTGATTAAATTGTTGGGAAATTTATTTGCCAAACTAAAATGCCCCTCTCAAAAAGAGAAATTTCATAATCTATTCTAAAGAGAATATATGGTGAAAACTTCTGACCACCGTTGGTTGTAACTGGCCACAACCAATGACAATCAGCTGCTGACAACTCCTGCTTGCAACTTGCGTAGTCAAATACGATTGTTGTTATTAACATATTGTATTTTCTTTACATTGTACAAAGATAACTGTAGTTTTGGATATAAATTTGTAACACTATTCTCCTAGTTGTAAGAGAATAAGGCACCATTGTACTTGACACTTCTAGTGGATTACTTTAAGTGGGCTATGTCTCATGATTTTTTACTTTTCCGGATATTTTCATGTAAGAAATCTTGATTTTTTTTCTCTTTTTATTTGTGTGTAGGGGTGTAAACAAGCTTAACACGAGTGAGTCGGGGCTCTGCTCGTGTTCGGCTCATTAAAACATACAATCGTTTGTGTTTAACTGGTTTATATTTCAAAAAAAAAATGTTTGTGTTCGACTCGTTTACTTAACAAGTTGAACACGAGTTGTTCGCGAACAAAAAACTGTCTTAACAACCCTAGTCACACAGTCATTAAATATGTAAACGAGTCGAGCTTAAGCAAGCCCAAGCATTGCTCGTTAAAAAAAAAACATCATTATTCTTGTTCTGCTCTTTTATATGTCGAGCTCAAATATTTTAACCGTGTTTGACTCGTTTGCCTTCTTGAATAATGAGTCATTTTGATAGCCTAGTCACACAGACATATGAAGTTAAGAGCAGGTCGATATTTAAATTTTATTATTTATATTAAAATATTCTTTTAATAGAATTTAANTATATATATATATATATATATGTATATATATATATCCAAAACGAGCCGAACATGAACGAAGAAATTTTTGTTCATGTTCGACTCATTCGCTTAACGAGCAAATCAAATATGAGCTACTTAACAAGTAGAAAACGAGTTGTTCGCGAACAACGAACCGTTTTGACAGCCCTATTTGTCTTTGTGTTGGATATTTATGCAACATTAAATATTAACAATTATTCCGCCATCACAATTTTTTTTTGCACACAACACTATATAAGGATTAAATTGATGATATCTTATAGCATAACTAAATCCTCTTCAATAGATCAATTAATCATTTATTTACATTCCACCATTTTAAAGGATTAGAGGAAATTAATAAATTTGATTTTTGGCAATAATAATATGATAATACAGGATCGATGAGGTATCTAATAAGACTCCTCGTGATAGAAAAACTCCAAAATGACAGATCCAGAATCGATGAGGTATCTAATAGAACACACCAACACAAAAGACTAAAATATTTTGTACCATTCCTTTTAGGCAATAATAATATTATAATTTACTTCTTGACCCTCCCATTATTTATAAATAGGAGAGCTCTTTTCAAGTAAAGGGGTTTTTTTTGCTCCCCCTCTCGTAATCTCTATTTTTAATGGAATAAAATGGGTTTACGAGCCCGCGAACACCCCATTTCCTCTATTAGGAAAGTCTTTTTCTTCTTCTCTTTCTCTTTTCAGTATAACACTCTGTTCCTTGGGCACAAACTACCAGACAAATTCGGCCTCAACAATATGTAATATCAAAACATTAAACTTTACATTTATACTATCCAAAATTTTCATATCATATAAAACATCGTCGATTTAATTTTTAAAAAGTGAAATAAATACTTTTATGTGCAAATAAATTGACATATATATATATATATAGTAAAGTTTTGGTATTAGATAGTAAATCCATAAAAATTAGGTGGAAAGTATGCAAATTATTATTTTATCCCTTTACTTTGAGGAGAACTTAAGTAATGGAGACATAACGTACTGTCCTTATATTAATTAACACCAAGTCGTAGTACTATATTGCAAGTTTTAAGATATCATCAGTATGTCAGAAAAAAAATAAAAAAAGCTCATCAGCTCAACATAAGCTCAATAATCAGCATTGTAAATAGGTCAATTTCTTGACCTTTAAATAAACACTAAATTTAATCCATTAAAATTATTTGAATTTTTTTTTCTAATTTTTTTGTTAAAATAATTTATTTATTATTTATTATTTATTATTTATCTTAACAAATAAAATGATATAATAATGGAGATAATATTTATGAGAATATTCTTTTTCATTTTAATGGCTCAGCTCAAATTAAGACAACAAAGACTGTCATAATTTGTCCTCTCTCTGTTGCCACAACATTATAAAACTAAAATAATTCAGATGAGCTCATCTCTGCACGTGAACAAAGTCTAAACCAATCAACAAATTGCACGTAAAACAAATAACTTACCATCATGAAATTAAATAGTGATAATAGCAATATATTTATGACATCNATGTAAATCTTCTAAAAAAAATCATTAAATCTTTAAGAGTATGCAAATTATTATTTTATCCCTTTACTTTGATGGAGACATAACGTACTGTCCTTATAGTAATTAACACCAAATCGTAGTACTATATTGCAAGTTTTAAGATATCATCAGTATGTCAGACAAAAAAATAAAAAAAGCTCATCAGCTCAACATAGGCTCAATAATCAGCATTGTAAATAGGTTAATTTCTTGACCTTTAAATAAACACTAAATTTAATCCATTAAAATTATTTGAATTTTTTTTTTCTAATTTTTTTTTTAAAATAATTTATTTATTATTTATTATTTATCTTAACAAATAAAATGATATAATAATGGAGATAAGATTTATGAGAATATTCTTTTTCTTTTTAATGGCTCAGCTCAAATTAAGACAACAAAGACTGTCATAACTTGTCCTCTCTCTGTTGCCACAACATTATAAAACTAAAATAATTCAGATGAACTCATCTCTGCACGTGAACAAAGCCTAAACCAATCAACAATTTGCACGTAAAACAAATAACTTACCATCATGAGATTAAATAGTGATAATAGCAATATATTTATGACATACTTGAACATGGTGCTAAGTTACCTCATCCTTCCCTTTTTCAACTTTGGTAAGGGAACCCAACCTAATCTACTTATTATACTTGTTGGGCTTTGAAAAACAATNGGTGCTAAGTTACCTCATCCTTCCCTTTTTCAACTTTGGTAAGGGAACCCAACCTAATCTACTTATTATACTCGTTGGGCTTTGAAGACAAGAAACAATTTGGCTAATTAAATAAAATTTTAATTCAAATATTGATTTATTGAAGAAATTACACTGTGCATATGTTGGCTGGTTGGTATATTCATGAAGTCAAAAGTAAATGTGGTTGCATTAAATGAGTACTTTCTTAGCGTAGGTACGCTGCTTTAATTGTGTGCCGTAAGATNCTGTGCATATGTTGGCTGGTTGGTATATTCATGAAGTCAAAAGTAAATGTGGTTGCATTAAATGAGTACTTTTGTAGCGTAGGTACGCAGCTTTGATTGTGTGCCGTAAGAAATAGTGATTTGAAAATGTCTGAATATTACATTTTGGTCACTTTTATTGATATACATTATTAAAGCTGATGCCTTTAGTCTCCCTTTTGAGCTTTTATCACTCTTTTTGAAAAAGTGATTATTGGTGGCCTGCTTAATGATTTTAAACACACTTTTTTTTTCTTTTTGATAATATAATTAATTTATTTTTTTTTTGCTTGGCAAATAATAGTAATTTTCTTCTAAAAATTTGATAGAAGAGTAGAGTTCAAACGTTCATTTTTTTTTGTTAAAGCTCATGACTAATTACTATTGTACCTTCCCACTTCAATTTACATGACTAACAACTGTTATTAAAGGCTTCCACTATAACATATGTGGCCAACTGACCCGCTATGGCCTATATAGTTAGATACAACTGTAGCTCCCCATTACAGTCTACGTGACCAATTACAAGATGTGTGGCTATTAATACTACAAGCTATATGACCAACTATTATCTACGTAGCTACTTGCTATTATGGTCTCCACTGAGAACTATATGATCAATTATGACATATGTGGCTAGTTATCACTTTAGCTTCCAACTATGATATTTGTGGCTTATCGATGCTCTTACAACTATCAACTATGACATATATGATCAATTACTACAGTGGCTTCCAACTACGATCTCTAACAAACTGACGTTATTACAACCATTGTCTACAACATCTGTGGCATATCACTTCCATTATAGCAATCAATTACGACTATTATTACCCAGATCTCCAATGACTATATTTTTTGTAGCTCAATTACAGCTGTTAAATCTGGATGACTATTCTCTACTTGTGATTATCAACATTATAATTCTATCTTCTCGAATTCAGGAGAAGACTGAACCTATGTACTTGCAATTTTACAATTGATAATTTTGACTGCCGTGATTTAATAACCATTGTCTCCTTCTGACAACTTTTTAATTACGTGTGTGTGATGAATTTTTGTGAAACTCTAATATATTAAATTATCACCATTGCCACAAATCTTCCCACACGCAATAATTAATGTCATTAATCTAACTTCCTTTCAAAAACAGAAAATTAGTACTAAACGAAACGTAAATTTGAAGATAAACCCGAGCAAATCCCAAAGGTCTTTGAGATTTGTATAAAATGATTGATTGATTTATCTTTCAACACAAGCAATCAATCTTGTCTTAAAAGACTACTCTTACTAGACTGAACCATGACATTAATTTATATTTATGGGGACCCGAAAAATTCCTTATGGATAAGACCTTAACCATATAAAATACTTCATGTTACTCGAATGACGTTGGGTTCCACTAAATTCCAAGCCATATAATTAAAATTTTGGAAGATTTGCATGTATGCCCCATAATTGCTATGTATTTAATTACATATCCAAAGCCTAAACGTCAATCTTTATATTTTCCTATGCTTGAAAATGTATGGTTAGTGCTATTTTAGAGGTAATATGAAAGATTTGTGCGGTAAATATGTAAAAAAAATAAAGCTTGTGTTGGAATTATGTAAATACAAAGGAATTGGGTGATAAGTATGTAAATTCCCCCAAAGTTTACTCAACATTTTTCAAAATTACGGTGACATATCACACAATTTTTATATATTTACATATCTAACACCTAAACTTTCATATTTACNATTAAAATTTTGGAAGATTTGCATGTATGCCCCATAATTGCTATGTATTTAATTACATATCCAAAGCCTAAAGCTCAATCTTTATATTTTCCTATGCTTGAAAATGTATGGTTAGGGCTATTTTTGAGGTAATATGAAAGATTTGTGCGGTATATATGTAAAAAAAATAAAGCTTGTGTTGGAATTATGTAAATACATAGGAATTGGGTGATAAATATGCAAATTACCCCAAAGTTTACTCATCATTTTTCAAAATTAAGGTGACATATCACACTATTTTTATATATTTACATATCTAACACCTAAACTTTCATATTTATATATGTGACACTCAAAATTTTTGACATCACATAAAAAATACCACGATTATTAACTTTCAAAACGTGAAGTACACTTTTTTATTTATAGATTTTAATATGGAGATGTTATAAATGTAAATATCAAACTTTAGGTGTTAAATATGTAAATACATAAAAACAGTGTGGTATGTATGAAAATTTTCCTTTGGAATCAATGTAGTGCCTGCAGCTCATTTGTCATCATTATTTCATTTCAAATAATATTTAGTCATCACAATTTACATTTTCCTATTAGTATATAATTATTCATTTTCATGTGTATCATATAATATAAATTTTTTCACATGTTCTCATTCAATCATTTTGAGAAGCTCGCTAGCCGAGTACTTCTGAATCATTTTTTTTTAAATTATTTATNCCGATACACACACACACACCAAAAGAAAATAAAATTGTTAGTTAACATGAGAAATTTCTACACATGGAACAATAAATCACAAATTTTACATGAGTGATACCACACGAGGAAATAAAACTTTATGATCACATGAAAGTCCAACATGAAATGCTTCTACACAAGAATCCCAATAGGCTAGTTTGAGATTAAAAAAACATGGAATAAAATTTCAAGAAAGCATAGTTCAAAACTAAAGACGCATAAATAATGACATAGTGTCGGTTATAACTTACCATTACAAATAAAATGTCCTCAAAACAATATATGATAAATATAGAATCCCAACACATCACAAACATAGCACAAATATCCAATGTGAGGAAGCTACAAACCAAAAAAAATAGCAAAGTCATAACATAAAAATGAAATAACAACATTCAAATAGAATCAAACCAGTGTCCAAAAAATTCATCTCATCAAAACTACTCTTGACCTTGCTTATTGTCATCTTTCTCCATCGGCTTGGTGGTATCATCATAAAGCCTGAAAGTGGAATAAGGTGTGCTATTGAATTCAACCGACATTATTTTGCATGCAAGTGGTGTAGAAGCATTAACTAAGTGCTACAACTTCTCTCATATATTTTTCACAAATCGAATGTCCCTACCCCCAAATTTCATACATATATAGTATAACCCAACCATTTCGAACCCTAGAATAGAATTTATTGATGACTTTTTTCCATTATACTAACATACCTTAACTCCATTTACGCATAATCAACGTTCACATCACACCAACCTTATAAATCGTGTATTTAATCTAATAATTCATAATATTATTGATAAATGCCACCANTAAAACACCTTATCCTAAACAAGTGATTTGTGTGGCTAACAATTTTGATATTATTCACCAATGTTTTTTTAATAAATTGAACCAACCATCTCATATAACATTATTGAATTTATATTTTTTACTTTTTAAGGGATTTTTATTGACAAATGCCACCAAAAGCATAAATCTACTACACCAATTAATTCATTATAACTTTTAATATGTAATATTGCCTTCTTAAACATTATAAAAATAACACCATAATTAAATGGCGTTAATCTAAAATTTTAATTATTTAAAAATATATTATTAACTAATTTCAAAAGAATAAATTTAAATTCAACATAATATGAACGCATTCTACTTTACATTAAAATTAAAAAAANAAATTCATTATAACTTTTAATATGTAATCATGCCTTCTTAAACATTATAAAAATAACACCATAATTAAATGGAGTTAATTACATTAAAATTAAAAAACGAATTTAATGGTTAAAAAAAAACTACTTTATTTGTATCGCTTCATAGAACAATGATTAAACATTATATTGATTTAAAAAAATACTAAAAATCTTATTTAAGATCTACTTTCTCAGGATTCAAACCTTAAAATGTTAAATTAAACGTATTTTTTTAAGTGCATGTAAAGAAATATAATATAAATCAACTCATATAAAGAGATTTTATTTTTATAATAAAATTTTGAACTTCTAATCAAATTAATGTTACAGCCGATAATCCAAAAAATTTGCAAGAAGTGAGACAAGCTGTGAATAAATCCGCAGTCCGGGCCTTCTCCCACGTTCAATTATCACAAACCCTTAATCTTTCGATAAGGCTGACCTAAAAAAGGCGCCCTAGATGGATAAAGAAATTCAAGTGGCAGGCCAAGCTCGGAAGAAATAAAAGTAATAAATTCCGATATTAATTAGNGGTTTTCTCAATAGAATTTTTCCCGTGAGTTTGAGTAGTGCCAACTTCCTAGAGCCTCAACATCAGAAGACAGCGCCTCAACACCAATAAACCCAGCACGCCTCAATGCTATCTACCCAGCGCCTCAGTGCCATTCTCCGGAGCGTCGTAGCATTAGTAGCGCTAGACAAAATAACCAAAAGAAAGAGAACTTGGCATTACAGCATCATACCTTGGCCACCTTAACAAATTCCCAACCCCGCAATGTCATCTCCATAGTGCCACAGCAAGACGGCCCAAGACGGGAACTTCTAAGCATGCTAAAATTCAATTTTTTAGGGGGAAGGGCGGTTGACCGGAGTGGAAGGCTCAAGAAAATAGTCTAGGAGAGTAGGGAGTGAGTAGTGAATGTGAGCGTGTTTGACTGAGTGAATTGCAAAAATATTGATTCCTAGTCTAACTAAGCAAGAGAAGAAGTAAAAGGAAGGAGAAGGAAAACTCGGCCAAGGCTAGGGGTGTAAACAAGCCAAACACGAGCAAGCCCAGACTCAGCTCATGTTCGGCCCGTTTATATTTCAAGCTAAAAAAATATGCTCAAGTTCGACTCGTTTGCTTAGAGAGCTAAACACAAACTGTTCACGAACAAATAATTATTTTGACAACACTAATCACGTAGCCATAAGATTTTAAGAGTTGGGGCAAGATATAAAAATTATTCTTTATATTAAAACATCATTTGAATCTAATTTAATAATTTTTATTCTATTTTATTAATTAATAATTTTAATTGATTGTAAATTTTTATAGTCTTGTAGTCAATTAAGTTTTTTTTTTTTTAAATAGTACTCATCAATAAATAAATAATATATATATATAATTGATAAGTAGTATTTCGAGTCAAAACGAGTCAAATATGAACGAACAAATCTTTGTTAGTGTTCGGCTCGTTAACATAGCAAACAAGTGAACATGATGCGAACAACGAGCCGTTTTGACAGCCCTAGCCAGGGCTAGTGCGGTTGAATCATCCTTAGGAAAACCGGGTTCTTTATTTCAAATTTTATCTTATTAATCTCTTGTAAACACTTAGTTATATGGTTGAAATGAAATATTTACAGTGTTTGTGTGATAAAAGCAAGCATGCTATGCTAAGAATCTTTTCTTTGGATTTGTAACATGGAAGCTGAGTGTTTGTAAAAAAAGATTTCTCGCAAGTTTAGTTCTTATGCCTATTTGTGTATTATATAAACTCATTTAAAATGAATGATGGCTACAATTCCAGTTTAAAATTTAATGTAGTTTAGATTTCGACAGAGTCTAATTCAATATCAGGAAAATCATAACAAGGATTTAGGAGAATTGAACTATTGCTTTTAAACCTTAACAATCTTTAAGGGAAATTAAATTTTGTTTTTTAAATTACTAAGTACATAGACACATTACATTATGCTTTATAAATTAGGTTTTTAATTGCTTTCGACATAAACTTTAAAACTATATTTGTTCATAATTGACAACAATAGTTTTTTATGAAAACCTTATCATCTAGCTCAACAATAATTTTGGATATTTAGTCAATCCAAAAGAAATTAAAACACAATTTCAATAAAGTGTTATTTTAAATAGAAAATTGGGTTTTCTAGCTATTACTTAGCTTTAGTTTAAAAAGTCACATTTATTCCTGGTAAAATTGGTTTTGGATTCGATTCCTTGTATTACTCAAATGACAAGAGCATTTATGTTTGCCGATGTAAAATCATATCAAAAGCCCATATCCACTCTGCATTCGCCTATCCCATCGAACTCAGCATGGATCTCCACAGATCCTATTATTTGAGCTATCCATCTCTATCAAGCCAAATTGTGCCTACCAATGCATTTGCTCGTGATCTTTGTCCAAATCCAACAAAAGGAGCATCGCCTCCACTCGCATATGGTGACGTCATAGACATGTTTTTCCTTTCACAATCCCAGGCTACACATTCCACAATCCTCTACCTCTATCCTATTATGCAATCTTTTTGGCTTGGATAATGCAATCATGTGACCTCCACTCACAATGTTCGCTAGCTACTCGCAATAGACAACTCTAAGGCAATGTAGTTTGTCATGCCATGATCTTGTTTCTTTTGCATTGTAGATCTTCCCTAATAATTTCGGATCCAACCTACATCCTGCACATCCTAGATCTGCCTTAGTCCTCTATTTTGGTGATGATTTACCTTCCTAGCCACTCACCAAGGCTCGAATTTGGCAACTCTGCCCACACAAACTATGAAATGTCGTCACAAATGCCGACGCCACTGCTACAAACTAGATCTCACCAATCCTTTGCCTCCATTGGTAAATCCACACTCCTTATTCAGATGTATTCCACCATATCACACCAAATTTATTGCCTCAATACAATTTTCCCTTCCTAGATTTCTCCTCATATGTTTCAAAATGCAGAAAGATGTCTGATGAAATGGCCCTTAATGCCAATGACAAATGAATTTGGTGCAAAAACAAAATTTTCAAGCCATCAGAACACAGTTTAATAAATTGAATGAACTTTTTAGCACTATAACTTGACCTTGACACTCCAGTTAGCAGATAAACGATAAAAAATCAGAAAAAACAAATTAATGCAAGCGATAGCAGATGAATTTTTAGTGTGTTAACAAAAAACAAAAGTTTTACAATGCATTTAAGCTCTTAACAAATAGAAAAGACCTGCTCAAGCCCTTTGTTTGGTTCAGAGAAACATTGACGTGTCCTCTCTAACTCCAGTGGTTCAATCGACAATCCAATAGCTTCTTCTATCTCCCTGCTTAATTCAACAGGTGATCCAAGTATCCTCTCCTATTCCACCACAAGAGATTAAATTGCCTTCAATTTTTACAGAAGATGCTTCATGTCTAGCCAAGACAACCCCAATCACATTGCAATCATTACATGACATAACGAAACAATTAGAGAAGTGGTTGTTGCCTACACAGACACGTGTGAATCGCAGAACTGTGGCTTGATGGTCGTTCACCTCTACACCTTGACCAACACTTGCAACAACATGCCATAAACTCAAGATTTTATATGGGTTCCTCACTTGAATTTATCCTATTTTGCTATATGATTCGACCTTGAGTGCAAAGCCAATTTTGAAGGGATCTTAGGGTCAATAAAAAGCTTATTAGGGTCAATAAGTATAACTAGTTATTAGATTGAATTAATAGGTTGTAACATTTCTTAGTAGTCCTATGCCTATAACGTGTATTATAAGGTTTAATAGGAAGTTTAAGTGTTATTAATGTCTAATAGGTCTTTAATGATTCTTATGATATCTCTTAAGTTCAATATACAATCCCTATTACAGAGTATTAGATATACAATGAAAAATGCTCTGAAATACCTCTTCCTCCTCTTAATCATGGGTTTTTTTGGAGTTGCCGGACAGCAACAAATGCCATTCATCCCAAAGAACCTAACAGGTTATTAACAGTAATGATTGACAACTCAATGAAGATCCTCACTAAACAAACGTCATAACCTCAGTAATCTTTTAAATCATGCCGAGGATATTGTATTCCTCCCCGTGATATAGCTCATGGAGAATAGCTAACAACAGTCCATATAGAGTTCACGTTTCCCACGATTTCCACTAGGAAAAAAATATACATATAAGTTCGCTTAGTTAGCTAGCCTATCCACAACCAATTAAAGCATCGAAATCGGTAATTCTCAAACATTAAAACAACTAAAAACCAGAATCAGAAAAACAAATCTTATAAGATTAAATGGAAGATAAGCCATGAATTTCATCGAATGCGGAAAGAATAAAAATTAGGGCTGAGGAATGCATACGTTACAGGCGATGATGAGGCGTTGTAGATTGGCCATGTGCTGTCTGTTTTCCTCCTTCCTCTTCTTTGCTCCTTGGTTTGCCATCTCTTCGCCCTTCGCTCTGCCTCCTTTGCGATCAATTAGCTGAAACGATGGATTTCAGCCTCTGTTCCGTCTTCAACTTGAAGGAGAACCAGGTGGGGCTTCGCCAGAGATTAGGGTCAGATGTTCCAAAAATGATTAGGGCTTTGACTCTAGCATCATGCTTGGCAAGCCGGCTGTTTTGGCTAGTCTGCATAAGATCTAGAACTTGAATTGAGCATAGTTTGGAATTTAGAATGTCAACTCCGGTTAGTAGGTGGGATTTGGGCCTGATATGAAGTTGACTTGACTCGAAATTGATCCAACTCGAAACTGTTTGACCTGAACTCCATTTGAATGTTAAACCGATCAGAAAATCAAACACAAGCACAACTGGCTTTTAACTGGACAACTCAAACCCGACCTGTATAGCCCATTTAACATAAGTAATAACAATAATTTGGGCGAGTCAATCTCAAGTTAAATAAGAGTTGATGGGTCGATTTCGAATCAATTTAAGATTGATGGGTTATTTTTGGTTTGGCATAACAACCCAAAGAATTAAACAAATTAAGACTTTTAACTTGAGCTCTGATTTTTTTTAGTTGTTAAGGCTGGGTTAGCATGTTGGGTCAAATTTTGACAACCCCTATTTGGAATTTTGACAACTATTATATGTATGTATTTATGCAAATACTTGTGAGTATTTTAAAACTAAATCATTATTTTCTCATAATTAGCATAACTTTTAGATGATCATAAAAAATAAATATTTTTTTAAGCTTAATGTGTGCTACAAAACTCAAGGCAGTAGATTAATATATTATCAATTTTGCATTGCATGAGAGTTCAACTAGTACTTTGATGAAAAAAGCAACTACCTGAAGTTTTTACGTGTAAAACCCAGAAAGATAAAAACCGATGCTTGAACTTATTGTAAAAATTAACTATAAGTTGATGATTACAAATACCTTTGTCTCATAAGAGAAAAAGGGTTACAAAGTCTTTTGAATTACGACATCGACGTGCAGATGAACTTGTTGCAAGGAGCGGGTGGCGGCCGATAGAAATTGGCGTCGGCCGACAGGAAGTAGGTGATGGCTGTCGGTTGAGGTGGACGACATCATGAGTGATGTTGAACTTCAACTCTCTAAAGTTTCAAACTCTTTCTCAAGAGTCAAATTCCGAGCCCGTTTGGGGCAGCTTATAAGTGCATGGGGTGTTTTCAAAACGCCGTCTCACCGTTTGAAAAATATTTTTCAACAACTTATCCGAAGACGCGGTTGGGATTTTACATTACGTGTATACTGCAAGTCGAACCGCGCGGGACACTCGCGGGCCGCATTTCAGGATAAACTGCTTATTTGGATAAGCACAAGCTGCCCCAGATGCACCCTTTATCCCCCTTCATGAGAGGGATGAGACTTTATTTATAGAGTTTATCGTGCAATTAATGCAAAAATATGAATCACTTTTATTGAACTGCTAAAAAGACTTTATAATTACTTCACTTAAATTATGTTTCTCCTTAAAAATCCACATAATATTCGTTGAGCCATATATAAAACTATTTAAGGTACTATAGTGCTAATCAAAGACAAATAAGATTAACAACTAAATCAACTCAAATTCTAAGTGAAAATACTATTTGATGTGTTATCAACAAATTTTCGTCCAACACGATTCTTGATGCATTTCTANATTAATAACATATTGTGATATCATGAATTTTTCTACGTACATGATTATTAAATATCTTAATAGAAAAAAAAATATATTTAGATTTATTCATTTATACAAATTAAAATTGCTTCAGTAGCACTCAAAGTCTTAATTTAATTCAATTTTAGCACATCTCGATCTCTATCTTACAACCAAAACAAGTGCCAAGAAAATTGACCTTCAGAAGCTATTCCAATGGCTCCCCAATTTATCTATCATTTTTCTCTTTTCCAACATTTCTCATACTTTTCCCTCACTCATACTTTTCCCTCACTCACTATGATATAAATNATTAATAACATATTGTGATATCATGAATTTTTCTACGTACATGATTATTAAATATCTTAATAGAAAAAAAAAAAATACTTAGATTTATTCATTTATACAAATTAAAATTGCTTCAGTGGCACTCAAAGTCTTAAAATAATATATTCAATTTTAGCACATCAATTTTAGCACATCTCGATCTCTATCTTACAACCAAAACAAGTGCCAAGAAAATTGACCTTCAGAAGCTATTCCAATGGCTCCCCAATTTATCTATCATTTTTCTCTTTTCCAACATTTCTCTTACTTTTCACTCACTCATACTTTTCCCTCACTCACTATGATATAAAATGAGGATAATTATTGTAATATACCATAAAAAAGGGTTAAAAATTAAATTAATGAAGTATTTAGTTATACACATGAATATATTATTATCCGTAGATAAATGACACCTTCATAAAACATATATTTGAATGGCACCATTAAGCATGAGTTTATGAAATATTATTTAAAAAAAATAATTATCAAATGATGTTTATGGATGCTACGTTATGAAAAATATCATAAGAACTATGCTATTTAGCAGTAAAGGATGATATAGGCAATGATACAAGCCTCCCCCACTACATGATACAAGCTTTCTTTTCTTCACTAAATGCAAACGTTCACCTTCTTACAAAGTTAGCAATTATGTTGGCTCCATCACCAGAATAAGCAACGTCGACCTTCAACTACCCCCATGTTTGACTTCACAGGTAAATTGTAATTGTCAAGAAATTCCACCTAAAGAGAATTCCCATGCATAGAAATCTATCTTTGAAGTTGTTTAAGTCATATATTCTTATCTTAAGAAAAAAAACAAGAATGACAATAAATAAAAAAAAATTAAATCTTAATTAATTTATAACTAAATTGTATTTTTTGTACTTACACAGGCTTATTGTGGCTTAGACTTATTAGTGGTACCCTTATTGTTGATGGGTCTATCTGTACAAACGGGTGTAGGTTCTCTTTCTTATTCGGTATTTAGTGTGTGAAATTGTTTCACAAATATGTAGAGAGCTATCCATGCCCCATAGTTAGAAGCGTAATTTTATTTATTCTTCTCCCTAATACGAGCATGCTCATGGATCCAAACATGTTCATGGATTCACAGGAGTCCCTTTTTAGTTTATATAGTATAGCTAAAATATTATATTCAAGATATTATAGAGCATCAATTCAAAATCTTATGATAGAGTAATTAATATCTTCACTCTTTGTTCATCATCACTCTTCACTACTTCTATCATGATAAAAAAGGTTCAAGCAAGTATGCTTGGATTTATAATTTTGTCTTCTCTAATGGAAGAGATCGTGGACCTCTGTAATCTTTATAATTTTTTTTTGATTATTTCATTTGAGCAAAGANAGAGAATTCCCATGCATAGAAATCTATCTTTGAAGTTGTTTAAGTCATATATTCTTATCTTAAGAAAAAAAAAAACAAGAATGACAATAAATAAAAAAAATTAAATCTTAATTAATTTATAACTAAATTGTATTTTTAGTACATACACAGGCTTATTGTGGCTTAGACTTATTAGTGGTACCCTTATTGTTGATGGGTCTATCTGTACAAACGGGTGTAGGTTCTCTTTCTTATTCGGTATTTAGTGTGTGAAATTGTTTCACAAATATGTAGAGAGCTATCCATGCCCCATAGTTAGAAGCACAATTTTATTTATTCTTCTCCTTAATACGAGCATACTCATGGATCCAAACATGTTCATGGATTCACAGGAGTCACTTTTTAATTTATATAGTATAGCTAAAATATTATATTCAAGATATTATAGAGCATCAATTCAAAATCTTATGATAGAGTAATTAATATCTTCACTCTTTGTTCATCATCACTCTTCACTACTTCTATCATGATAAAAAAGGTTCAAGCAAGTATTCTTGGATTTATAATTTTGTCTTCTCTAATGGAAGAGATCGTGGACCTCTGTAATCTTTATAAATTTTTTTGGATTATTTCATTTGAGCAAAGCTTCAGGTTTTTTTCCCTTTTTTAGATTTTCTACATAATAATTTTGATTTCTCATATGTCATTTCTAATTATTTGTTTGTATATTTTCTAAAGTTCATCCGTGATGATATATATCTCACTCTACTATATATTGTAAATTTTCTATCAAACAATACTTTGGATTCATTTATAAGAAATAAATATGATATATATATTTCATATGTTCTTGTTTAAAGGCATCTTTTCAATAGTTGGCAATCAATTCATCAATCAAGGATAATGATTGAGGCATTTTGTGCATTAATCAAGAATCTTATTATGATAATTATAATTTCAATAAATTTCTCATCAATTAGAATTACTTGATGACATGAATCAATTACATGNGCATTTTGTGCATTAATCAAGAATCTTATTATAATAATTATAATTTCAATAAATTTCTCATCAATTAGAATTACTTGATGACATGAATCAATTAAATCAAAAGTTTCATGATTTAATTCCAAATAAGCTCAAATCAAACATTAATTAAATGGTAGTTGAACATTTTGTAACATTAAAATAATNTTCCAAATAAGCTCAAATCAAACATTAATTAAATGGTAGTTGAACATTTTGTAACATTAAAATAATGATTACGTAATCTTTCAATTTGCCAACTTGTAATGAAAATGAGCGCCTTATTGAAAAGAATTCAATGAGTCAAATATCACTAAATTTTGATATTATTTGGGCATTTAGATGTTAAAAGAATATACTACAATTAGGAAATTACTATTAATCATCACATGGAGTAATTTGAACATTCTGGCTAAAATTATCAAAATGCAAATACATAAAACTATTAATAGACTCTCATTCTTTATACAATAAGAAGCATGGTCCTTAATCTATATTGAGATGAAGTTCAAAGATCTAGAGAAGTCTAGAACACATTTTTATGACTGACATCGATGATTGCCATTAATAGCTGCCACTGACGCTATCACAGAGAACTATAGTACCCTTTACACCATGATACAATTTCTGTCACCAACNAACCCTTTGAACAAGGACTAAGGAACATACTCAATGGAAGGAGAATTATTGAGCGTCTCGAAACACACAACACACACTAGAACCTAATATAACACCTACACAGGTTTTCCTATTGAAGGGATATAGCTACCTGTCAGGTTACGGTAAAGTGCCCTTTTCCTGACAGCTTAGCCTCATCTTGACAATAGGAGTCTCATCAAAAGGAAATGGTAAATTCTAATTGGAAAAGAAAGGCCAGCCTATCGAAGGTCCACAACTTGACCGGCTGAAGGGCATCAGTTCGACGGATTGAAGAACCATAGCTTGGCTGACCGAAGACATATAACCTGACGGATCGAAGATCCACATCTTGGGTGGCCGAAGAACCGCAACATGGGTGACCGAAAACCCTCAACTTTACTAACCAAAAAGCCTAAAGTGCGATCGATCGAAAGTCTATAGCCTGGCTAACCGAAGACCCAACCTTAGACGACTGAAGGATAAGACAGCCAAATTAGATATCCATTTTGTTTTATTTTATTCATGTATTTACTTCTGACCAAAATGTCCCGTGTGGTCCTTATTTCAAACAGGAGTAGGCAGGTAAATTGTACACTTCACATCTCTTTAATCTATAAATAGTAGGTCATTTCTACAGCAAAAGGCAAATGGATTATTCGAGCAAATCTATGTTAGNATATATATATATATATATATATATATATATATTAATAAAAAAACAAAATCTCTTTTTTTTTTCTTTTAAAGCCCTAAGTTCCTAAACTCACGCACTCGAGCTCTGCTTCCCTTTCCCTCTCCCGTTCGCGTGTCTCGCTCTTCCCTTTCTCGGTTTCAAGCCGATCAAGCCCTTCTCCTCCACGCGAGAGAGAGTTGACCTCTCATTCGTCCTTGCCCGACACTTTCTGCTCGAGACTCTCCTTCCCAAAGCTATGTCTACCTCTATGAGCTGCGATTTTCCTTTTTTGGTAGNTCTCCTTCCCGAAGCTACGTCTGCCTTTATGAGCTGCGATTTTCTTTTCTTGGTACGTTGACTCTGATGAACTTGCTCCCTGGAACACTTGAGTGGCAACCTTCTTTTCTTCCCGATGCTTCTCTCCCTGCCACTCTGCTCACCACTTGGTCCTGGGCACTTCGGTTGCCTCGCCTGCGGTAGGCAGAGGGGAGCGTTCTTTTCTTATTTGACCCGATTCGAGTACCAGGGGGAGGTTGGATGGTTTCATTATTTTTTCCTTCTCTTCTCTACCTATAAAATAGAACTTCTTTTGGGTTTTGTGGTTGTTGAAAATTTCCTAAGAAGAGGGGAAGTGGAGAACTTTGCCTTTGGAGGATTTTAGAAGGAATATTTCTGTGGGAACTTTACATTTGCATTAGAAAGGTATCTCTTCTCCCCCCTCTTTTCGGTGTCTTGCTTCCTTTAGGATTTCTTTCTGTCGAGCCACTGAGCACGGCTTTGTTAGATGGTACAGCATGCTAGTTTAATTCATTTTCATGTATTTTGAGATATTTGCCTTAAGAGTATGTGAAGGATAAAAATGTGAGCATGTTTCAGGAGTTAGATTGGATTACTTGCTTAGAATGGTAGAAATATAGCATGACATAAGTGTTCTTCTTTTCTCTATTTGCTTGAGATGAAATCGTGGGGATATTCCTATTACTGTGAATAGGAAGATTGAAACATGACTAAGATAATTTTAGCTCCTCTTGCAAGCATGTTGGGATATGTATTATGAAGTTTTTCATCTATTTTTTTTAATTTATTTAGCATGAAAATATTACTCTAACTTTTATTGTGGTTTAGGGTTAGAGGTCTCAATTGCAGCTTGGTTTTCGACCCTTGCTGGGTTCAGGTTTTAGCCTTGCTTGGCTCGGTTTGGTCTTTAACTAATCTGGAATTTGATGAAAAACTTGGTTTGGCTTGGTTTTACCTTACAATGGCTGGAACCTTAATTTCTGTTAAAGCTCGAATTTTTTATTTATGTTTAGACCATGTTTTAGCCTTGAGTGACTTGGTTTCTGGCTTCCATTGGAGCTCGGTCTTATCTGTTCTAGCTCTTGATTCTCGCCTGATTATGAGGCTTATTTTCGTTTGATTTGGGGTGTGGCTTTATCCTTTTTGCCCCTGTTGGTTTTCGGTTTGCCTAAAAAATGGCTAGGTTTTGGAGGGAGTTCCTGTCTTGGGTATGTGAGTTTTAGGGATTTATTTTTGGCTTGATTTTAGAGCTCTGTTTTTGTCTGGTTCTGGTCCTACACGAGAGGTGGCTTGGGAGTTTGGTTTGGTTTGTTTTTAGTCCTAGTCGTGAGCCTATTGAGGGGTTGCCTGGGACAGTATGGCTCTTCTTGTTGAGTCTGAGTGGCTTGAATTTGATTGTTGAATCAAGTTTGTCATCCCAAAAATTATAATCACTTTAGTTATCCTCTTATGTACGTCAAAGGAGCATAATAGCCGCCGATGGTTCTTTTTGGTTGCCTTAGCCATGAGTATTACTTGTTCCTTGGGTTGCCTTTGGTCGTGGGCCTTGGCAGCTGTCCCTTGCTGCCCTTAGCCGTGAGCTTTACTTGTTCCTTGGGTTGCCTTTGGCCGTGAGCCTTAATGGTTCTCCCTTCCCTTTTTGGTTGCCTTGGCCGAGAGCCTTACCTGTTGTTCATCTCTTTGTATTGACCCTGGCCATGAGCATTTATTTGGTTATATGGCAAGATTTTATGCTTATTTGATATATGAGGCTATTGATTAAATTGAAAGTTGGAAGATTCTGATTTCTTGCATGAGTTTGGGAGTACTAGTGGTGGTATTCTCCGAGTTATTTTATTTTTTTCTTTCGTGAGTTTGGGAGATTTCTAAGCCTCATTTTGGAAAAACATTTGGTTGACTTAATTAATCCTACGTCTTTCGGGTTTGAAAAATCAACGCAAAGTGGCCCTTTATGTTTGTTAGGAAAAACCTTGGGTCCTACTTTTTCAGGTCTTTTCGATAGGAGTTTTGAGAACTGATCTATTCTCCTTTTCGGTGTTTTAGATGGATCAATGCCTCCTCTCTCTCACCCCTTTTTTGTTCTTTTCTTTTCCTTGGTTCGGTTTTCGATGCTTATGCCCGATACATAAGTGTCCACGTATAGTCTTTTGCTATACCATCAAGCAAGGTTGCAAGTAGTCATTTTGGGGCGTACGGTGGTGATGATAAAGGCAAGCCGAAGATATAGCAGAAAAATGTCCTATCCTATAACATCAAGATCCAGGTATTTGATGAACAATAGGATAACGGTATCCTTCACTGACATAAGTCTAGCGGGAGTTGGCTCGAACCTCCTCAGATTGTCGGCAGTCCCACGACCGACAGTGTAATCGACTCATGGACAACAAAAATTTCTAAAAAAATTAAGTTTTGATAAACCCTTTTCAAACAAAAACATATTTTTCTACAAAACAAAAATTGATAACTCTTTTTTGCATGTTTAAAATTTGTATGCATGTTAAAAACATAAAACATACTTTAAAGCTGGTTGTTCACTTGACGAATACATGTTTAGGCTGGGAAGTAGCCCTCTAGGTGAGGTTCAAGACACACTTCTAAACGAGTGACGGGTTCTATACATTCGGGTGACCGAGTAGCCTTCGCGGACCCTCGAGTATAAAGATATATCTGAGCCTAGCCCCATACGAGTGTTTGCGGTCCCCCTTACCCGAACTTTTCTTTTGTTTTATCGAAGCTTTGGGACAGGGCACTCATGTTACTTTTCCTTTCTTTCGGGATTTCTCCAAGATTTTTTAGAATTCTTTTTCTTTTCTTCTACTTGAGTCTTTTCTCGTTGATTTTCTCGAGTTTTCTGTCATGAGCCATTGTTACACTCTTCTTCGGATTTCCTGGACAACATTTCTTCCAGAATTCGTTTTTTGCGATGCATGTAGACTTGTTATATTTAAGGAACAACGAATCTCACGGGCGTACAGGTTTGCTTTACATTTTACAACACTTCATTTTCCTGTTTCTACCTGTCACTGTTCTTTCTATACAGCATGTTACACTTGTCATGTTTCTACCTACTACTGTTCTTTCTGTACAGTATGTTATACTATTCCTGTTTCTATTTGCTACTGTTCTACATGCATCCTACTGTTTGTCCTGTGTTGCACATTTTATATTATATAGCTTTGAGCATGCCTTCTTTTTATATAGGATGTTTAGAGGACTATTACCATAGGGTCGTTTGATTTGACATCATAACTGGACACCCTAGAAAACTTAAACTCATGGAACTAGCGCAATGGGCAGCACGACCATCTTCAACAGCAGAACATGTCTTCCCCAGCTAAACCATTATTTTCCTAAAAATTAAACAACAAGCCATAGGATTTCAAGGTAGTTTGCTTAGCGCGACATAAATTCTAACTTTATCTGTTAGGCATTTGCACAGTCAGACTGTGCAGTTTAAGTCTTAATTGTTCTAGGTTCCGAGGTTGTAGTCTGATACGACATAAATCCTCACATTTTCTAGGTGACTTGTTTAACCATGTCACGCAAGTATAAACCCTAACTAAATAAAATTGGCAGGATGAAACTTTTGAATAATTTCTTCTCAAAACTGAAGCCAAACCATAGGATAGACTGGGAAGCCACCGAGATTCGTCTCAGGATCCGTGGTCTCCCCTAATTTCTCTTCATTTGGATTCCTCAACAATGTTCTAGATTCGAGTCTTTCCCCTTTCACACCTCTTCGTCCGATTTGGTTGAAAAGTCTTATCCTTTTGAATTCTTTGAAGATAGGATTCTCTGATTTTTATCGAGAGTTTTCTTAAGTGATTTCGGTCATTTAAGATGTAATCAACTATAGGGGATTGCCCTTATAGGAAGCTTTTCCGAACCAAACCTAAAATAAACTCTATTTAATTCTTTGTATTAAATAGGAGAACTTGTCGACAAATAAAACGGTTTCGCAGACCAAACGGATGTCATATATTTATTAACGACCAAACGGAGGTCCCTAGCAATCAGAACTCCTCTCCCTGCAATCCTCTAGTTGTTAGAACTCCACCCTGCAGCCGATTTTTTTTACAGCGGGCCCTCCTCAGGCCGGAGTTTTCATTACAATCCTTGACTGCAGTTTCTCTACACCACACTTTCTCTGCGATCAACTGCCACCAAGATTTTTTCCTTCCACAAGAGATCTTCTTTCTGCAAACCTTGTTCCCAATAAGTATTTCTTTTGNTTATATTAATTAACACCAAGTCGTAGTACTATATTGCAAGTTTTAAGATATCATCAGTATGTCAGAAAAAAACAAAAAAGCTCATCAGCTCAACATAAGCTCAATAATCAGCATTGTAAATAGGTTAATTTCATGACCTTTGCATCTACCCCCCTCATCAATCTAGACTTAAATAAACACTATATTTAATCCATTAAAACTATTTGAAATTTTTTTCTAATTTTTTGTTAAAATAATTTATTTATTATTTATTATTTATCTTAACAAATAAAATGATATAATAATGGAGATAAGATTTATGAGAATATTCTTTTTCTTTTTAATGGTTTAGCTCAAATTAAGACAACAAAGACTGTCATAATTTGTCCTCTATCTGTTGCCACAACATTATATAACTAAAATAATTCAGATGAACTCATCTCTGCACGTGAACAAACCCTAAACCAATCAACAAATTGCACGTAAAACAAATAACTTACCATCATGAAATTAAATAGTAATACTAACAATATATTTATCACATCCTTGAACTTGGTGCTAAGTTACCTCATCCTCCCCTTTTTCAACTTTGGTAAGAGAACCCAACCTAATCTACTTATTATACTTGTTGGGCTTTGAAAACTATTGTAAGATTTATTTTGATTTTTGTCATTTAAGAGTTTCAAAGGCATTGCTGACATTGTTAGCGCTTATTATATTTGTTGCTGAAATGAAGACATTGCAGTGTGCATATGTTGGCTAGTTGATATATTTATGAAGTCAAAAGTAGATGTGGTTGCATTAAATGAGTACTTTTTTTAGCGTAGGTACGCTGCTTTAATTGTGTGCCGTAAGAAATGGTGATTTGAAAATGTCTGAATATTAAATTTTGGTCACTTTTATTGATATACATTATTAAAGCTGATGCCTTTAGTCGCCCTTTTGAGCTTTTATCACTCTTTTTGAAAAAGTGATTATTGGTGGCCTGCTTAATGATTTTAAACACACTTTTTTCTTTTTGATAATATAATTAATTTATTTTTTTTTGTGTGGCAAATAATAGTAATTTTCTTCTAAAAATGTGACAGAAGAGTAAAGTTCAAACGCTCATTTTTTTTATTAAAGCTAATGACTAATTACTACTGTCTCTTTCCACTTCAATTTACACGACTAACAACTATCATTACAGGCTTCCACTATATCATATGTAACCCAATATGGCCTGTGTGGCTAGTTACTACTATAGCTTCCCCATTACAACACATGTGGCAAATTGATTCTGTTATAGCCTTCCACGACTACCTCCACAGCCAACAAACGTTCTTGCAAAGACCCGCTATGGCCTATATAGCTAGTTACAACTGTAGCTCCCCACTATAGTTTACATGATCAATTACATCTTGTATGATTATTACTACTACAACCTATGAGACCAACTATTATCTATGTGACTACTTTTCATTGATTGTCTCTATTAAAAACTATATGATCAATTGTGACATATGTGGCTAGCTTCCGACTATGATATTTGTGGCCAACCGATGCTCATACAACTATCAACTATGACCTATATAACAAATTACTACAGTGGCTTCCAACTACGACCTCTATATCAAACTAATGTTATTACAACTATTGTCTACAACATCTGCAACATATTACTGCCATCATAGCAATCAATTACGACCACTATTGTTATTTTTTCCAATAACTACATTTGTTACAGCCCAATTACAGTTGTTAAATCTGGATGACTATTCTCTATCTATGATTATTAACATTATAATTCTATCTTCTTTAATTCAGAAAAAGAGTGAACTAATGTAGTTGCAATTTTGTAATTAATAATTCTGGCTGAGTTAGCCTTCATATCACCACCGCCACAAATCTTCCCACACGCAATAATCAATGATATTTTTCTTTCATTAATCTAACTTCCTTTCATAAACAGATAATTAGTACTAAACGAATCGTAATTTTGAAGATAAACCCGAGCAAATCCCAAAGACCTTTGAGATTTGTATAAAATGATTGATTGATTTATCTTTCAACACAAGCAATCAATCATGTCTTAAAAGACTACACTTACTGGACTGAACCATGACAGAAAAAATCAACATTAATTTATATTTATGGGGACCGAAAAATTCCTTATGGATAAGACCTTAACCATATAAAATACTTCATGTTACTCGAATGACGTTGGGTTCCACTAAATTCCAAACCATATAATTAAAATTTTGGAAGATTTACATGTATGCCCCATAATTGCTATGTATTTAATTACATATCCAAAGCCTAACATCAATGTTTATATTTTCCTATGCTTGAAAATGTATGATTAGTGATATTTTTGAGGTAATATGAAAGATTTGTGCGGTATATATGTAAAAATAATAAAGCTTGTGTTGGAATTATGTACATACATAGGAATTGGGTGATAAGTCTGTAAATACCCCAAAAGTTTACTCATCATATTTCAAAATTAAGGTGACATATACAAAATTTTTATATATTTACATATCTAACACCTAAACTTTCATATTTACATATTTGACACTCAAAATCTTTGACATCACATAAATAATACCACTATTATTAACTTTTAAAACGTGAAGTACACTTTTTTATTTATAGATTTTTAATATTGAGATGTTATAAATGTAAATATCAAACTTTAGGTGTTGGATATGTAAATACATAAAAACTGTGTGGTATGTATGAAAATTTTCCTTTTGAATCAATGTAGTGCCTGCAGCTCATTTGTCATCATTATTTCATTTCAAATAATATTTAGTCATCACAATTTACATTTTCCTATTAGTATATAACTATTCATTTTCATGTGTATCATATAATATAAAATTTTTCACATGCTCTCATTAAATCATTTTTAGAAGCTCACTAGCCGAGTATTTCTGAGTTTTTATCAAATTATGAATCATTTTTAATAGTCATTTTTAATTATTTATATCATATTTACTAGTCATATTCTTATACATTACTAGATGCAACACATAATCCTAAGAATAATGCCTTAAAGTACATGTTGTAGTGCACATATACTATCACATAGTCATATTGTCATGTAGAGAAAGAATCCATATCATGCCACTTGATAGCATGTACATTATGGAGAGTTTTCATGCTTCAAATCCCATATAAAATCATGACAAGAAATCACATATATCATAATAATAAATAAACTTACACTCACATAACATGAAACATGTCACCTAAACATAATAAATTTCATGTTTTTATGAATCCCCATATGCATTTACATTAATAACATATTGAATTTTTCTAAATTTTCATGAAACACAAGATTCTACATACATGATTATTAAATATATTAATAGAACAAAAAATAATATTTAGATTTATTCATTTACACAAATTAAAAGTTCTTCAGTAGCACTCAAAGTCTTAATTTAATTCAATTTTAGCACCTCTCCATCTCTATCTTGCAACCAAAACAAGTGCCAAGAAAATTGACCTTCGGAAGCTATTCCAATGGCTCCCCAATTTATCTCTCATTTTTCTCTTTTCCAACACTTCTCTTACTTTTCACTCACTCATGCTTTTAACTCACTCATTATGATATAAAATGAGGATAATTATTGTAATATACAAAAAAAAGGTTAGAAATTAAATTAATGAAATATTTAGTTATACACATGAAGATATTATTAACCGTAGACAAATGACACCTTCATAAAAATATAATTTTGAATGGCACCATTAAGCATGAGTTTATGAAATATTATTTTAAAAAAATAATTATCAAATGATGTTTATGGATGTTATCATTATGAAAAATATCATAAGAACTATGCTATTTAGAAGTAAAGGATGATATAGGCAACGATACAAGCTTCCCACACTACATGATACAAGCTTTCTTTTCTTCACTAAAGGCAGACATTCACCTTCTTACAAAGTTAGCAATTATGTTGGCTCCATCACCAGGATAAGCAAAGTCCACCTTCAACTACCCCCATGTTTGACTTCACAGGTAAATTGTAACTGTCAAGAAGTTCCACCTAAAGAGAATTCCCATGCATAGAAATCTATCTCTGAAGTTGTTTTAGTCATATATTCTTATCTTAAGAAAAAAAATAAGAATGACAATAAGTAAAAATATTAAATCTTAATTAGTTTATAACTAAATTGTATTTTTTATACTTTCACAGGCTTATTGTGGCTTAGACTTATTAGTGGTGCTCTTATTGTTGGTGGGTCTATCTGTACAAACAGGTGTAGGTTCTCTTTCCAACACTTTCTTTTGCATAGTCCCAAAACAAAAACTAATAATTTTTTTTTAAAATTAAATGTAAATATGAATTACCACATCATTCTTATTCGGTATTTAGTGTGTGAAATTGTTTCACAATATGCAGAGAGTTATCCATGCCCCATAGTTAGAAGCACAATTTCATTTATTCTTCTCCCTTATACGAGCATACTCATGGATCCAAACATGTTCATGGATTCACAGGAGTCACTTTTTAATTTATATAGTATAGCTAAAATATTATATTCAAGATATTATAGAGCATCAATTCAAAAATCTTATAATAGAGTAATTAACATCTTCACTCTTTGTTCATCATCACTCTTCACTACTTTTATCATGATTAAAAAGGTTCAAGCAAGTACTCTTGGATTTATAATTTTGTTTTCTCTAATGGAAGAGATCATGGACCTCTGTAATCTTCATAAAATTTTTTGGATTATTTCATTTGAGCAAAACTTCGGGTTTTTTTTTTCCCTTTTTTAGATTTTCTACATAATAATTCTGATTTCTCATATGTCATTTCTAATTATTTGTTTGTATATTTTCTAAAGTTCATCCGTGATGATATATATCCTCACTCTACTATATATATTGTAAATTTTCTATCAAATAGTACTTTGGATTCATTTATAAGAAATAAATATGATAAATAATTTCATATGTTCTTGTTTAAAGGCATCTCTTCAATAGATGACGATCAATTCATCAATCAAGGATAATGATTGAGGCATTTTGTGCATTAATCAAGAATCTTATTATAATAATTATAATTTCAATAAATTTCTCATCAATTAGAATTTCTTGATGACATGAATCAATTACATCAAAAGTTTCATGATTTAATTCCAAATAAGCTCAAATCAAACATTAATTAAATGGTGGTTGAACATTCTGTAACATTAAAATAAGGATTACATAATCTTTCAATTTGCCAACTTGTAATGAAAATGAGCGCCTTAATGAAAAGAATTCAACGAGTCAAACATCACTAAATTTTGATATTATTTGGGCATTTAGATGTTTAGAGAATATACTACAATTAGGAAATTAATATTAATCATCACATGGAGTAATTTGAGCATTCTAGCTAAAATTATCAAAATACAAATACATAAAACTATTAATAGACTTTCATTCTTTATACAATAAGAAGCATGGGCCTTAATCTATATTGAGATGAAGTTCAAAGATCTAGAGATCTCTAGAACATATTTTTATGACCGACATGGATGATTGCCACCAATAGCTGTCACATGACGCTATCACAGAGAACTACAATACCCTTTACACCATGATACGATTTCTATCACCAAATCATACCAATTTTATCTTACCATTTTCATTTGATTGCTATTGCCTAATTTTCATCTTCTAATTTTCTTCCATTTAACATCATCACGTGATCATTTTCTCTTAATTACTATTATTTTCATTTTATTATAATTATCTAGCTATCATCTTTTATTTATTTTCAATTTGTTATTATTTGATAATCATCACTTAATTGTCATTGTCTAACTTTTATGATATGATTGCCATCATTATCATCATTAATTATTTTTCCAACAATTCCCACAACATCAAACCAAGCTAGTACTCTCAAATTTATAATTTCTTCTTTTCAATTGAGGGAAAGATTGAATTTAATTTATCTTACTCATATAATGAAGTATTTTGATCTAAGTCATGCTCTGCATTTTTTTCTACTGCCAAAATATTCATGAAAAAATTTTGGTGTCTGTCTCCTCTTATTTGTGTATATGTTGAATCTTCATATGTATATAAGACATTGAATTCTTTTCTACTACTATACAAATATTCTATCATGCAATACTTAACATACATATAATTAAAGGATGTGTGAAATTTCTAGGAATATATATATATATATATATATAACTCAATGTCATATAATTTCAAACATTAATGTTTATTATTTTATATTCTTATCCTTCTATAAAATTTATTACAATAGATATTATTTTTTATACAAATCATGTTGGAATATTTTCGTGAATGTAATATTTAAATATAAGAAATAATAATTTTTATACTTTATTACATTAAAAAAAATTAGTGCTATTAAACTAAACCTAATCCCGTGGTCCATTTCTTGTCATCATCCAAGGACTGGACCTAACTCCTGTTTTCCCTTCTCATCACTAAAGGAATAGCCATGAAAAATGAAAATTATTACACCCCCTTAAATAAATAATTAATTAATTATAATCAAATTAATATATTTTTACTTTTATGAATATTATCACACTCTTAGATAGCTTAATCCTTACATTTCACACAGTAAAGCATCCAATGCGAAGGCCGGCTGCCAAAAAGAACCCTATGCCTCCTGCATACGCTTCCTAACGTACATATCCAATAGACTTTCCTCTATTCCTCTCTCTCTCTCTCTCTCTCTCTCTCTCCTCCCTTCCTCCCTCTTTCTTCTCTCTCTTTCCGCACGGACTCAGCAGAAGCTCAGAATTTTGAGAAAAATTTGTGCTGCGTTATATCTCTTTTAATCTGTTTTTAACTTATATGTAACCTACAAATATATGAAAATAGAAATCTGGAACATACTAGGAGGTACATGTAGGTTACACGGAGATTACAGAGAAATTACAGGGAGTATAACACGAATATAACCCTCAATACCCTCTGAATAACCTCTCTGGCTATACGCAATGCTTTGTACGCAAATTTTTCTCCCAAATTTCAATAATCTTCAGCCCGAAAATCATAATTTGCNTCCCTCTTTCTTCTCTCTCTTTCCGCACGGACTCAGCAGAAGCTCAGAATTTTGAGAAAAATTTGTGCTGCGCTGCGTAAGTCAGAGAGATTATTGAGGTGGTATAGTCATGTTATACCTCTTTCAATCTATTTTTAATCTATATGTAACCTACAAATAAATGAAAATAGAAACTTGAAACATGCTAGAAGGTACATGTAGGTTACAGGAAGATTACAGGAAAGTTACAGGGAGTATAACACGGATACAACCCTCAATACCCTGTGAATAACCTCTCTTCATACACAATGTTTTGTACGCAAATTTTTCTCCCAAATTTCAATAATCTTCAGCCCGAAAAATCATAATTTGGAACAATTAACAGCATCGCATATGCATAATTAATCTGCAAGGCAGATCAGATCTTATCACAAAACAACCAATTCGATCATCAAGTGAAACAGGAAGAGAAAATCAACAATTACATATATTCATGTCGATCGAACTAACAATTACATCTCACAAGCAGTGATCATCAGATCCGTATACATAATCACACAGATGAAAGAGAAGAACTCGTTTCTCTCTCTTCCTGACAAACGCTTCCCCTTCTTTTCCTGCCGCACTGCAGATCCCTCGGTCGAAACAGCCGCTCGATCTCATCCGCCTCCACTTTGAAGAACTCCAGCTCCGACAGCTTCCTCTTGCATCCCGCGCCGCGCTTCATCTTCGCCGGCGGCGGAGGACAGGTCGTCGGAGTTGAATTCAGTCGGCTCTCCTCCGTCGTCGGCGTGCGGAATTGATCATCTTCTTCGGCCTCGACGTTCTTCGCCGCCAAGGGTTTGGAAGGCAGCGGCGAGCGGCCGTGGAAGTCGGCGGGCGGCGGCGGCGGGAGAAGCTCCGCCGTTAGTCGCCTGGGCTCCGGCGAAGCCGACATGGCCATGAGGTTGGAAGAGGGAGAAAGGTGGGAAGTGAGGAAATTTATGTGCGGGGAATGAAGATAGACTCCAAAGTATTTACTTTATCAGCACTTGTGCTACCTTCCAAGATGATTTCCTACTTTCCACTTCTCGGAAAATGGAATGGACGGTGGGGATGAGAGGAGATNGGAAGTGAGGAAATTTATGTGCGGGGAATGAAGATAGACTCCAAAGTATTTACTTTATCAGCACTTGTGCTATCTTCCAAGATGATTTCCTACTTTCCACTTCTCGGAAACTGGAATGGACGGTGGGGATGAGAGGAGAGAAAGTGTGTGCGGGCGGGTGATGGTAGCTGGTGGTGGGGAGTTTCGGGCGAAACGTAACGGGGAAGGGAGGGTGGGGACCACGGGGGGGCATCGGATGCCGTTTGGTGTGATAAATACACATGCGGCGGAAACCGATTTCGTCCGGCCGTATAAAAATAAATAAATAAATAAATAAATTGGCGGCATAAAATAAGGGGGAGGGGGATGCAGAGGTTCGAAGAACCTTTGCACGTGGGACGTGCTGCCAAAAAAATCGGCGTGGTTTTCAGCACCGGCTGTCTGGAGGAAAGCTATGCGGGGGCGTCTCACCGCCGTCAAGCATGTAACGGTCCGTTAGGGGGTGTGTGAAAAGGTTTTATGTGGAGGGCTGCCAAAGCATTATTAACATTATGATTCACAATTAGTAAATGATGGTTATTAATGATAATAGATGAAATTTTTTATGTTAATTGCAAGAACCAAATAAATAAATATGAACTATTTCCAAATTAATCAAATCATCATCAGGAGGAATGTTTAAATCGGGAGCTTCAATGAAAATTTCTCAAAAAGAATTGCAAAAACATTATCAGAATCTAATGTTGTATTCTCCCTAATAGGATTTTGGATTCATATTTAAATTATGAGTCGATCGATCAATAAAGACAAACTTAATTCTAGCTCCGTGTGTTCCATTGGAAGGTAAATCTCTGTTGAAGTCCTTCCTCGAGAGCTAGGATTAGGTCTTCGAACTGGTTGACTATTAGATTTAGGACAGTTCAATAAATTATGAGAAGAAGTGGAACAAATTTTGCATGGTGAAGGCTTCCATTCATGGATGACAAGAATAACAATTTCTTGATTTTTTACAAGAATGGTAATATTATTAAGAAAAAATGAACTTGACATTAATTTGTATCTTCACTTTAGCACGAGTTAACTAGTACCTTTTGCTGTTAAAGGATCCACAGCTAAAGGGATTCCAATACGAGTAGCAATTTTTGAAATACCAAATTTCGACTAGCTGAATAAGGGAAGATTAAGGAGTTTTACCCAAATAGGAATCTCCTTAAAATATCGTCATAAATCGGCTTGAAATCAGGAATCAATTCAGACCTGAATCTTAAGGTGGAATAAAATTAACTTGGTTTTGATTTTGTGATTGAACATAAATTTTAGGAAGTTTTTTGGAATGATTATGACTTTTGCCGACTTGTTTTATTTTGAACTTTGTTGAGTTGTAAAATTATATTTTGATCAAACATTATTTTTTATGCACATATGTATGTTTAGAGAAAGTTTTTTGATAANGGAAAGCTATGCGGGGGCGTCTCACCGCCGTCAAGCATGTAACGGTCCGTTAGGGGGTGTGTGAAAAGGTTTATGTGGAGGGCTGCCAAAGCATTATTAACATTATGATTCACAATTAGCAAATGATGGTTATTAATGATAATAGATGAAATTTTTTATGTTACTTGCAAGAACCAAATAAAAAAAATATGAACTATTTCGGAATTAATCAAATCATCATCAGGAGGAATGTTTAAATCAGGAGCTTCAATGAAAATTTCTTAAAAAGAATTGCAAAAACATTATCAGAATCTAATGTTGTATTCTCCCTAATGGGATTTTGGATTCATATTTAAATTATGAGTCGATCGATCGATCAATAAAAACAAATTTTATCCTAGCTCTGTGTGTTCCATTGGAAGGTAAATATCTATTGAAGTCCTTCCTCGAAAGCTAGGCTTAGGTTTCAAACTGGTTGATTATTAGATTTAGGATAGTTCAATAAATTATGAGAAGAAGTGGAACAAATTTTGCATGGTGAAGGCTTCCATTCATGGATGACAAGAATAACAATTTCTTGATTTTTTTACAAGAATGGTAATATTATTAGGAAAAAAGAAACTTGACATTAATTTGTATCTTCGCTTTAGCATGAGTTAACTAGTACCTTTTGCTGTTAAAGGATCCACAGCTAAAGGGATTCCAATACGATTAGCAATTTTGGAAATACCAAATTTCGACTAGCAGAATAAGGGAAGATTAAAGAGTTTTACCCAAATAGGAATTTCCTTAAAATATCGTCATAAATCGGCTTGAAATCAGGAATCAATTCAGACCTGAATCTTAAGGTGGAATAAAATTAACTTGGTTTTGATTTTGTGATTGAACATAAATTTTAGGAAGTTTTTTGGAATGATTATGACTTTTGCCGACTTGTTTTATTTTGAACTTTGTTGAGTTGTAAAATTACATTTTGATCAAACATTATTTTTTATGCACATATGTATGTTTAGAGAAAGTTTTTTGATATNGTTCGAAGAACCTTTGCACGTGGGACGTGCTGCCAAAAAAATCGGCGTGGTTTTCAGCACCGGCTGTCTGGATGAAAGCTAGGCGGGGGCGTCTCACCGCCGTCAAGCATTTAACGGTCCGTTAGGGGGTGTGTGAAAAGGTTTATGTGGAGGGCTTCCAAACCATTATTATGATTCACAATTAGTAAATGATGGTTATTAATGATAATAGATGAAATTTTTTATATTACTTGCATGAGCCAAATAAAAAATATGAACTATTTCGGAATTAATCAAATCATCATCAGGAGGAATGTTTAAATTAGGGCTTCAATGAGTATTTCACTATTAAGAATTGTAAAATTATGAGTCGATCTATCAATAAAGACACAGTTAATTCTACTTCTGTGTAATGCATTAGAAAGTAATTCTCTTTGAAATCATTTCCTGAAAGGTGGGATTAGGTTTTCAAATTGGTTGATCATCAGATTTATGACAGTTCAATAAATTATGGGAAAAAGTAGAACAATTTTTGCATGATGAAGGCTTCCATTCAAAGATGAGAGGGATAATAATTATTTGATTTTTTACAAGATAGGTAATATTCTCAGAAAAAAAAAGAAAGTTGACATTAACTTGTATGTTCACTTTAGCATGAGTTAACTTATCACCTTTTGTTGTTAAAGGATCTACAACTTAAGGGATTCCAATACGATTAGCAATTTTTGAAATACAGAATTTCGACTAGCAGAATAAGGGAAGGTTAAGGAAAGATTTACCCAAATTGGAATTTCCTTAAAATATCTTCATGAATTGGCTTGAAATCGGGTGAATTCAGACTTGAATCTTAAGGTGGAATACAATTAATTTGGTTTTGCTTTTGTGATTGGACATAAACTTTAGGGGTTTTTTTGGAATGATCGTGACTTTTGCCGACTTGCTTTATTTTGAATTTTGTTGGGTTGTAAGATTACAGTTTGTTCAAACATTGTTTTTTAGGCACATATGTATGCTTAGAGAATTTTTTTTGCTAATAATTTGAGGTTTAAGGCATGCAAGTTCAATCTAAAAAGAGTATATTGTCGCAACGATTTCAATTAGAACAAACTTTTTTAAATTTTGGAATATTTGGAGCTTGGATATACTAAATTATTCTAAATAAACTTTGAAGGCGAACAAAATATCTCCTTCCTCGCGTGTTCATGATGACCATACTTGTTAGGAGAGGGCAGTACTTGTTAGGAGAGGACAGTAGCGAAAACCAATATCCTAACGATCGTTTGTATTATACACCCATATTATGTCTGCACGAACATCATAGGAATCTTATGATTCCAAAGACATGTGCAGTCAACGATGATCTGCCAGAAGTCAAAGATCACATCAACATGAACCCATGAAGTTCAATGCCTAAGAACGATCACTCAAAGAAAGTATATAGAACCTGTTGAATAACAACCCCTTTGAAGAAGGACTAAGGAACATACTCGATGAAAGGAGAATTATCGAGCGCCTCGAAACAACACAACATACACTAGAACCTAATATGACACCTACACAAGTTTTCCTATTAAAGGGATGGAGCTACCTGTCGGGTTATGGTATAGTGCCCTTTTCTCGACAACCTAGCCTCATATTGACAATATGAGTCTCATCCAAAGGAAACGGTAAATTGTAATTGGAATAAAAAAGCCAGCCTTCTGATGGTCCACAGCTTGACCGACTGAAGGACCCCAATTGGACCGGTTGAAGAACCATAGCTTGGCTGACCGAAAGACCCATAATCTGACAAATCGAAGATCCACACCTTGGGCGGCCGAAAAACTGCAACGTGGGTGACCAAAGACCCTCAACTTTACTGACCAAAAAGTCTAAAGTGCGATCGACCGAAATTCTATAGTCTGGCTGACGAAGACCCAGCCTCAGACTACTGAAGGATGAGACAACCAAATTATATATCCTTTTTTTTTATTTTATTCATGTATTTACTTATGACCAAAATGTCCCGTTTGGTTCTTATTTCAAACAGGAGTAAGCAGATAAATTGTACACTTCACATCTCTTTAATCTATAAATAGTAGGTCATTTCTACAGCAAAAGACTAATGGATTATTCTAGCAAATCTAGTCTCTTGTGTTTTGTCCCTCTTTCTCGCTCTCTAATGCCCTATTCTTTGAGTGTGCTTTACATGACATTCTCAAATTGAACAAATAAATTGCACTATTCTTTACACACATTTTCCAACTTCAAGTGACCAAATTAAACAGTGATTCAAGAATATTTTTCACAACTTAATCACGGTTACTTAATTTCTCCACAAGAGTCTCCAAGTTCTTAACCACTCTATAACCTAATTATGCTATATAAATAACCCCATTTCATCAAAATATTTAGATTATCACATTCAAATGTGACACATAATCTCCAAGCAGTCTCAATTGCACTCCAACTTCATTTTATCAATCCTATATTTTATATATTTTGTAAAGGCTTCATTAATATAAGATTTCATTTATATTCAAAAAGTGTATGATATGTAAATGGNCAATGGAAGGAGAATTATTGAGCGTCTCGAAACACACAACACACACTAGAACCTAATATAACACCTACACAGATTTTCCTATTGAAGGGATGGAGCTACCTGTCAGGTTACGGTAAAGTGCCCTTTTCCTGACATCTTAGCCTCATCTTGACAATAGGAGTCTCATCAAAAGGAAATGGTAAATTCTAATTGGAACAGAAAGGCCAGCCTATCGAAGGTCCACAGCTTGACCGGCTGAAGGGCATTAGTTCGACCGATTGAAGAACCATAACTTGGTTGAACGAAGACATATAACCTGACGGATCGAAGATCCACATCTTGGGTGGTCGAAGAACCGCAACATGGGTGACCGAAGACCCTCAACTTTACTGACCAAAAACCCTAAAGTGCGATCGACCGAAAGTCTATAGCCTGGCTGACCGAAGACCCAACCTTAGACGACTGAAGGATGAGACAGCCAAATTAGATATCCTTTTTGTTTTATTTTATTCATGTATTTACTTATGACCAAAATGTCCCGTGTGGTCCTTATTTCAAACAGGAGTAGGCAGGTAAATTGTACACTTCACATCTCTTTAATCTATAAATAGTAGGTCATTTCTATAGCAAAAGACAAATGGATTATTCGAGCAAATCTAATCTCTTGTTTTTTCTCTCTCTTTCTCGCTCTCTAATGCTCTATTCTTTGAGTGTGCTTTACAAGACATTCTCGGATTGAACAAATAAATTGCACAACTCTCTGCACACATTTTCCAACTTCAAGTGACCAAATTAAACAGTGATTCAAAAATATTTTTCACAACTTAATCACGGTTACTTAATTTCTCCATAAAGTCTCCAAGTTCTTAACCACTCTATAACCTAATTATGATATTTTTGCTATATAAATAACCCCACTTCATCAAAATATTTAGATTATCACATTCAAATGTCACACATAATCTCCTAGCAGTCTCAACTGCACTCACAACTTCATTTTATCGATCCTATATTTTATATATTTTGTAAAGGCTTCATTAACATAAGATTTCATTTATATGTAAATTACAGAATCGGATGAAACAGTTGAACTTATCTAGAATCAAAATTCCTATCAGATAGGGAAGAATCATATTATATAATTCAGATAATGCCCATAAAGGAATCTAATTTAAAAAATATATATATATTTTTTATCAAATCAAACATCGAGTCACCTAATCACATGACGGGCAACTACATGCATACCGCCCAATTCTTATGAATTTACAAGTCTAACCTTATCACTGTTTTCTCTTATTAAAATGAAATACATCCATTCAGTATATATAAGATCATATATATATATATATAAGATGATATATATATATATATATATATTATTGAATTCTTTTAGGACGTAGGGTCCAGTATTGTTATTGAGTTAATACAACCCGTAAAGACCCTATTATCAGAAGAAAGGCATCGAAGAAGTTGATTAATGTATTACTAGAGCTTGTATTTCACACTATAATTTCTCAGNATATAATTTCAAACATTAATGTTTATTATTTTATATTCTTATCCTTCTATAAAATTTATTACAATAGATATTGTTTTTTATACAAATCATGTTGGAATATTTTCCTGAATGTAATATTTAAAATATAAGAAATAATTATTTTTATACTTTATTACATTAAAAAAAATTAGTGCTATCAAACTAAACCTAATCCCGTGGTCCATTTCTTGTCATCATCCAAGGACTGGACCTAACTCCTGTTTCCCTTCTCATCTTTAAAGGAATAGCCATGAAAAATGAAAATTATTACACCCCCATAAATAAATAAATAAATAAATAATTATAATAAAATTAATATATTTTTACTTTTATGAATATTATCACACCCTTAGATAGCTTAATCCTTACATTTCACAGCCTAAAGCATCCAATGCCAAGGCCGGCTGCCAAAAAGAACCCTATGCCTCCTGCATACGCTTCCTAACGTACATATCCAATAGACTTTCCTCTCTCTCTCTCCACTTCCTTCCTCCCTCTTTCTTCTCTCTCTTTCAGCACGGACTCAGCAGAAGCTGTGAATTTCCAGAAAAAATTGTGTACTAAAGACTTATGCAGTGTTTTATACAGAAGTTATTGAGAGGTTATATTCACGTTATATCTCCTTCAACCTCTTTTTAAACTATCTTTAACCTACAAATACATTAAAACAGAAGCGCAGAACATACTAGAAGCTGCATGTAGGTTACACAGAGATTACAGGGAGGTTATATATAGTATAACACGGATATAACCCTCAATACCCTCCGAATAACCTCTCTGTCATACGCAACGCTTTGTATGCAAATTTTTCTCCCAAATTTCAACAATTAACAGCATCGCATATGCATAATTTATCTGCACGGCAGATCAGATCTTATCACAAAACAACCAATTCGATCATCAAGTGAAACAGGAAGAGAAAATCAACAATTACATATATTCATGTCGATCGAACTAACAATTACATCTCACAAGCAGTGATCATCAGATCCGTATACATAATCACACAGATGAAAGAGAAGAACTCGTTTCTCTCTCTTCCTGACAAACGCTTCCCCTTCTTTTCCTGCCGCACTGCAGATCCCTCGGTCGAAACAGCCGCTCGATCTCATCCGCCTCCACTTTGAAGAACTCCAGCTCCGACAGCTTCCTCTTGCATCCCGCGCCGCGCTTCATCTTCGCCGGCGGCGGAGGACAGGTCGTCGGAGTTGAATTCAGTCGGCTCTCCTCCGTCGTCGGCGTGCGGAATTGATCATCTTCTTCGGCCTCGACGTTCTTCGCCGCCAAGGGTTTGGAAGGCAGCGGCGAGCGGCCGTGGAAGTCGGCGGGCGGCGGCGGCGGGAGAAGCTCCGCCGTTAGTCGCCTGGGCTCCGGCGAAGCCGACATGGCCATGAGGTTGGAAGAGGGAGAAAGGTGGGAAGTGAGGAAATTTATGTGCGGGGAATGAAGATAGACTCCAAAGTATTTACTTTATCAGCACTTGTGCTATCTTCCAAGATGATTTCCTACTTTCCACTTCTCGGAAACTGGAATGGACGGTGGGGATGAGAGGAGAGAAAGTGTGTGCGGGCGGGTGATGGTAGCTGGTGGTGGGGAGTTTCGGGCGAAACGTAACGGGGAAGGGAGGGTGGGGACCACGGGGGGCATCGGATGCCGTTTGGTGTGATAAATACACATGCGGCGGAAACCGATTTCGTCCGGCCGTATAAAAATAAATAAATAAATAAATAAATTGGCGGCATAAAATAAGGGGGAGGGGGATGCAGAGGTTCGAAGAACCTTTGCACGTGGGACGTGCTGCCAAAAAAATCGGCGTGGTTTTCAGCACCGGCTGTCTGGAGGAAAGCTATGCGGGGGC
>JXCR01142979.1:0-31062 GCA_002079205.1 Phalaenopsis hybrid cultivar | reverse complement strand
TTCTGATAATAGGGTCTTTACGGGTTGTATTAACTCAAGAACAATACTGGACCCTACATCCTAAAAGAATTCAATAATATATATATATATATATATTATTGAATTCTTTTAGGATGTAGGGTCCAGTATTGTTCTTGAGTTAATACAACCCGTAAAGACCCTATTATCAGAAAAAAGACATCGAAGAAGTTGATTAATGTATTACTAGAGCTTGTATTTCACACTATAATTTCTCATGATGATCCTCGGGTAGCCGAGAATCCCTTAAAGTTCTACCTTTGGTTAACAAGAAAGGGGGAGGAAGAGGGGGAGGGAGAATCTGAAAACCAAAAGTGGTGACGCCTTTTTTGGGATCTCCAAGGAATATCCTTCGAGAGGAGCTTCTTTTTGTACGTAGCAGAAACTAAATATGAAATTACAGTACGTAGAGTACTAGGTTTGTCCACGATATTTTGGTTAAGAGATCACGATGTGGTGTCAGGTGGCGCCTTAAGTTGGAATTGACGAATGTACCATGAAGTAATGTTGATTTTCTCCAGTGGCTCATTCGCCCCAACCTAGTTCTCGACGGGTANAAGTTCTACCTTTGGTTAACAAGAAAGGGGGAGGAAGAGGGGGAGGGAGAATCTGAAAACCAAAAGTGGTGAGGCCTTTTTTGGGATCTCCAAGGAATATCCTTCGAGAGGAGCTTCGTTTTATACATAGCAGAAACTAAATATGAAATTACAGTACGTAGAGTAGTAGGTTTGTCCACGATATTTTGGTTAAGAGATCACGATGTGGTGTCAGGTGGCGCCTTAAGTTGGAATTGACGAATGTACCATGAAGTAATGTTGATTTTCTCCAGTGGCTCATTCGTCCCAACCTAGTAGCTTAGCTAGACCACTTCTACAGTTGGGTTCAACTCGACCACTTCGATATGTGTGATTTAATTTACTTGTTGATATGAGCCTTCAAAATCTATAATGTTTGTTTATTCCTATGTTATATATATATATAGATTAAAATTTAGGTGTTAGATATATAAATACATAAGGATTAAGTAGCCTATTAGTAATTAAATATTAAAAAAAAAAAGAAAAGCTCGCGTTAGGTTTATGGCGGAGTAAAGAAAGGAAGATAATCAGGTCCTAGTTGTACGGATGTAATTAGCTTAATACAGCAAAATATTTAAAATTACAAAGTAAATAATTACCGTTAACAGATATCTAAATATAAGTTTAAGAAAATATTATGAATTATTGCTAATGAAAAAAATTTATGTCAGAAAATTCTGGCCAAATAATATTTTTTGAGTAAAAAAATTTTAAAATCTTTTTAAAATGATTATATTTAGGGTTTTTCCGATTATAATTTCATCCAACATAAACTTTAAATGCATTTTATTTTAAGAGCATATATCTTATAATTATAAATGATGTGCATCGGAAGGTTCACAATGATTGAGTGATGAATTTCTATCTTAGTGTTGAGCAAAAATTTAACACACTTAGAAAATTAATTAAAAAGAAGTGGAAAGATACACCTCAATTTTTACGTTGAAAACTTTGGAAAAAAAAAACTATTGAACCTCACACTTTTGAAATAATTTACTATGAATGGTGAGTATATTTGTCAACTCTTCTCCTGAATTAGGAAAAATGAAGTTATAAATTTGATTGTTGTAAATGTACAACAATAGTTCAACAATTAGGGTCGTAGTCTGACTGTAATGAATATAATTCTTAGTATTAACAGCCTGCAAGAATCATAGTCGATTGTTGTAGAGGCACTAGTCAACCATGAATGTTGTAGGCAATAGTTGCAACGCCAGCTTGTCATATAAGCCAGCTTGCCATATAAAGTTGGTCATATGTGTCGCAGACAGTTACTTTAGAAGTGTCGGTTGGCTACAAAGGTCATAGTAGGAATCTATAGGAGCTGTGAGCCACGTAGGTCATAATTGATTACATAGGCTATAATGGTGAGCTGTAATGATGTCCATAGGCTGCAGTGCTCAGAGACATAAGCAACACGAGCTGTGAACCGGGTAGGTCGTAGTTGGTCACATAGACTGTAGTGGTGAACTAACATAAAGCACGTAGACCGCATTGGCCAGAATCGGGAGCTGCACAAGTTGTATACCACGTAGGTCGTAGATAGTCACATTGGTCGTAATGTTGAGTCGTGATGACGTTTGTATGTCATATAGGTCGAAATTGGGAGTTGCATGAGCCACAAACTACATAAGTTGTAGTTGATTAAGTAGGACGTAGTTGTGGGCTGCAAATTAAAGAGCCTTAAAAGTTCAGATAAAGTCATAGCCTTTAAGATGCATTGTTACATTGTCTATGGGATGCATTATTACACCGTATTCGAGGTGTGTCGTTATATGGTGCACTAGATGACATATTTGCTTAGTAAGATGCTTCACTGTTCTACAACGCACACTGAGATTCTACAGTTTACATGGTGCTCTACAAAAGACTTATATGCAAGTAATAGGTGGCAACCAATAATGGTCGATAGTAGAGGGAAGCATATGGTGGGCAGTTGGTGATGGTCAGCGTTGGACGACTACAAGAGCGGTAAGAATTAGTTGAATCTTCAGTGCATAAGCGATGTTGAGCATCAACTCTTCTCTAATCACCAATCTACTTCTGAATCCTTTTCTACGTCCTCTCTCAAGAGGTGTAGAGCTCTATTTATAAAATCTTGGTTATAGATAAGAAATGAATCTAGACCACTTTGATTAGACGACCATAGGAGGTTCCCTCGATCGAATAGTTTTCTACTGAAATTTTGTCTTAATGATGTCAAAATTACGTGATATTGGGCTAATTGGATTTATTTTGTAGAGACACTCGACTTGATTATAAACATGTTAGATTTGGAATTCGTTTGAGATTCTAGGTATGAACTGAAAGCTTCTAAAAGTAATTTAACGGCTTGAACTAGGCTTGATTTGACTTGGATTAGACCAACTTTGGTATCATTGGGTCCGTCTCATCGAGCTGGTCTGTTGGACTGTAAGTTTTCTGAAATTGAAGTTATGGATCACTTTTAATCAAAGTTTGAGTGTTCTTATTCAAAAAATTATCTCTAGATTCACGCTACGTCTCTAAATTTGCGTCGAATGACAAAATTTTTTTTGATGAGATATCAATAAATATCTGACTCAGCATTTAAAAATAATTATCTAAAAATATTCTAACTATATTTCCAATCACAGAAAGATTCAAACCTCATGGCCATTAAATTTTCTAATACTAATCTCAAAGTAACTATATTAGTTAAAACCTCTATGAATTAATATTATTTGTTTTTTAATGGTAAATAAAAACATTATATAATATTAAACTCAGCATAAATAAAACAATATTTAAATTTATAATAATATAGTTTATATTAAAATATCATGACATGATTCTTTTTACCTAAACAATTTTATCCGCNAACCAATAGTGGTTGATAGTAGAGGGAAGCATATGGTGGGCGGTTGGTGGTGGTCAGCGTTGGACGACTACACGAGAGGTAGCAATTTGTTGAATCTTCGGTGCATAAGCGATGTTGAGCATCAACTTCTTCTCTAATCACCAATCTACTTCCAATTCCTTTTCTAAGTCCTCTCTCAAGAGGGGTAGAGCTCTATTTATAAAGTCTTGGTTACAGATAAGAAATGAATCTAGACTACTTTGAATAGACGACCGGTGGAGGTTCCCTCGATCAAATAGTTTTCTACTGACATTTTGCCTTAATGATGTCAAAATTAAGTGATCTTGGGCTAAATTTGATTTATTTTGTAGAGACACTCGACCCGATTATAAACATGTTAGATTTGGAATTCTTTTGAGATTCTAAGTATGAACTGAAAGCTTCTAAAAGTAATTTAACGGCTTGATTTGACTTGGATTAGACCAACTTTGATATCATGGGGTCCGTCTCATCGAGCTGGTCAGTTGGACTGTAAATTTTCTAAAATTGAAGTTATAGATTACTTTTAATCAAAATTTGAGTGTTTTTATTCAAAAAATTATCCCGAGATTCACGCTACGTCTCTAAATTTGCGTCAAATGACAACATTTTTTTTTATGAGATATCAATAAATATCTGACTTAGCATTTAAAAAAAATTATCTAAAAATATTCTAACTATATTTCCAATCACAGAAAGATTCAGACTTCAGGGCCATTAAATTTTATAATACTAATCTCAAAGTAACTCTATTAATTAAAACATCTATGAATTAATATTATTTGTTTTTAATGGCAAATAAAAACATTATATAATATTAAACTCAGCATAAATAAAACAATATTTAAATTTATAATAATATAGTTTATATTAAAATATCTTGCATAATTCTTTTTACCAACACAATTTTATCCGAACCAAATTTAGTATGACGGCCCAAAGTGGCCCCTAAAATTTGGAGCTACGTCACCAGGACAGCAACATTCCTTTCACGCCGCCACAGGAAAGGCTACATTGCCCATTTGCTTCGTAAAAAGGCTGTGAACCGTTGGATCGCCAGCTTGTAAGCCTAGGGCTCTGATTTATTCGTCGCCTTTGGATGCTGTACCTTATGAAAGACGCAACATGATGCTTCATGGAATAATCACGGTAAAGGCCAAGACGTGTGGGGGACCTGAAGGCACTATTTTAATTGACATATTAATTAAATTTAATTTGAAATAAATAAATATATTTCATATAGTTTATTCTTATCATGTGATTCTTATTACAATTTACAGATGATTCTTACAAGGAAGGGCATATAATGCATAATGACNAATTGACATATTAATTAAATTTAATTTGAAATAAATAAATATATTTCATATAGTTTATTCTTATCATGTGATACTTATTACAATTTACAGATGAATCTATGAAGGTAAGGGCATATAAGGCATAATAATTTGTTCAATTTCCAAAAACTAAATATTGGTGATGGAATACTATTGTGAGTAAGAAATATGAGGGAATATTTCATGAGATAATATGCAAGATCATATGTAATATGTGTATGTAATAAGCTTAAATATCTTAAATATATTATAAATGGTTGTGTTGTGAGGTAGTTAGACTCGAGACAATTATTATTGACGTGTCTTCAAAAAATTTTATCATTTAATATTGATAGAGTAATGAATATTTTATTAGCGTTGTACAAGAATCCAATATACGCTCAGATAAAAGTAGATGACAAGTAGAAATATATGAAGTTTCTATGCGAAAAATTCGAAAAGAGAAAAAAATCACAGGGGCTTAACTTGTTGAAATGTTTTACTATGAGTTCATGATTACATGTACAACCCTTTGTCCCTTAGGTAGAGAATGTAAAAGGGTCGAGTCGAGTTTGTGTCACCCCACTCTTGACTTGAGCTTGAGCTTGATTAGTTTTATTGAGATCGAGTTCGAGCTTAAGTTTACAAATTCGGGCAGGCTAACGAGCCAACTTGTTTATTACATTAAAATGACAAAGAGAATGAATAATTAGGAAACAAATAATAAAAACTCACTCAATCTATAATATAAAATATTATTTCCTAAATATTTTTAATACTTTAATGCTAAATTTTAAATGAGTCAGCTCACGAGCTAATAAGTCGAGTCGGGGCTAACTTGAGCTTTGCTTGTTAGCTCATTAAACTCAGTTCACGAGTCACTTATCGAGTCAAGCTCGAGCTTGCTCATGAGTTGGCTTAGATTACTTACACTCTACCCATAGACAACAAATGATTACACAGTTTCTCAAGTTGCAAAATTCGTGCACAATAAAACTCGTTGCCCCACAATAGAGAGTAGTTACAACGGGAATAATTTCTAGAGTTTCAGTAAGCCTTCTTCGAGGTTGACCAGACAATTTTGATGATGCACTGCTTTATAGGTTTCTATGTGAATCCACTGTCTCGGTTGTTGCTTCACACAGTTTTTCACCATAAAGAGCAGGTGGAGATCAATGGTAGTTGGTGGCGGCCAAGGAGCGTTGGCCCATGGTCACTACAAAAATTGACGATATTTCCGACGAACAAAATTCATCAGAAATTTTGAAAAAGCTGTAGGTAGTTACATTTCGGATGGCTTACTTACAATTTATTGGACACAACAAAAATGCTTGTGGGTAATTATTTACCGAAGATTTTAGTTCACTGATGGCTTTCTGACAATCATAAACCATCACAATATAATTAAATCCATATTGGTCATAAGCCGTCAATTTTCATCATTAATTTAACCAACGCTCTTAACTGTCCAAAAAGTGACACACTTCCATTGGAAAACTTACACCCACGTCGGAAAAATGTTGCACTGCGGTCAGTGTGACATAAATAAGTTCAACGGTGCATTTTGTTAGAAAAGTGTAGCACATGCTGTAAATTTGTCAGATTGATGATCGCCGGTTATGGAAATTTGTCAGATTGATTATCGTCAATTATGACCCTCGATGATTAGACGGGTTATCAGTTTTTCGACGCGAAGTCATCATAAACTGTAGCATAAAAAATAGAATTTGGTTTCTCTATCTACAATTCCCACACCCGCAATCATAACACTACACTTTCCACACATCACATTATACTAATCCAAGTAGTCATTAAACTATAATTGCAGAGTAATTAATAAAAGTAGACCATAAATAAGAATAAAAGAAATGTGTTGCATTGAACCAACCTAAATTTACATATGTATATCAGGAATAATCAACCAAATATAATGCCCGAATAATCAAACAACAAAAAAAATAAATCCTTACTGATCATCCTCCTCGTCGGTGCATCCTCGGACGTCCGTATTCCCCTCGTCGTGCTGTATGTTATCTTCAGCTCCATCTCTGTTCTAATATGGCTACCTGCGCCTCGGGTCTCAATATCCTCAGTAAGCCCAGCAACATGCCTATGCAACACACTGGATGTGATAGAGGGATAAGCGTCTTAAACCATCACTCGAGACCATGCACCGTAGTCTCGATCTTTTTTCCTTTCCTCCAGCATCCTCCATTCATAGGTTGTACTCGGACCGATCACGATATGTGATCGCAATATCGCTCAACTCCTAGGATTGACTCTCTTTTAGCCTCTGGAAGGTCTTCTAGAAAAAAAAATGAATAATGAAATTTAAAAAAACTTCAAAATTATTATTTTAATTTTATATTAATTAATCCTGTGGAATACTTTGGCCGCGTGCAATCTACCGTCCAACCAGGTCTGCTTGACTGTCGCCTATGAATACATTCGTGTAGCTCGACAACAGATAGGACCCATTCCTTCTCTGGAAACTGTCACTGTAATAAAATAGTGTGAATACATTTAATGTCTGGGCCTCCTCGGGAAGCTAGAACCACAACCTCTACAAAATAAGTATTTTATGAACTACTAGATTCATGATCGAAATAATGGAGCAACAGATCAGTGCTTGCTAGATCTTGCTTGGGGATGCATGCACATGATCAAAATTTGGCAAATTTATGATGTGAATGACTACAAGTTTCATACAATGTCTTGGTCAGAAGGGAAAAAAACTTATAATTCTGGTGTTTGTGTTAAAACAAATAACAACTCAAACGATGAGATATGTTACTATGGGATTCTCGAAGAAGTTGGTGAATTACCTTACCATTGCTCTATTGGTGGGAGTGTATTCCAATTTAACTATGACTGGTTTGATTTTGTTTCTAATCGTGGAGTAAGGGTTAGCTAACCGTATAATTTCATTGAAGTAAAAGTGAGTAGTAGATGTGGCAAATTTGATCAGTTCATTTTAGCAAGGTAAGCAAGTCAAGTATTTCATTCTCTATATCCCCATAGAATAAGAGACAAAGTAAAGTGGGTAGTAGTCATAACCGATAAACCGATAGTGACTATTGATATTAAAAATTCCATTGAGCCATCTCACTAGGAATTAGAAATGATAGAGTCATACATTCCACTTGACTCTATCAATGAATTAGTAAATTTAATGGATGTTGATGACAAACACAAAAAAACTGATATCGATGAGATGAGTGTGATCTAGCGATGATTTGGATGAAGTAATTTTAACTACATCATCAAGTGACTCATCAAAAGAGGTTAATAAAGACGAGTAAGACTTATTTTGTTCTTACTTTGTACTTCTATGTTTTCGGCTTTAGTTATTTGTAGATCGCACTTTACAGTTTTCTCTTCCGTTTATTATGTAATTTTTTTTAGTTTCAATAGTATGCAGATTGGACACATGCAATTTATCGCCATTTCTTTTTACTATGTAGTATTGTACTTTCATCATTATTAGTATGTATATGTACTGAATAAATTTACTTTCCTGTTTGCAAATGACTTTTGGAGGAAGGGAGGAAGGGGCGGTATGACCCTGTCAGGAGACATGTTGATTATATTTAGGTAGCTTTTCAGTTTTATTAATTTATGGAGACTCGGACACCATTTTCCGATTAGATGCTCACCTCAAATTTCTTCTCAGAAAGCCTTTTTTTTCCCATCTTTTTTTTGTTTCTGATTTCTTTACCAAGACTTTCGCATGATTTTTTTTTCCGGTGAGAATTACTATATCTCGAATAACACATTTTAAAGATTTTGAATCTCTAAATTCAGATATCAATTTTTAATTTCATGACTTTCACATAAATTCGGAATCGCTTACGGTCGTGGATCACTAGATCTGAACTCGGCTATATTTTATTCTCTGATTACGTAATCGCTTACGCTCTTACCAATCATCCCCTACATTATCATCATGGCTCATGAATATTAATCTTTTTTCAAAAAACAGGGCATATCTCCCCATCTAATTTTACAAAAAACTCTTATAATTCGAAAAGTAGCAGAGGAGCTAACCATATAATTCAAGCCAGACCTCTCCTTCCTATCTCCAAAATTAAACAAAACANTTCTCTGATTACGTAATCGCTTACGCTCTTACCAATCATCCCCTACATTATCATCATGGCTCATGAATATTAGTCTTTTTTAAAGAAAACAGGGCATATCTCCCAATCTAATTTTACAAAAATTCTTATAATTCGAAAAGTAGCAGAGGAGCTAACCATATAATTCAAGCCAAACCTCTCCTTTCTACCTCCAAAATTAAACAAAACAAAATGAGTAACATTACAACTAAGGAGGATGAAGCCTTTGCTGCCGCCATGCAACTCTGCGTCTCCAATATTTTTTGCAGCGCAGTGAAGGCAGCGTTTGATCTCGGCATCTTTGACATATTGGCCATGGCAGGTCCTAACTCCCGGCTGACTGCCGTCGAGATTGCAGGAAAANGCGTTTGATCTCGGCATCTTTGACATATTGGCCATGGCAGGTCCTAACTCCCAGCTGACTGCCGTCGAGATTTCCGGAAACCTGCCGGAATGTCGGCATGAAAAAACTGCAATCATGCTAGAACCCATATTGGGATATCTTGCAACTCATTCCCTCCTCACCTGCACTACTAATTCCTCGTTGAAGCAATATGGGCTCACACCAGTAAGCAGGCTCCTAACTAAGAACAATCCTGGGGCATCTTTAGCTCCTCTCATGCTCGTGGCTAATCAAAAGGCTTTTATAGATAGCTGGTATATGATTTTCATTTATGTTCCATGTTATTTTATATAAATCATAATATTGTGTTTGTTTTTGTATTTGTCTAGAAGTTTTATGTAAAAGTGTTGTCTTGGCCAAAATGTTCATACATTCACTTCTAACTTTGAGATCTTGAGTTTCAGCCCCTTCCTACTTCTCCATTCAATTCTCCTTTGTCTATTACTTCAAGATTTTATAAATACAAGTGTTTATTTGTGAAGGACCTATGAAATGCAAAATGAGCTCATGATACGTTTCGATTGATGTTTCTGACAGGGATCATTTGAAGGAAGCAGTGCAAGAGGGAGTAAATCCATTCAAAAGAACTCATGGCTTAACCTTATTTGAGTACATGGCTAAGAACCCAAGTTTTTGTGAGTTATTTAATAAAGGCATGGCAAGCAGTAGCAATATGGTGATAGAAAAGCTTGTTGAAGAGTATGGTGGTTTAAAGCAAGTAAAAGAGCTCATTGATGTTGGTGGTGGAAATGGAACTTCATTGAAAATGATCATCTCTAAATATCCTTATATTAAAGGAATTAACTTTGATCTACCTCATGTTGTTTCTGAGGCACCATCTCTTCCAGGTAGGTGGCTTGTAACTAGGTGCTGATAACCTAACCATTGATTATTATTAGTGGGATAACTAGGCCAAATAATATATCATAAGTATGTGCACATGCTTAATATAAAATAAAGTTCTTGTCTTTGAAATTTCTGCAATGTAACTCATTTCATATTTATTGAAAATACTCATTACTTGATTTATGCCTATAATCTTTAGGTGTGCAACATGTTGGTGGGGACATGTTTATCATGATTCCAAGTGGAGGGACTATTTTATTAAAGGTATTTAAACTTTTAATAATATATTACCGTTTTTAATAAAATTTTTAAAACAGAGAATTTTAAACATCAATTATAAAACAATCCAAAATAGTAAAAATCGACAATTAATAATTTTAACTTGATTTATTATATCAAACTGAAGTCCAACAAATATCTTTGGGATGTGATATAATATTTCATATATAAACAACTTAAATTTAACTATAAAAAATCTACATAAAAATAAAATAATCATAATGGAAACAAAGGTGTAAAAGACACTTAACTCATTTTTTATTGTTCTTGAAGCAAAATATCTATGTTGATGAAGAGTGTTTGACATCAATCTACCATTTTAAAAAACAACTTTGTGACTTATTGAATTTCTAAAATCAAATAAAAAAAAATTGATTGATCTTCTATGCAAAATGATTCTTTAAGCACAACGAGTATTTTTAGACTTACAACACTGAATAAATAAATTCATAAAACTAGGGCTATAATCGAGCAGAGTATATTGATGCGTGCTAGAAAATTGACGGCGGTGGAGTAATGGATTATCGTCTTAGTGTTATACGAGAATTCAACACACACTCAGCTGAAAAAAAAAAACAACAAGTAATGACATCATATGTTTTTACGTGGAAAAACCGATAAAGGGAAAAAAAACACGGGGTCAGACATTGTTGTAAGAATCCACTATATGTTGATGATTGCAAAAACTTCTTGTCCCACAGACGGGAAATGGTAACTTGATTTTTCAAGTTACAACATCGACTAACAGATTCCGGTAAGTGGCCGATAACGGTGATGGATTGCAATCAATGACGGTCAGCGGCGACCGACGACGGTCAATAGTGCTTGACGACGATCAGTGGTTAAAGATGGCAGTTGACAGTGGTCAACGCTGATCAACGGGTGTCGACGACAGTCCACAGTGTTTGACGACAATCGTCGGGTGTCGATGACAGTTGGCAGCGATCAATAGTGGTCGATGGTGGTTGACGGTGATCGGCGGGTGTTGACGACAATTGGTGGTGGTCGACGGTGGTTGGCGGCGGTCAGCGGTGGTTGATGGTGGCTGACGGCGATCGACAATGACTGGAATGGTGCTGGGCTTCAGCTCAATCTCAAAACTTCAACTTCTCTCTCAAGCTTCAAGCCTTTTTTTCATGAGAGGGGTGGGGCTCTATTTATTGTATTTTCAGTGCTTACATGAATATGAGCCACTTTGATCGGACAGTCCGAAGAGCTTCATTCAATCAGACAACGTTTTATGGACATTTGAGTGCCTTAACGAAGTTGAAATTGAGCAATATTGGGCTCGTTAGATTTGCCTTGCTGAGACACTCAAATTGACTATGAACTCGCCGTATTTGACATCTGTTTGACCATCCAAATGTGTCGTAAATCTTTTAAGAGTGATTTAATGTCGTGATATGAGCTTGATTTGACTTGGAATGGACTAGTTTTTATATCATTTGGTTCTTCTCATCGAGCCAGTCAGTTTGACAATAAGTTTGTTGAAATTGAAGATCTGGATGAATTTTTATCAAGATTTGAACACTCCTTGCTCAAAATAGTCTTGAGATCTGTTTCATGCCTCAAGGTTTGTGCTGAATGATAGAGATTTGTTGGAGATGTATCATATATCATAGTTCTAACTTGACCTGGTATAATTGTAAGTTGTTCATGTTCGACTTGAGCTTATGTAGAACTTTCAAATATTGTTCAAGTTTGAATTGTTTAAAATTTTCAATGTTTGAACTTGATTTATATTTGATTTGTTTATGACAAATGAACGAGTATTTAAACAATTTAATGAACGAGCAAAAAAATCAAACGAGTATGAAAATTTTCTTAAAAAGAAATTCAGTAAAATAATTTTACAAATTTGATTGCAGCTATTAATTTATTGATAAAAAACTCTAAATCTGAAAATATCTTAAATCTCATTTCTCCTACATTGTGCCCTAAATCCTTCACTTAGGAGATATTTAATAGAATAATTTGTGTAGAATTTAAGTATGATTTAACCTAAATCATTCCAAACAACTGAAAATGACAACTTTAAAACCTACAGAAACTTTGTATCAAGTATTTATATATCATATATGACATAAACAATCATCGAGCTATCAACAAATGAGTTAATATTCTATTTAATTAAATTTCATTTAAATAATATATCATTTTATATCATAAGAGCTATCTTCAAATTTAATATCGAGTATTTATCAAGTCACTTGTTGAATTCATGAACATAAATGAACAAGTTTGACTATATTCATGTTTAGTTCATTCAAGCATCGAGTTTTTAAAAACTGTTCAAGCTTGTTTGTTTATCAATTTGAACAAACATGATAAAGCCTTAATCAAGCCAAATTCGAGTTGTTCATCAAGTGCATTGGTTCATTGACAACCCTACATAAAACATATAATTAGAGATAAAAAAAATTATGGTCATATTTTTTTAAACTTTTAACAACTGAATTTTAATGATTTTTTCTTTGTGAAAACAAACAAAATTTAACTTGATGTTTATATTTTCTTAATATGTTTTTGAATTCTCTTAACTTGTCTTAATTGCATATGGAGTTCTTGATGTGTTCTACTGCAGTGGATTGTTCATGATTGGAATGATGAGGAATGCCTTAAAATTTTGAAGAACTGTTGGAACGCATTGCCAACTTTTGGAAAAGCGATTATTGTGGAACAAATTCTTCCTGAGATTATTGAAGAAAATATCGTTGTGCAACATAGTTATGCCATGAATTTAATCATGATGACTATTGCTGATGCAAAAGAGCGTACTGAGAAAGAGTATCGGTCGTTAGCTAAAAAAGCAAATTTCTCTGAGTTCAAAATTGCATGCAAAGTATTAAACCATTATGTGATGGAGTTTGTAAAATGATTGTACTTTTAATAATCTAATTAAATAAAATATGTTGTTTGATCTTTAAATATTGTCATCATATTTTCTTTTTATCGAATTATTATATGTGATGTGTGCTGGAAAATTCGTGACGATAGAGTATTGATTATTTATATTCTGAGCTTTGCATGAAAAATCAGCACACACACACTGAGGTAATTAAAGAGAAGTAAGCAGTAGGCGACACCTCGATTTTTTATGTGAAAAACCATTGAAAGGGGAAAAAACAACAGGGTGCAATGCCCGAAGACAGAAGCTACACAAGCTGTGGACCGTTTAGGCCGACTGTAGTGGTGAACTGCGATAAAACACATAGGCCGTATTGGCCAGAGTCGGGAGATGCTCAAGCTGTAAACTACACAGGTCGTAGGTAGTCACATAGGTTATAGTGCTAAACGGTGATAATGTCGTAGGCCATAAATGTCAAAATTAGGATTTTGCATGAGCAGTGGACCACATAAGTCGTAGTTGATTAAGTCCTGATGGTGGGGTGCAAGGAAAGAGCCTTAGGAGTCTGAATAAAGTCAACGTCTTTAGGATGTATTGTTACACCGTCTATGGGATGCATCATTACACCGTTTTCAAGGCGTGTCGTCGTATGGTGCACTAGACGATGTATTTGCTCCATCACATGCTTCACTGTTCTACAACACACACAGAGATTATATAGTGCACATTGTCACTCTACAAGAGACATATATGCAAGGAATAAGTGGCTACCAATAGTGATTGATAGTAGAGGGAAGCATATAATGGGCGGTGGGTGGTGGTCGATGGTGGACGACTACATGAGCGGTAAGAATTTGTCGAATCCTCGGTGCATAAGCGATTTTGAGCTTCAACTCATTCTCTAATCACCAATCTACTTCTGACTCCTTATCTAGGTCATCTCTCAACAGGGGTAGAGCTCTATTTAAAGATTATTGGTTAACGATAAGGAATGAATCTAGAGCACTCTAATTATACGACAAGAGAAGGTTGCCTCGATCAAATAGTGTTCTACTCATATTTTGCCTTAATGATGTCAAAATTAAGTGATATTGGGCTCATTGGATTTATCTTTTCAAGATACTCGATTTAATTATAAACATGTCAGATTTAGAATTCATTTGACATTCTAATTATGAAGTGAAAGCTTCTAAAAGTGATTTAAAGGCTTGATCTGAGCTTGATTTACTTTGATTTAACCAACTTTAGTATCATTGGGTCAGTCTCATCGAGCTGGTCAGCTTGACTATAAGTTTCCTGAAATTAAAGTTATGGATCACTTTTAATCAAGGTTTGAGTGTTCTTATTCTAAAAAAAATATTCTAAGATTGATGCTATGTCCTGAAATTTATGTCGATGATGAAAATTCTTTGATGAGATACCAATAAATATTTGACTTATCATTTTTAAAAAATTATCTAAAAATATTCTAACTAGATTTCCAATCATAGTAAGATTCAGACTTCAGAGCCATTAAATTGTATTATACTAATCTCAAAATAATAGTTAAAACATGTATGACTTAATTTTATTTGTTTTCAATGTTATATAAAAACATTATATAGTATTAAACTCAGCATAAATAAAACAATATTTAAATTTATAATAATATAGCTAAGGGTGTAAACGAGCCAAACACGAGTGAGCCCAAACTCAACTCGTTTTCGCCTCATTAAAAAATATGATTGTTTGGCAGTAGTAGGATGTTAAGGGATGGGACAATATTTAAATCTTATTGTTTACAATAAACTACCATTTAAATAAAATTTAATAAATTCTTATTCTTTTTTTATTAATAATTTTAATTAATTATTAATCTTTGTAGCCTTGTAGTCATTTCATTTTTTAAAAACCACAACTGATCAATAGTTATATATAGTTGATGGGCAGTATTTCGAACCAAAACGAGCTGAACACGAACAAATAAATCTTTGCTCGTGTTTTATATCGAACACAAAAAATATGTTCATAATAGCTCGTTAACTTAGCAAATGAATGAAATACGAGCTTCTTTAAGGAATTAATTTAACAACCTTAAATATAGTTTATATTAAAATATCTTGACATATTTCTTTTTCACTATAATTTTATCCGAACCAAATTTAGCCCGACGGCCTAAAGTGGTCCCTATAATTTGGAGCTACGTCATCAGGATAGCAACATTTTTTTCACGCCGCCACAGGAAAGGCTACATTACCCATTTTGCTTCGTAAAAAGTTGTGAACCGTTGGATCGACAGCTCGTTAGCTTAGGGCTCTGATTTATTTGTCGCCTTTGGATGCTGTACCTTATAAACGACGCAAAATGATGCTTCATGGAATAATAACAATAAAGGACAATTTGTGGGGGGACCTAAGGCACTATTTTAATTGACATACTAATTAAATTTATTGAAATAAATAAATATATATTTTTTGTTATGGGATACTGAAATAAATAAATAAATATTATTTAGTTTGAAAATTAATTTCATATCTTTTACTTTTATTATGTGATTCTTATTATAATTTACATAAGTTTTTCAGCATGAAGGGCATATAATGCATTATGATTTGTTCAATTTTTGTTAGGCATGGCTCATACATCATAAATGAGATAGATGCTGGAGCGAAGCGAAGCCCACTAGAGGAGTGGAGCGAAAGGATTTGTCAAATCGGGAGTTTCATTATGTGAGTAGGGGGTATGGGGGCAACACCACACGATTTAGTACACGAGTAATTTAAGTAATTACATATTGTACTATAAAGTTATAAATATGTTTTGTTTGCAACCCTTGGTGAGTCTCTGAGACTCTAAGATTCTGAATCTTGTATTATATACTCTTTTTTGAATATTGAAAGGGAAGTTGTCGCTCTGCTCCTGAGGATGTAGGTTTCTTTGCCGAACATCGTAAATCTCTATGTATTCTTTCGGATTTGTGTCGAATCCTGTTTTTCTTTGCCCTAAATTATTAACAAGTGGTATCAGAGCGAGGTTCGAGGGCACAGAAGAAAATTTTGGGCGGCACAAGAATAAAGAAGATTTTGACAGTGGAGATTGGCGGCTAGGGAGGGATTTCGACAAGGTTCACAACAGTTTGGATTTCGACGCAGAGGAAGTTCGAAGACGAAGAGGGCTTCAGACGGTTGAGCAGGAAGATGAGGGCTTTTTCGTGAAGGCTTCAAGTGCGACACCTGGCGTGCAGACAGTAGGAGTTCAGGCGAAGCTTCGGAGGAGTCGGCACAGGAGGCATCGGCGAGATCGACAAAGGAATCACAGTGTTCGCGATCGCAACAAAGGAATCGCGGCTTCGGCTTTGGCGGTTCGGACGATCTTCGGTTCAACAAGAGGTTTCAGCTCCATGCGAAGTCGCTACAAGCAGAAAAAGAAGGTTCGACGTCAGCCTGGAGCAGAGACAAAAATTGGAAGCTATGATTTCATTTTTTGGCTGTAGGCGGAAGAAAATTGGAAGGAAAACAAGTTTCAATTTTATTGCGGAGAAAAAAATTGAAAGAGAAATCAAGTTCCGATTTTATTCCTTTGTGGGAGGAGGAGAAGAAAATTGGAAGGAAATAAGTTCCGATTTTATTCCTTTGCTAAGATGAAATTTGGAAGTGATATTTTCCAGATTTCTCTAGAGGCAATAAAAGAAATTTCCTCATATTAAACGGAAAAATCTTGCTGCACGCGAAGATTTTCCAGGATACAAAAAAAAGCAAGGAAAGAGAATCTGCTGCTGAACTTGGGAAATGAAATATTTCTTTCTGGAAGGAAAGCGAAGACAGAGTTTTTCTAAAAGGAAAGCAAAAACAGAACTTTTCTGAGAAGAAAAGCGGAACTTTTCTGGAAGTAAAAATGAGATTTTCTGGAAAGCAGAGGTGTAGCTTTTTTTGAAAGTTTAAGGAAAAGAATTTCTGGGAAAGTTTAATTATGAAAAATTTAATCAAAGAAAAATTTTCTTTTCTGGTAAACTTAATTAAGAGAATCTCAATTAAGTGATTATTTAAAAGGATTTGTGGCCCAGCCCACTTTGGTGTAAGAAACTTCATAATGTATTTCTTCTAAGGGACTGAATATTCGCAAGGTGAAGAATTTTCTCTTAAGGGGCTGAATATTCCCAATGTGGAGATTTTTTCTCATAAGGGGCTGGATATTCGCAAGGTGGAGATTTTCTCCTAATGGGCTGAATATTCTCCAAGATGAAGATTTGTTAGACATATGTATTTCTCCTAAGGGGCTAGATATTCACCAAGATGGAAATTTGTTAGATATGACTCATATACCATAAATGGGACAGATGCTGGAGCGGGGCGGAGCCCACGGGCGGAGTGGAGTGGAATGATCCGTCCAATCGGGGGAGTTTCATTATGTGGGTTGGGGTGTGGGGGCAACACCCCGCAGTTTAGTACATGGGTAATTTAAGTAATTAAATATTGTATTATAGGGTTAGATATATGTCTTGTTTGTAACTCTATGTGAGTCTCTAAGACTATGAGATTTTGAATCTTGTATTCTGTACTCTTTTCTGAATATTGAAAGGGAATTTGTCGCTTTGCTCCCGATGATGTAGGCATTTTTGTCGAACTTCGTAAATCTCTGTGTATTTTCTAAGTTTGTGCCGATTCCTGTTTTTCTTTGCCCTAATTTCTCAACAATTTTCAAAACAATAATATTGTTGATGAAATAGTAATTAGAAATATGTGGAATATTTCATGAGATAATATGCAAGATCATATATAATATGCCTATGTAATAAGCTTAAATATCTTTGATAGATTATAAATGGTTGTGTCGTGAGGTTGTTACATTTGGCTATTATTATGTATGCGTAGTTAATAAATTTTATCATTTAATATTGATGCATATTAGAAGATTTGTGATGATAAAGTAATGTATTATTTTATTAGTGTTGTGCAAGAATCCTATATACACTAAGATAAAAGTAGATGACCAGCAGAAATGTTTGAAGTTTCTATGCGAAAAAATCTAAAAGAGAAAAAACCACAAAGCCTTAACTCGTTGAAATGTTTTACGATGAGTTGATAATTACATGTACAACCACTTGTCGCACAGGTAGAGATGTAAGAGAATCCAGTTGAGCTCGAGCCATCCCACTCTTGATTTGGGCTTGAGCTTGATTGATTTTATTGAGTTCAAGCTCGAGCTCTATCTTAAGTTTATAAATTCGAGCAGGTTCACGAGTCAACTTGTTTATTATTATAAAATGATAAAGAGAATGAATAATTAGGAGACAAATAATTATAACTCACTCAATATATAATACAAAATATTTTTAATACTTCAATGATAAAGTCTTTAAATATTTGGAATATATTTTTTATTAATACGTTTTTTTAAACGAGCCAGCGCACAAGATAATGAGTCGAGTTGGGGCTAGCTTGAGCTTGGCTTGTTAGCTCATTAAGCTCAGTTCACTAGCCACTTATCGAGTCAAGCTCAAGCTAGCTCATGAGCCAACTTGGCTCACTTACACCCCTACCCAAAGACGAGATATGATTACACAGTTTTCGAGTTATAATGTTCGTGCATAAAAATACTCGCTACCCCACAGTAGATAGCAACTACATTAAGAAGTAGTTGCTCGAGCTCAGTAAGCCTTCTTCATGGTCGACTTGACATTTGGGATGATGCGCTGCTTCGTAGGTTTCTATGTGAGCCCCAGCATCGGTTGTTACTTCACATAGTTTTTCACCATAAGAAGCGAGTGACGATATATGGTAGTTGGTTGCGGCAAACAAACGGTGGTCGACAGTCACTACAAAAATTGACGATATTCTGACGGACAAAAATCATCAGAATTTAAAAAGTTGTAGGTAATTCCATTTCCGACGGCTTACCTACGATTTATTGGGTGCAGCAAATACCATCAATTTTAGTTCACTGACGGCTTTCCGACAATCATAAATCGTTGTAATATTATTAATTTCATATTGGTCGTAGTAAGCCGTCAGTTTTCCTCAATAATTTAACCAACACACATAACCGTCGGAATAGTAACACACTTCCATTGGAAAAGTTACGCACTCCCGCCGGAAAAATGTTGCACCGCGGTCGGTGTGTCATCTATAATTTCCGACGGCACTTTACTTTAGAAAGATGTAACAAATGCTGGAAATTTGTCAGAATGATGTTCGTCGAGATGGATCGTGGGTTTTCTCACGCTAAGCCGTCAGAAAACAGTAGCATCAAAAAACAAATAACTTGGTTTCTCCATCTACAATTCCCACACCTGCAATTATAACACGACACTTTTCACATGCCACATTATACTAATCCAAGCAGTCATTAAACTAGAATAGCAGAGTAATAAATAAACACACAAACCATAAATAAGAATTAAAGAAATGGGTTTCATTGAAACAACCAAATTTTACATATCTACATCGGGAATAATCAACCAAATATATTGTCCAAAGTAGGCAAACAACAAAAAATATAAATCTCTACTGATCATCCTCTGTCATCTCATCGTCCTCCTCCTCCGTCTTCATACAATATGTGATCGTAATGCCGCTCAACTCCTGGCACCGGCTCGCTTTTAGCCTTTGGAATGACTCGTTGAAAATAAAAAGAATAATGAAAGTTAGAGGCTAAAAGAACTTCATATTAATCCAGTGGAATACCTGGGCCGCCTGCGTTCTCTTGTCCTCCTTGGTCCGGTTCGACTGCTGCGTATGAGTACGCTCATGTAACTCAGCAACGGACGGGACCCATCGCTCCTTTGGAAACTGTCATTGTAATGAAATAGCGAGCATACATTTAATGTACAATAAAAGTTAATGCAAAACTTATGTCTCACTAGGCTCCTTTAATATTTTGTGTGGTAGCGCCCCATCGATGTGTTTGAAGGACCACATGCCTCTGCAATCAGAGCCGTGATTTTGTCTCGCCCGCTCCATCTTCTGCTTATACTTAGGTGAATTCCAGGAATCGAGCAACGAGGGAAACACATCCACACCGAGCCATAAGGGTTGTTCGCGCATCCTTTTTATGTCGACAAATGTATCGCGAAGACGACCACTCCCCTTACACTTGAAGTTTATTGGGATACAGGCCTCCTTCTCAAGTAGCCACGACCACTGCTTCTTCAAAATGAAATAAAAAATGTTAGATTGTTAAAATTAATACATAACTGAAAATAGACGTGTTAGATAAATACCTTAAACTTCTTAAACCACATCTCCTGAACTGGAATCGAGACCTCTTTCGAGGATACGTAGGCATGGTCGATTTTGCTCCTAATAAAATCTAGGATGAAATGAATGACTTGTGTGGAGGGAGTAAAACTTGAAACAAAAAATCATTAGTTATGTATTANAATATGGCTAAGGGTCTAAACGAGCCGAACACGAGTGAGCTCAGACTCAACTGGTGTTCGCCTTGTTAAAAAATATTACTGTTCGGCAGTTGTAAGATGTTAAGGGTTGGGACGATATTTAAATCTTATTGTTTATAATAAACTATCATTTAAATAAAATTTAATAAATTTGTATTCTATTTTTTTTATTAATAATTTTAATTGATTATAAATCTTTGTACCCTTGTAGTCAATTCATTTTTTTAAAAACCACTACTGATCAATAGTTATATATATATATGTAGTTGATGGGCAATATTTCGAACCAAAACGAGCTGAACACGAACAAATAAATCTTTGCTCGTGTTTTATATCGAACACAAAAATATGTTCATAATAGCTCGTTAACTTAGCAAATGAATGAAATACGAGCTTCTTAAGGAACTAATTTAACAACCTTAAATATAGTTTATATTAAAATATATTGACATATTTCTTTTTCACTATAATTTTATCCGAACCAAATTTAGACCGACGGCCTATAGTGGTCCCTAAAATTTGGAGCTACGTCATCAGGATAGCAACGTTCATTTCACGCCGCCACAGGAAAGGCTACATTACCCATTTTGCTTCGTATAAAGTTGTGAACCGTTGGATCGCCAGCTTGTTAGCTTAGGGCTCTGATTTATTTGTCGCCTTTGGATGCTGTACCTTATAAACGACGTAAAATGATGCTTCATGGAATAATAACAATAAAGGACAACCTGTGGGGGGGACCTAAGGCACTATTTTAATTGGCATACTAATTAAATTTATTGAAATAAATAAATATATATTTTTTGTTATGGGATACTGAAATAAATAAATATATGTGATTCTTATTACAATTTACAGAAGTTTTTCAGAAGGGAGGGCATATAATGCATCATGATTTGTTCAATTTTTATTAGGTATGACTCATACTCTATAATGGGACATGTTGGAGCGGTGTGGAGCCCACTAGCTGAGTGGAGCGAAAGGATCTGTCAAATCGGGGGAGTTTCATTATGTGGGTAGGGGTACGGGGGCAACACCCTGCGATTTAGTACATGAGTAATTTAAGTAATTACATATTGTACTATAGGGTTATATATATGTTTTGTTTGCAACCCTAGGTGAGTCTCTGAGACTCCGAGATTTTGAATCTTGTATTATGTACTCTTTTTTGAATATTGAAAGGGAAGTCGTCGCTCTGCTTCCGAGAATGTAGGCATTTTTTGTCGAACCTCGTAAATCTCTATGTATTCTTCCGGATTTGTGTCGATTCATGTTTTTCTTCGCCCTAATTTCTCAACAAGTGGTATCAGAGCAAGGTTCGAGAGCATGGAAGAAAAATTTGGGCGGCACAAAAATAAAGAAGATTTTGACAGTGGAGATTAGCGGCTAGGGAGGGATTTCAACAAGGTTCGCTGCAGTTTGGATTTCGATGCAGAGGAAGTTCGAAGACGAAGAGGGCTTCAGACGGTTGGGCAGAAAGACGAGGGCTTTTTCGTGAAGGCTTCAAGTGCGACACCTAGCGCGTAGACAGTAGGAGTTCAGGCGAAGCTTTGGAGGAGTCGACACAGGAGGCATCAACGAGATCGACAGAGGAATCACAACGTTCGCGATTGCGACAGAGGAATCGCGGCTTCGACTTTGGCGGTTCAGACGGTCTTCGGTTCAACAAGAGGTTTCGGCTCCAGGCGAAGTCGCTACAGGCAGAAAAAGAAGGTTCGACGTCAGCCAGGACTAGATGCGAAAATTGGAAGCTCTGATTTAATTTTTTTGCTGGAGGCGGAAGAAAATTGGAAGAAAAATAAGTTTCGATTTTATTGCAGAGAAGAAAATTGGAATAGAAATCAAGTTCCAATTTTATTCATTTGCGGGAGGAAGAGAAGAAAATTGGAAGGAAACAAGTTCCGATTTTATTTCTTTGCTAAGAAGAAATTTAGAAGGGATATTTTCCAGATTTCTCTAGAGGCAATAAAAGAAATTTCCTCGTATTAACCATAAAAATCTTGCTGCACGCGGAGATTTTCCAGGACACAAAAAAGGCAAGGAAAGGGAATCTGCTGCTGCACTCGGGAAAGAAAAGATTTCTTTCTGGAATGAAAGCGGAGGTAGAGTTTTTCTAGAAAGAAAGCGAAAACAGAGCTTTTCTGAGAAGAAAAGCGGAACTTTTCTGGATGAAAAAATGAGCTTTTCTGAAAAGCAGAGGTGGAGCTTTTCTTGGAAGTTTAAGAAAAAGAATTTCTGGGAAAGTTTAATTATGAAAAATTTAATGAAGGGAAAATTTTTTTTCTGAGAAACTTAATAAAGGGATTATTTAAAAGGATTTGTGGTCTAACCCACTTTGGTGTAAGAAACTCCATAATGTATTTCTCCTAAGGGATTGAATATTCGCAAGGTGGAGATTTTTTTCCTAAAAGGCTGAATATTCCCAATGTGGAGGTTTTTTCTCCTAAGGGGCTGAATATTTGCAAGGTGAAGATTTTCTCCTAATGGGCTGAATATTCGTCAAGATGGAGATTTGTTAGTCATATGTATTTCTCCTAAAGAGTTGGATATTCACCAAGGTGAAGATTTGTTAGATATGACTCATATACCATAAATGGGACAGATGCTGGAGCGGGGCGGAGCCCACGAGCGGAGTGGAGCGGAATCATCCGTCCAATCGAGGGAGTTTAATTATGTGGGTTGGGGGTGCGGGGGCAACACCCCGCGGTTTAGTACAAGGATAATTTAAGTAATTACATATTGTACTGTAAGGTTATATATATGTCGTGTTCGTAACTCTAGGTGAGTCTCTGTGACTCCAAGATTTTGAATCTTGTATTCTGTACTCTTTTCTGAATATTGAAAGGAAATTCGTCGCTCTGCTCCCGATGATGTAGGCATCTTTGTCGAAACTCGTAAATCTCTGTGTATTTTCTAAATTTATGTCGATTCATGTTTTTCTTCGCCTTAATTTCTCAATAATTTTCAAAACAATAATATTGTTGATGAGATAGTGAAGTGAGTTAGAAATATGTGGAATATTTCATGAGATAATATGCAAGATCATATATAATATGCCCATGTAATAAGCTTAAATATCTTTAATAGATTATAAATGGTTGTGTTGTGAGGTTGTTAAAATCCGCTATTATTATGTATGCGTCGTTAATAAATTTTATCATTTAATATTGATGCATATTAGAAGATTTGTGATGATAGATTAATGTATTATTTTCTTAGTATTGTGCAAGAATCCTGTATACACTCAGATAAAAGTAATGACCAATAGAAATGTTTGAAGTTTCTATGCGAAAAAATCTAAAAGAGAAAAAACCACAAGACCTTAACTCATTAAAATGTTTTACGATGAGTCGATAATTACATGTACAATCACTTGTCCCACAGGTAGAGGTGTAAGAGAATCCAGTCAAGCTCGAGCCATCCCATTCTTGTTTTGGGCTTGAGCTTGATTGATTTTATTGAGTTCAAGCTCGAGCTCTATCTTAAGTTTATAAATTCGAGTAGGCTCACGAGCCAGCTTGTTTATTATTATAAAATGACAAAGAGAATGAATAATTAGGAGACAAATAATTATAACTCACTCAATATATAATACAAAATACTTTTTTCTAAATGTTTTTAATACATCAATGATAACGTCTTTAAATATTTTGAATATATTTTTTATTAATACTTTTTTTTAAATGAGCCAGCTCACGAGCTAATGAGTCGAGTCAGGGCTAGCTTGAGCTTGGCTTGTTAGCTCATTGAGCTCAGTTCACCAGCCACTTATCGAGTCAAGCTCAAGCTGACTCATGAGCCAACTTGGCTCACTTACACCCCTACCCAAAGACGAGAAATGATTACACAGTTTTTGAGTTATAACTCGTGCACAAAAGTACTCGTTGCCCCACAGTAGATAGCAGTTACATTGGGAAGTAATTGCTCGAGCTCAGTAAGTCTTCTTCATGGTCGACCCGACATTTGAGATGATGCACTACTTCATAGGTTTTTATGTGAACCCCAACGTCGGTTGTTACTTCACATAGTTTTTGACTATAAAAAACAAGTGACGATATATGGTAGTTGGTTACGGCCAACAAACGGCGGTCGATAGTCACTATAGGAATTGACGATATTTCCGACGGACAAAAATCATCAGAATTTAAAAAGTTGTAGGTAGTTACATTTCCGACAGCTTACCTAGGATTTATTGGGTGCAGCAAACACCATCAATTTTAGTTCACTGACGGCTTTCCGACAATCATAAACCGTCGTAATATTATTAATTCCATATTGGTCGTAAGTCGTCAGTTTTCCTCAATAATTTAACCGACACACATAACCGTCGGAATAGTGACACACTTCTATTGGAAAAGTTACGCACTCCCGCCGAAAAAGTGTTGCACCGCGGTCGGTGTGTCATCTATAATCTCCAACGGCGCTCTACGTCAGAAAGGTGTAACAAATGCTAGAATTTTGTCACATTGACGACGGTGATTATATGGATTGTCGGTTTTCAAATGCAAAGCCGTCAGAAAACTATAGCATCAAAAAACCTATCACTTGGTTTCTCCATATACAATTCCCACACCCGCAATCATAACACTACACTTTCCACATGCCACATTATACTAATCCAAACATTCATTAAACTAGAATAGCAGAGTAATAAATAAACACACAAGCCATGAATAAGAAATAAAGAAATGGGTTTCATTGAAACAACCAAAATTTTACATATGTACACNTTCTCCGTATACAATTCCCACACCCGCAATCATAACACTACACTTTCCACATGCCACATTATACTAATCCAAGCATTCATTAAACAAGAATAGCAGAGTAATAAATAAACACACAAGCCATAAATAAGAAATAAAGAAATGGGTTTCATTGAAACAACCAAAATTTTACATATGTACATCGGGAAGAATCAACCAAATATAAATCTCAATAATGAAAGTTAGAGGCTAAAAGAACTTCATACCGCCTATGAGTGTACACTCATGTAACTCAGCAACGGATGGGACAAATAGCGAGCATACATTTAATGTATAATAAAATTTAATGCNCACTCATGTAACTCAGCAACGGATGGGACAAATAGCGAGCATACATTTAATGTATAATAAAATTTAATGCAAAACTTAAGTCTCACTAGGCTCCTCTAATACTCTGTGTGGTAGCGCCCCATCGATGTGCTTGAAGGACCCCATGCCTCTGCAATCAAAGCGGTGATTTTGTCTCGCTCGCTCCATCTTCTTCTTATACTTAGGTGAATCCCAGGACCCGAGCAACGAGGGAAACACATCCACACCGAGCCATAAGGATTGTTCGCGCATCCTTTTTATGTCTCCAAATATATCGCGAAGACAATCACTCCCCTTACACTTGAAGATTATTCGGATCCGGGCCTCCTTCTCAAGTAGCCCGGACCACTGCTTCTTCAAAATGAAATAAAAAAATGTTAGATTGTTAAAATTAATACATAACTGAAAATAGATGAAAATAGATGTGTTAGATAAATACCTTGAATTTCTTAAACCACATCTCCTCAACTAGAGTCGAGACCTCTTTCCAGGATAAGTAGGCATGGTCGATTTTGCTCCTAATAAAATCTCAGATGAAATGAATGACTCGTGTGGGGGANCATAAGGATTGTTCGCGCATCCTTTTTATGTCTCCAAATATATCGCGAAGACAATCACTCCCCTTACACTTGGAAGTTTATTCGGATCCGAGCCTCCTTCTCAAGTAGCCCGGACCACTGCTTCTTCAAAATGAAATAAAAAATGTTAGATTGTTAAAGTTAATACATAACTGAAAATAGATGTGTTAGATAAATACCTTGAATTTCTTAAACCACATCTCCTCAACTAGAATCGAGACCTCTTTCCAGGATAAGTAGGCATGGTCGATTTTTCTCCTAATAAAATCTCAGATGAAATGAATGACTTGTGTGGGGGGAGTAAAACTTGAAACAAAAAATCATTAGTTATATATTAAAATAAGAAAATAAAAAATATAAGCTAAAGACTTTCTATCTCCGTGTAGAAAACATGCACCAACATGATTAAATCTACACCGAACGACAACGNAGAAAATAAAAAATATAAGCTAAAGACTTTCTATCTCCGTGTAGAAAACATGCACCAACATGATTAAATCTAACCCCCTCATATTGAGAATATATTACGTCCCACTAATCAGACGTGCGAACGACAACATGAATCTCATCAACTCATGCATTCGACGGTGTAATGTAATTCATGCCATCTATCATCCAGACTATAATATTCTCTGAAATTAAACTTTCTACTCAAACTCACACTGAGTTGTTCAATTTTTTTCTTATAAACACAGCAACCGCAGAGGTCCTACTGAATTAATCAAAGCCAAACCTCTCATTCCTATCTCCAAAATTTTAGATAACAAAATAAGCAATATTAAAACAAAAAGGAAGAAGCAGCCTTCGCTGCTGCCATGCAACTCTGCTTCTCCAATGCTTTTTGTAGGATAGTGAAGGCAGGGGATTGCTGAANTATATATATAAAAGCTATAGGCTTTCTATCTCCGTGTAGAAAACATGCACCAACATGATTAAATCTACCCCCTCATATTGAGAATATATTACGTCCCACTGATCAGACGTGCGAACGACAACGTGAATCTCATCAAATCATGCGCTCGACGGTGTAATGTAATTCATGCCATCTATCATCCACACTATAATATTCTCTAAAATTAAACTTTCAACTCAAACTCATACCGAGTTGTTCAACCTTTTTCTTATAAACACAGCAGCCGCAAAGGTCCTANATCTCATCAACTCATGCATTCGACGGTGTAATGTAATTCATGCCATCTATCATCCAGACTATAATATTCTCTCAAATTAAACTTTCTACTCAAACTCACACCGAGTTGTTCAACTTTTTTCTTATAAACACAGCAGCCGCAGAGGTCCTGCTGAATTAATCAAAGCCAAACCTCTCATTCCTATCTCCAAAATTTAAGAAAACAAAATAAGCGATATTAAAACAAAAAGGAAGAAGCAGCCTTCGCTGCTGCCATGCAACTCTGCTTCTCCAATGTTTTTTGTAGGATAGTGAAGGCAGGGTTTGATCTCTGTCTTTTAGATTGCTGAAAACTTGCCGGAATGTCACCATGAGAAAACTGCAACACCATGCTGGAACCCATTTTGGCGTATCTCGCTACACGTTCCCTCCTCACCTGCACTAGTAATCAAAAGGCTTTTATAATTACTTGGCATACGATTCTTACATGTTTTATGTTAATTTATGTAGTTCTATTAGATGATTTCATCTCAATTATATTTTTTTAACGNATTTTGGGGTATCTCGCTACACGTTCCCTCCTCACCTGCACTAGTAATCAAAAGGCTTTTATAATTACTTGGTATACGATTCTTACATGTTTTACGTTAATTTATGTAGTTTTAATTTTTTGTCTTTTTCAATAAATATTAGATGATTTCATCTCAATTATATATTTTTAAGGTCCTTTACTTTAAAGAAAACTAAGAAAATTAAATTTTCATTCTATTTACAGCAATGTATGGTATAATGATAGAGGGTGTTTTATTGAAAACTTACAAGACACCACGCATGTGGCATGCTCCCCGAACATGCATTTGTTGAACATTACATGTGTGTGTATGTGTGTGCGTGTGTGTGTGATTGAAAATTCGTGACGATAGAGTAGTAAATTATCATTTTAGTGTTGTACGAGAAATAAAAACGCACTCAGAAGAAAAAAAACAACTAATAGAAATACCAGAAGTTTTTATGTGGAAAAATCGTGAAAAGAAAAAAAAAACGTACCACGAGATCAGGTCTCGCTGCAGAAATCCATTAGAAATTGGTGATTACAGTTATAACTTTTTATCCTGCAAGCGGGGAAGAGTTACACCTTCCTTGAGTCACAATGTCGATGCGCAGATGAACTTGTCGCAATGAATGATTGAGAACCAATGATGTTCGACAACGCTGGCAAATGGTGATCGACAATGGTTGGCGACTATCGACGGTTGCATGAGTGATGCTGGACTACAATTTCTTTTCCAAACTTCAAGCTCTTCTTCAGGTTTTAAAGCTTTTACCTTTTTTCATGAGGGGTGAACTTTTTTTATAGAATTCCTGTTGCAATTAATGAATGAATATGAACCATTTTGATCGGAAAACCTGAAAATGTTCTCTCAATCAGACGGTGTTTGATAGACATTTGAGTTCTTAACGCTATCAGAATTGGACAATCTTTGGCTCATTGGATTCGTCTTGTCGAGATGCACAATTTAATCATAAGCTAACCAAATTCGACATTTATTTGACCATCCAAATATGCCCCAAAAAACTTCTAAAAATGGTTTAATGGTTTGATCTGAGTGTGATTTGACTCATATTAGACCAATTTTTATATCATCGCGTCTTTGTCGATTCGGTCAGTTTGCTTGTAATTCTACTAAAATCGGAGCGCTAGATGACTATCACTCGAAGTTTGCATATTTATTTCTTATATATGTGTGTGTGTGTGTTTTAAGGAGGTTATATGAATAAACTAAACCCAAATAATTATAAAATTGCACTTAGTTTAGTTAGAGACATGTTTTTTGCTGTGGGACGGGGTGAGGAATTATTGCGTGCGGACACTGCATGCATCTCTGCATGCGGTGTCCGATCCTGACCGTAGATCACGGTGATCTACGATCTACGGTCAGGATTATTTTTATTTTTAAAAAGAAAAAATAAAAAATTTCAGGTGGGCCCCACCGAAATAATCTGTATGGAATAATTTTTCTGGACGGGGTAGAGGTTCGAATTCCTTTAAAAAACAAAAGAAAAAAGCCTTTTTTATTCTTATTGGACAGGCCACGCTGTTGGAATTCATATATCCAATAATTACAGATATGGTTTAATTCTTCGGAAAGGAATTGGGCCGGCGAGCGGAATTGGAAAGGTGGGCTGACGGATGGGAAGGCGTAAGGCGAGCTTGCCGTATCTCTGTCAAAATGGCTCGCTATTCGCGGATCACTCGTGTTTGTGTCGTTAAACAAACTCTCTTGTACTCATATGAATCAAATATGAATACATTTTTTATGTTTGATATATAAATAANTGGCGTATCTCGCTACACGTTCCCTCCTCACCTGCACTAGTAATCAAAAGGCTTTTATAATTACTTGGCATATGATTCTAAATTTTTTGTCTTTTTCAATAACTATTAGATGATTTCATCTCAATTATATATTTTTAACGTCCTATACTTTAAAGAAAACTAAGAAAATTAAAATTTCATTCTATTTACAGCAATATATACTATAATGATAAATGGTGTTTTATTGAAAACTTACAAGACACCACGCATGTGGCATGCTCCCCGAACATGCATTTGCTGAACATTACATGTGTGTGTGTGTAATGCTCCCCGAACATGCATTTGTTGAACATTACTTGAACATTACATGTGTGTGTGTGTGTAATGCTCCCCGAACATGCATTTGTTGAACATTACATATGTGTGTGTGTTTGTGTGTGTATATATATATATATATATATATATATATATATATATATGATGTGTGCTTGAAAATTCGTGTCAATAGAGTAGTAAATTATCGTTTTAGTGTTTTATGAGAATTCAACATGTACTCAGAAGAAAAAAAACAACTAGTAGAAATACCAGAAGTTTTTATGTGGAAAAAACTGTGAAAAAAAAAAACCGTACCACGGGATTTGGTCTAGTTGCAGAAATCCATTAGAAATTGACGATTACAGTTATAACTTTTTATCCCGCAAGCGGGGAAGAGTTACACCTCTCTTGAGTCACAATATCGATGCGTAGATGAACTTGTCGCAAGGAATGATCGAGAACCAATAATGTTCGACAATGCTGGCAAATGGTCATCGACAATGGTTGGCGACTATCAACGACTGAATGAGTGATGCTGGACTATAATTTCTTTTCCAAACTTCAAGCTCTTTTTCAGGTTTTAACGCTTCTTCCTTTTTTCATGAGGGGTGAACTTTATTTATAGAATTCTGATTGCAATTAATGAGTGAATATGAACAATTTTGATTGGAGCGCCTTAAAATGTTCTCTCAATCAGGCGGTGTTTGATAGACATTTGAGTTCTTAAAGCTATCAGAATTGGACAATCTTCTGCTCATTGAATTTGTCTTGTCGAGATGCACAATTTAATCATAAGCTAACCAAATTCGACATTCATTTGATCTTTTAAATATGTCCCAAAAACTTTCAAAAATGATTTAATGGTTTGATCTGAGTGTGATTTGACTCATATTAGACCAATTTTTATATCATCGCGTCCTCGTCGATTTGGTCAGTTTGCCGATAATTCTACTGAAATCGGAGCGCTAGATGACTATCACTCAAAGTTTGTATATTTATTATATATATATATA
>JXCR01142976.1:122022-170869 GCA_002079205.1 Phalaenopsis hybrid cultivar | reverse complement strand
CCAAATGGTTAAAACCCAAATTCATGCCAAGAGGCCACCTCAGCTCAAATTGAGCTGAGNCAGCACAGAAACTCGCGTTAGGACGAATCCCAGGTGATGGTGGTGGGTGACAGGAGGCCTTAGAAAGATGGCGGCAAGGTAGGAAAGGGTTTCCGGGTTGTGAAAAGGGGTGGCAGCAATTTTGGGCGGCTGGAACAGCAGAGCAGCAGGGGACAGCAGTCCAAACAACTGATTGTTTGACGGGTTGGGTAGCAAGAAAGCAAAAAGGGAAGTTGTGTGTTGTGGCAGCGACAATAGAGGGTTGGGACATCAAGGACAGCGAGTACGGAGGGCTAAATAAGAGCGAATATGGGGAGGCTCGAATGTTGTGAGCTGGCGGCTGATTCGGAAGGAGGACAGCATGGATTGTGGAACGTAGTTAGCTGGAAAGAAGAGAACCACAAAAAAGAACAGCAATGGCAGCTATCCTGGACGGCTACAACGAAGAAAGAGGGGTGACAACGAAGCGATAGGTGCAAGGAAGGTCGAGGATAAATACTCCCACAGAGACGAGCAACAGCCGGAACACCACTCGGCTTTTAGAAGATGGTCACCACCTCGATCGAGTTACAATCGAAACACCTTCTCGTCTTCGGATACAGCCCTAGAAGGAAATGTTGGACACCAACAACTGTACCGACAGAATTCTGAGCCAAAAACTAAACTAGAGCATCAGGAATACAAATATATGATAAAAGGATGACTAGGAGTGACCCACGAGACTCCTTAGAAGAGAGAAAGCCTAGACTGGTTCGGTCCAAGCGAAAGGGCACTTGCCACGCCCACGAGGGCCTAGGCACCCTCACATCAATGCAAATAGTGGTTTTCAGTTCTCCTTGACCATGAGGCAAAAAACGCTAGCCATTTTCTCACATTGCCGACTGCAAAAGGTGAAAGCCTTTTTCCCAAAATAATAATGCCATCCTCCTTTAAAAAACTCCCCTCAACTTCTTCCAAAATCTACAACGGCCCTCTCTTTGTACTTTCTACATAAAGCCATAGATTCCTCTACCTTTCATTGTCTTTAATTTAGACACAAAATCATCTTCTTATAATTGATTAATTGTAATTTTTTAGTTATTTAAATCTAATAAGTTGTAATAATTTAGATTCGAATAGCTTTTTTTCTCTTTTCATCTCACTCACCTTGTTCACAAACTTTTCTATGGAAAGATTTTGGTTTTCTTATTGGCTTAACTCAGCCAAATAAAATTCTGCCAGTTGTACCAAATGACAAATGATTATTTCATTCTAGAATTTATTGATTTCCATTGTTTGTTAATTCATCTTTAAAAATATTAGTTTTCTATAATTGGTCATTGTAGCTGAATATGCTATCTCTATAGAAGATATACAAGAGTAATTCATGTTAGAAACTTATACTCATTTTTTATGTAGGAATTAGAAATGTTACTTGCATTAGTGTTATCAAAACGCAAAACGCAATGCGATACACAAGGCTTTATTTTTGCTTCAAAGCGCAAAGCGCAGAGCGAACGGCACTTTTACAACTATAGCGCTAATAAATTATATAAATATATTAATATATAAATACATTCATTAACAATAATAAAATATAAAGTATGACTAAATTGATATAAAATAGAAAAGAATGTGATATACTGCATAACTTGAAAGCAAACATTGAGGTGAACCTGCAAGTTAAAATTTCGAACAATTTTTAATAATTTGCTTCAATAATTAAGAACTTAAAAATTGCAAAATAAAATCTTATAGCTCAAAACAAAATCTAAATGTTAAAACATAAATAAACTAATAGAGTCTCAAGTTTCATAAAACAAGCTAAATTAATTCAATAGCTGTTTAATACCTCTTGCTAAATTGTGAACCAACCCGACTGCACTGCTTTAGTGCTTCAAAGTGTGCTTCAATGAAGCAAACTAGGTGTCATGCGCTTTGCTTTGCTTTGCTTTGCACGTGAAGCGCGCTTTTAAAACATTGATTTTCATCTTTTCACCAATACTTCCTCTTTGTGATTTACAGGCAGAATTATAGCACTACCAGCTTTTACCATTTATGGTGATTTTATATACTTGGTCAAAAACCACTTCATCTTTTACTTTAATTTTTTTCTCTTTATTTGCAAAATGCATAACAATCATTGCTTCTGAAGTTTCTATTCTAGAGCAATAAATATAACAATTCTTTGACATAAAATGGTATGTGATGAGTTTATTTCCCTTCACTATATTAATCAATTGAAATTAGTTCTAAAGGTGGCAGTATAAAATTGGATGTTGCGTTACAAATTTATAAGCATATCATTTAATCTTTTCATTTTATATCGCCATGATTTTGTTTTGCAATTTAGTTCAAAAATGCATGAGAAATTTGAGGAAATACATGTTGCTCACTGTTTATTTTATTTTTTCATTAAAATGCCCCTAGAAAAAAAAAGATAACTTTAACATCAAGCCTATAAATTCTAATGATAATTATTTAAAGTGCATTTGGATTGAAAAAAATCGTGAAACTTGTCAACTACTTATTGCAGTTCCTAAGGGTACAGTAGACTGAAACTAATCTTTCATTTCCCACATTTCTTGTAATGATTTGATGAAGAAAGCTGCATCAAGTCATTTGCAAAGCCAACCAAATCCTCTTTCTTTGGGATCTCAAATCTAGAGCTGTCAAAAAGCTCATCATTCGTGAATAGCACGTGTTTCGTCTAATGCTCATTGAGTAGCTCGTGTTCGATTCATTCAATAAGTGAATGAGCTAAACACAAACAAAATTTTTTACCTCGATTTATAAACGAGCCGAATACGAACAAACTTTTATTTGATCGTGTTTGACTCGTTTTGGCTTGAATTATTTAAATAATAAATAAATAATATATAGAAGTTAAAATAATGGTATATTTCATATGATATCAAAAAATTAATTAGTATAAATATAAAAAACCAATTTTAGATGTTAAATATGTAAATACATCAGATTGGGCGGTATGTATGCAAATGCCCCTAGAATTTTTACAAATCCCGCCTATATGTTTTCTTTATTTATGTTAGATATGTAAAACATAAAAACTGGGTTGTATGTAGGTAAATGCCCATCAAAATTTTCTAAAATCCAGCCCCAGCCCCAGCCCCGTTGTCTCTCCCACATTAGAATTGGGTGGTATGTATGTCAATGGCTCTAAAAATTTATCTTTTTCCAAGTCGAGCTTATACTAACCTTCGGTTCCACTTCTACCAAAATTTTTTGGTTTTTTCAAGCCCCCATACCCCTCCTAGCCGCCTCCGCCTTCTTCATTTAACCCCACATCGGGAAGACGGGAAGAATTCATTTTTCAGGTTTGTTTAAATGTTCAAAGGACCTCTAAAAATTTATAGCTATGCGTGAAAATAGACTTATTGGTTTCATCAAGCCAAACACGAGCCTCTTTCAACATATTTCAAACGTACGAAGTCAAACACAAACATCTTGTTCACGAGCAATTTCGAACATGAGCTCATTTCAAGCAAAAAAAATCGATCTGGCCAAATAAGAACAAACATTGGGGTCACTCAAGCTCAGCTCATTTACACCCCTACTCATATCTAATCCAAGTACAATATACCTTTGGGTGCCTAAGTCATATATCAAACTTATTTTTTTAACAAATAACTCTAGCCACGATTTCAAATACGAAATTCCAATGGGTAAAAAAAGTAAATGATACACTTAAATATGTAACTACAAAAAATTCAAGATTGGGGGAAAAAAATTGTGCAGAATCAAACAATCATATACTACATGCCATATGTTTGGAAAGTACTCTAGTGATTACATGGGAATGATATAAAAGTGTTCTTGTGCCTAAAAAGACCTAGCATATCATAGAAATTATGCTAGAGCGGAGTTGATAACATTGCATGGCGTTCTAAGATAAAGCTACATCCACCTTTTTTATCCAAAATGCATGCTCCTCAAAGGCATATTCCATTTCCATTACCTAGTTGCATTCAATGCTTGAGCAATCACATCATTTATGAATAGCACCAAACCTATATTTTCACGCGGCTCATGAATCTTCAAGTATTCAGATCACTCAACAGAATATTGAAGGCAATTTCTACCATTGCAGATCAAATTATGTGCAAATACAAGCTATTTATAAAATAAATTTGTTACGAAGATCTATTCCCGACTAAATATCATAAACGGTATTGAAAGAGTACAAACTAAAATGGTAACCAGACGGATGATATAATTGAAGATAGAAAAAAGTAAAAGATAAGTGTGCTACCTGCGCAACGACCTCCTCGGCTTCCAGCAAGAACTCAGCCATCCCATGGGTCGCTGACCTGGACACCGACTGCAATCCCCAGACACATGCAGAATCATGATCCTAGAGTGAACTCTCGCTAAACAAGAACGACGAAAAAACTAAAAAGCCCTGATTAATAAAAGACAATAGATTGGTTTGGGATTGGACCTCATTTTTGGTCCACTCAAGGGCATCCCAGCTAACAGCACCGTCCATTCTCAACCCCGTAGAAGCAACCACAAAGTTGGCCCTGACGTTGCTTCAAAGAATTGATCAAAGAATCGTTTCCGGGAAAGATGAAAGCTCTCTGGTTGTCGATTGGAAAACCACCCACTCTTTCAATCCGAAATAACAATTAAATATCTGGAAGAAAGAGAGCGACAATATAACGTACACGAACGAAATGGGATGAATTGTGAAAACTTACTAGGGTTTGGATTGCCTTTTGAGTGGAGCTGGGGTAAGCAGATGAAAATTTGGCGCTCGTCACATTGACGGATGCGGCGATCCTCTCCTGAATTCCATGTAAAACGTGATCGCGTATGGTACGTGCGGACTTTCAACCGCCGCCATGGCACACGTTTGATAGATTTGATTACTGTGGTTGAGCCCACAAAATGGTGCGGCTGGCGTCGACCTTTTACAATTGCGAAAAAATATCATTTTTTGGGACTGGCATCCCTCCTAAAATGATGCTTCATCAAACCATAAGTCATGGTTTAACCTCTTTTCATCCCATGCAAATCATTTGATTGAAGTAATCTCTCGAAGTTGTTTAATCAAAGTGATTCAAATTACTGCATTAATTACACTCAGAACATTATAAATAGTGTTTCGCCCTTCACATGAGAAGGAGGGAGAAAGCTTGAGACTTGAGAGAAAACTTAAAACTTTAAAAATAAGTTAAAGTTCAGCATCACTCAGTCATCATCGATCGCCGTCAGTTGTTGTCCACCACCGACCTCCATAGATCACCACCAGCCACCGACAAGCCCATGTGTCCTTGCATTGGCAAAAAAAAAAAAAAATTTCTGAGTGCACTTTGAATACATTTGAATATTCAAATTTCGTGTACAATAATATTTGATAACATTGTATAATAATATTATATATGAACATTTAATATATCCAGAATATGTACAAAATATTATCTCCATTTTTATTGGGCCTTAAATGTCTTAGACCCGGAATTTTAGTGAAAAAATTTGATGCAGGCATTTGACTATACATGTATCCTAATAATCAGAATTAAAGAAATATATTTATTATTACTTTAAAATTTTAATAAATATCCCATATTTTTTACATCAAAAATTTCTTTAACTATTAGTAATAGTAGTTGAAGTCTAGTTGAATACTTGTGTGATATGTCAACTGCGTAAAATCTCCTTCTCTTTCTGTTCAATGCACCTTCTCTATTTTCAACGATTGCAGAGCGTGTTTTGACAATTGCCCCTCATTTTATCATTTATTCAAGATAATGTTGTATAGTTGGTAAGTTAATTCGGAATGACTTGTTTGTACAATAGACATTAAGCCCAAAATATTCTTGATCGTCATAGTACTTGCTATAAAGTTGTTAGAATCGTCGTTGAGCTATCTTAGACTATGATGAAAATATAATTAAATATATGATCAAATCATATGTGAATCGTGATCAAATCTTCTCTGAACAATATCAACCCACCTTTAAAATGTGATTCAATCATCTTCAAACTTTACCCAAACTTTCAAATAAAACTCCAATAATGTTTACACATAGTTCACATAATATGTGATTATGATTCAAAGATGATTTAAAAGATATTAACATGGCTCGTTCATGTTTCGAAATGCTTTGAACATTGTTCATTCATGAATTGATCAAAGGACATTGGAAGGCAAGGCATGAAACATCTCTAAAGAGAGCTAAAAGATCAACTAAGGTATTAACATAGTCAAATTTGAATAACAAAACTAAGTATGTTNTTCCCGACTAAATATCATAAACGGTATTGAAAGAGTACAAACTAAAATGGTAACCAGACGGATGATATAATTGAAGATAGAAAAAAGTAAAAGATAAGTGTGCTACCTGCGCAACGACCTCCTCGGCTTCCAGCAAGAACTCAGCCATCCCATGGGTCGCTGACCTGGACACCGACTGCAATCCCCAGACACATGCAGAATCATGATCCTAGAGTGAACTCTCGCTAAACAAGAACGACGAAAAAACTAAAAAGCCCTGATTAATAAAAGACAATAGATTGGTTTGGGATTGGACCTCATTTTTGGTCCACTCAAGGGCATCCCAGCTAACAGCACCGTCCATTCTCAACCCCGTAGAAGCAACCACAAAGTTGGCCCTGACGTTGCTTCAAAGAATTGATCAAAGAATCGTTTCCGGGAAAGATGAAAGCTCTCTGGTTGTCGATTGGAAAACCACCCACTCTTTCAATCCGAAATAACAATTAAATATCTGGAAGAAAGAGAGCGACAATATAACGTACACGAACGAAATGGGATGAATTGTGAAAACTTACTAGGGTTTGGATTGCCTTTTGAGTGGAGCTGGGGTAAGAAGATGAAAATTTGGCGCTCGTCACATTGACGGATGCGGCGATCCTCTCCTGAATTCCATGTAAAACGTGATCGCGTGCGGACTTTCAAGCGCCGCCATGGCACACGTTTGATAGATTTGATTACTGTGGTTGAGCCCACAAAATGGTGCTGCTGGCGTCGACCTTTTACAATTGCGAAAAAATATCATTTTTTGGGACTGGCATCCCTCCTAAAATGATGCTTCATCAAACCATAAGTCATGGTTTAACCTCTTTTCATCCCATGCAAATCATTTGATTGAAGTAATCTCTCGAAGTTGTCTAATCAAAGTGATTCAAATTACTGCATTAATTACACTCAGAACATTATAAATAGTGATTCGCCCCTCACATGAGAAGGGGGGAGGAAACTTGAAACTTGAGGAAAACTTTGAGTTTTGAGAAAGAAAAGTTCAGCATCAACTCAGTCATCATCGATCGCCGCCAGCTGTCGTCGACCACCGCCGGTCGTCGTTCATCACCACCGACTGCCGTAGATCACCATCAGCCACCGACAAGCCCATGTGTCCTTGCATTGGCAAAAAAAAAAAAAAAATTCTAAGTGCACTCTGAATACATTTGAATATTCAAATTTCGTGTACAATAATATTTGATAACATTGTATAATAATATTATATATGAACATTTAATATATCCAGAATATGTACAAAATATTATCTCCATTTTTATTGGGCCTTAAATGTCTTAGACCCGGAATTTCATTCTGCCTTGCCGAATTAGTGAAAAAATTTGATGCAGGCATTTGACTATACATGTATCCTAATAATCAGAATTAAAGAAATATATTTATTATTACTTTAAAATTTTAATAAATATCCCATATTTTTTACATCAAAAATTTCTTTAACTATTAGTAATAGTAGTTGAAGTCTAGTTGAATACTTGTGTGACATGTCAACTGCGTAAAATCTCCTTCTCTTTCTGTTCAATGCACCTTCTCTATTTTCAACAATTGCAGAGCGTGTTTTGACAATTGCCCCTCATTTTATCATTTATTCAAGATAATGTTGTATAGTTGGTAAGTTAATTCGGAATGACTTGTTTGTACAATAGACATTAAGCCCAAAATATTATTGATCGTCATAGTACTTGCTATAAAATTGCTAGAATCGTCGTTGAGCTATCTTAGACTATGATGAAAATATAATTAAATATATGATCAAATCATATGTGAATCGTGATCAAATCTTCTCTGAACAATATCAACCCACCTTTAAAATGTGATTCAATCTTCTTCAAACTTTACCCAAACTTTCAAATAAAACTCCAATAATGTTTACACATAGTTCACATAATATGTGATTATGATTCAAAGATGATTTAAAAGATATTAACATGGCTCGTTCATGTTTCGAAATGCTTTGAACATTGTTCGTTCATGAATTGATCAAAGGACATTGGAAGGCAAGGCATGAAACATCTCTAAAGAGAGCTAAAGGATCAACTAAGGTATTAACATAGTCAAATTTGAATAACAAAACTAAGTATGTTTATATGGATGCAACATAGATAATGGCTTGAACTACTCATATTCAAACATCTAGGATAAATAAAGTTAAGTATATGGTCATTCCTTAGTGCAAGAGTCAAATTTTTAATGTAGTAAAAAAAATAGGATCATGTTAGTGTATCTTTTATGTATAGAAAATTCTATAGTATGAGACAAAGGGACATGTCAACTAAGATATCACTAATAATATTTATATCTTCTAATGTAAAATACATATGAGAATGTATGTATGTGATCAAAGTTAACTTAACATGTAGTGGAGAATATGAATTGAACTCTCAATTTTGTGAAGTTAATTATATTNTTATGATTCAAAGATGATTTAAAAGATATTAACATGGCTCGTTCATGTTTCGAAATGCTTTGAACATTGTTCGTTCATGAATTGATCAAAGGACATTGGAAGGCAAGGCATGAAACATCTCTAAAGAGAGCTAAAGNTGGTAAGACAGCATCATACTTATAAGGATTTTCTTAATAAAATTAAATACATTATGAGAAAAATGGAAGGGTTTAATCATTCTCTATTGTTATGACATCTTTTAAATTAAACATGTTCTTATGGTTTAGTCTTATCCCGACTTAGACATATCATTTTACTTAACAACCAAAAAATATATAAATGAAGTGATACGAAGTCAACAATCATCACAATAGAACATCAAGTATGAGGACACCCTAAGAAATGATGATATCACACTTTGATAAAGAAGCAAGAGATTGATTATCATGAATTACTATCATGTAACTTTTTGTGTAAAAATGATCATATTTTGAAATACAAGGATTAATTATCAAGTTGTGGTATGAGGTTTTCATGATTTTAAATGTGTTTATATACTAAAATTAGTGTAATAATGTATATGTATTACTAAGTGATTCAAAACGACACCATAATATTTATATGAAGCTCATGTCCAAAAATACTTATAATAATATGTTCTCATCAGTCGACTCATCTGAAGCTTGAGATATATAATACGGCATTAGCATGCTTTCTTTTTTGCTTAACTAGCCTTTTACAAAATAAAATTAAATAATTCCTTAAAGAGTAAAGAGGAGCACAAAAGACTCATAAATAACTTCAACCTATCTTTGAATGAGAATGGAGGAATAAGTGCTCTATCACAAATTGAGAATTGTTGGAAATAAATTAATATGATTGTTGACGATGTTATTGCAATGATAATTCTAGGTAATGGATATAGTTAAAACTATAATAGATAGGTCCATGATTAAAAAATTTTAAAGATATATTGAGAGGAATATGTTGACTCATAATTTTAATGATAACAAATAAATAATCGACAAATTTAATATATTTTCTTACATGCAATTTTTGAATCATGTGATTAATTGTATTAAGGAATCCTGGAGCTCAGGATGATCAACATAAGCTCAACAATAATTACTACTTGATCATGTTTGTTTAAATCAATAAAAAATAATTAAGTAACTCGGAGCTTAAATGAATCAAATTTAAACCTAGTCAAACTTTTTGTTAATATTCGTGAACAAACTCATTTGTGGTTCAATAAGTATCTTATTAAATGATCTATACNAATGCTTATAGAAAGAAAAGAATAGGATAGCCCAATTATATAGAGCATGATATTTTTAACTAGACTTGTAATCTATTAAGATAAAGATTGATACTATTTAACATGTTATACATCCACATAATCATATTCGTGAAGCATCATTTTTTATTGTTAATGAACGCTGCCGTAGGATCGACCCCAGGACCTGCTTTCGTTTGCTAGTGTTTTACCACTCTACCCTCGCGTATCCTCTGCCCTCGATCTGAGCCCTAGCGTCAATCTCCCTCGCTCTCGCCTCCCTCGCTCTTGCCTCTCTCACGTCAGTAGCGAGACATCAGACTCATACAAGAAGGTGAAGGCAGGGAGGCTCGCATTCAAGGGCGGCAAGCTTGCAATGGTCAAATCTATCAACAAGAAGAAGCACAAGATGAAGAAGCACAAGGAAGTGAAGGACGCCATGGATGTCGTCAACAACGATGGTGGCAGAGGCGCTAGAGAAGCAAAGGACGTTGTGGTGTCGTGAAGAAGATGAAGTATGAGGAGCTCTTCTCCGTGGAGTCAGAGAAGTTTGGGTACGATCCTACCAAAAAGTCCCAAAACAACACCAAGACCGTTGAGGAGGCGTTGAACGATTGGGTTAGGAGGAAGATTGATCGCTACTACGAGTAATCATTCTTTTGATTTTACATCAGGCGGTAGGTGAGATATGATTGATTGAATGTTTTCATGTGGAAATCGAATTAGAGTTAGGGCTTTCTAACTAGAGCTTTGATTTTAATTCTTTTTTTTACTGAAATAATTTTTTTATTATCAATGAAGTAATTTTTTTGCAAATACATTAACTCACTTGTATAGAAGATTTATGAGCAAGTGAAAGACACGGGATAATTTTGATGGAGCAGAACTTTGAAGTTAGTCTAAGCAAAAAATGGTAGCTTTATAATGCTCTTGGTTTCATTAAAAAATATGTATTTTGGTTTCTTCGTCTTCTGTAATATTAGTGTGATTTAGTTGTTGTTTATGGTTGAAGAGATTTTATTTAAGAGGAATAGAGCTGTGAATTTAAATATGTAGTTTTTACGTATTGTTATGTAGTGGTTTTTTTGCTTTTAAACTATCAAATACATAGTTATTACATTTTTGTTGCAAACAACACTACTACACAGGGTTAAAATGGTCATTTATGTAGGAACAGCCGCAGATAAACTATTTTACAAACGCACAAACTAAACAACCAGCCATCTTATCCAGATAAGTTACTGATCAGCTACTTATCAGCAGATTAGTTATAAGATACAGGTGTCCCAAACAGACCCTAAATGTATTGAGATAGTTCTTATTTTAAATATGTGTTAATTGAGGTTTAATGTTGATAAGCATTACTTTATACCTTCTTAAAGAAAATCATTTTTAATTTAAAATTGAGTTTTAAAGTAAAAAATATTTAATTTTAAGAAAATATTATCTTAACTGAATTTTGAGGTTAATTATTAATTTTTTAAAGTTAATAAATAATATTTTTCTTATGAGCCTATTTCAATATATATTTTTCAGACATAACTACAAGCATCAATTAAAAAAAATGAAAGTTTAACAATATTTAATCTAACAATAATAAATAAAATGAAGACAAGAATAATAAAAAATAAATAAAAGATTGGGTGTAGCTAGGTCTGATAATATAATCATATTAATAAAAATGTTTTGTATAGGCGCAACTTAGTCTTAATTCTACATACAAAATAAAATGGAATAAGATATGGGTATTAAGATCCCTTTGCTCATGTTCATTGCCACTTTAATCATATTAATTGCTTATAATCTATTTATGTTAGAACGTGCCCTTAGACTTGAAATGATCATTAGTCAGAAGCCTTTGGTAAGACAGCATCATACTTATAAGGATTTTCTTAATAAAATTAAATACATTATGAGAAAAATGGAAGGGTCTAATCATTCTCTATTGTTATGACATCTTTTAAATTAAACATGTTCTTATGGTTTAGTCTCATCCCGACTTAGACATATCATTTTACTTAACAACCAAAAAATATATAAATGAAGTGATACGAAGTCAACAATCATCACAATAGAACATCAAGTATGAGGACACCCTAAGAAATGATGATATCACACTTTGATAAAGAAGCAAGAGATTGATTATCATGAATTACTATCATGTAACTTTTTGTGTAAAAAATGATCATATTTTGAAATACAAGGATTAATTATCAAGTTGTGTTATGAGGTTTTCATGATTTTAAATGTGTTTATATACTAAAACTAGTGTATTAATGTATATGTATTACTAAGTGATTCAAAACGAGACCATAATATTTATATAAAGCTCGTGTCCAAAAATACTTATAATAACTTGTTCACATCAGTCGACTCATCTGAAGATTGAGATATATAATACGACATTAGCATGCTTTCTTTTTTGCTTAACTAGCCTTTTACAAAATAAACTTAAATAATTCTTTAAAGAGTAAAGAGGAGCACAAAAGACTCATAAATAACTTCAACCTATATTTGAATGAGAATGGAGGAATAAGTGCTCTATCACAAATTGAGAATTGTTGGAAATAAATTAATATGATTGTTGACGATGTTATTGCAATGATAATTCTAGGTAATGGATATAGTTAAAACTATAATAGATAGGTCCATGATTAAAAAATTTTAAAGATATATTGAGAGGAATATGTTGACTCATAATTTTAATGATAGCACATAAATAATCGACGAATTTAATATATTTTCTTACATATAATTTTTAAATCATGTGATTAATTGTATTAAGGAATCCTGAAGCTCAAGATGATTGACATAAGCTCAACAATAATTACTACTTGATCATGTTTGTTTAAATCAATAAAAAATAATTAAGTAACTCGGAGCTTAAATGAATCAAATTTAAACATAGTCAAACTTTTTTGTTAATATTCGTGAACAAACTCATTTGTGGTTTAATAAGTATCTTGTTAAATGATTTATACTTATATGCCATATTATTCAAATAAAATTTAATTAATTATAACTTATTTAATAATATATTTAATAGTAATATGTTATAATTTAATATCAATATCCACGAAAATTTAATGTAATTTTTTTTTAATTTTTAAATTTAAACAAGCTAGTATGTTGATACTTATTTATGTTTTTTGATTACAAAAAAAAAAAACTTATAANATCTATACTTATATGTCATATTATTCAAATAAAATTTTATTAATTAGAACTTATTTAATAATATATTTAATAGTGATATGTTATAATGTAATATCAATATCCATGTAAATTTAATTTATTTTTTATTTTTTAAAATTTAAACAAGCTAGTATGTTGATACTTATTTATGTTATTTGATTACAAAAAAAACTTATAGCTTTCATATTATTTTATTTACTTATTATAGACTAGTTAGTTGCTAGTTCAAAATCTATCCAATCAATTATTTATTATAATTTACAAAATTATTTATTAATAGATTTATAAAAAAATGAAATACCCATTTAAAATTTTAGCTTGTTTACAAGTTGAATGTAAAAAAAAATCATATATAATTTATTTTTATGTAAAAAAATTAAGAACAATTTGAATTTTTAGCTTTTTAATCAATATAAAGAAGTCAATTGCAAATCAAGTATGAACATAAAAATTTTTAAGCAAGTCAGATATAAACATATATGTGAAAGCTCGTCTCAAGCTCAAAAATAACATGAACAATTTATAATTTGACCAAATCAAGTCTAAATCATGGCAAACTCAACTCGGCTAGGCTCAATTACAACCCAAATTGGCATATGAACAAACACTAAACTCCACCTAATTACAAAGAACTCTTTTTTATAATGAGGTAACCTTTAAATTTCTCTTAAGTTTGTCATATTTCATAGATTGAAAAATAAAACGCAGATTTGGGAGAATCTAGTCACAAGGGGCTGCTTTCGAGCATTTTAAATATGTGCTTGGTTAATGAAGTGTTAATTAAACATATTGAGTTTGAAATCTTTTAGGTTGTTTGGTTGGTTGTAAAATAAATTCAAGTGATTTTTTTGANAATCTAGTCACAAGGGGCTGCTTTCGAGCATTTTAAATATGTGCTTGGTTAATGAAGTGTTAATTAAACATAATGAGTTTGAAATCTTTTAGGTTGTTTTGTTGGTTGTAAAATAAATTCAAGTGATTTTTTTGGTACTTTTACTTGTAAAATTTAATCAAAATTTTTTTAACATGTTATTTTTAATATATATTTTTATCTAATTTATATGATACTGGAGTTGACCCTAAGGCAACAAAAAATGTAACTTCTATCACCAAAAAATAAATAGGGATTACAATCAAACACACTCAAGGCTAAGAAATAATAAAAGGCACGATACAAACTCAATTAAGTCTTAGAGCGAGTGTGGTGGTGCTATAGTTTACATAGAAATAGGAACCATGGAGGGCAAGATGGTCGAGAGGTAACAATGGAAGGTAGCGTCTGCGACAGGGAAGACATTTGATGGTTATCAGATGGTTGGAAGGTTGGCGACAACAAGGTGATGGGGTCGTGATTGTAGCAGAAAAGGTTGCAGTAGAGCGAGGGAAGGATGTGGGGGGGCTCGCCACAGAAAATGCAATTGTAGGAATGGTTGGAAGTAGGAGAGAGATCATTGGAATGGCTGCTGTCAAGTGAGAGAGCCTGGAAGGGAAGGGCGACTGTCAAAAAATAGTGGAGAGATCGTTTTTCGAGCGACAACATGAAATTTGGTGACAAAAACAACAGAGGAGAGGCTTTGGGGAGAAAGGAAAGAGAGATAAACACCACTTCATGAGTAATTATAGCAGCGCACCTTCTCATATTCGAATGCAACATTTCAAGGGAACATAAGGATGTTGATGGTTGCCCTGATAGAAAAATCAAATAAAATGAGCTAAAATACAACAAATAACATATGTATATACATAAGGTAAAGAGGAGTGGGCTTTGATGTGAATAAAAATGAAACACATGCTCGGACGATCAAGTAAGTTTCTTCTTTGCCTAGATTGAGCTGGTTCTGGGCGAACATGTGGCAGGTTCCATGCGTCTGGGGCAAGAGATACCCCATGTTAGTCTCCCAAGGTGAGGGAGTATCAACCACTTAAGTTGAAGCTTTTTTGTCATCATATTATGGATTCAAATTTAACACATTGAAGGTAGCCAAAATATTATAATCTCCCAAAAAATCTATCTTGTAGGCATTGTCATTTAACTTCTTGAGGATTCTGAAAGGTTCATCTGCTCTTGGCTTGGGTTTCCTAAGTGATCCTAAGGAAAATCTCTCTTACTTTAATATGATTCATACTTGATCTCCCTTCTGGAAGTTCATTTTCTCTCTAGATTTATTAGCCTGCACCTGGTACTTATGATTATGTTAGGTGATTTCTTTCCAAATCTCTTCATGCTACCTCTGAATTTTTGGTACACTTGCCTCTGCAACCGTACTAGCTTCTATTGTAGGGAGACTAGTACTAACTCAAACCTCATGAGTGGATTGTGCTCATACACAATCTAGAAAGGTGTGTACCCCGTAGTCTAGATCACAAACGTGTAGATGGTTTCAGCTTGGGCTAGAATCAGATTCCATTACTTAATGTTGTTTCCTATAAAGCACCTTAAGAGGCTTCCCAAACTCATGCTGACCACTTTTGTCTGATCTTCTCTCTATGGATCAGCTGTTGAGCTGAATTGAGGTATAGTAACAAGCTTTCCCCATATGGTATTACGTAAATGATTGAGGAACTTGATGTTCTAATCATATATAATGTTTTTGGGTATCACATTCAGCCTCACGATTTCCCTGAAGTATAACTTAGCGACATGCGTTACATCCAACATTCGATGGCACAACATGAGATGAGCTATTTTTGAGAACATCTCAACCATGATCATCACTAAATCTTTATTTTGCAGCATCCTCAAAAGACCCATCACACAATTCATACTACATCTAATAAAGGAGTTTTCAGTACTGATAACAGTGTGTATAACACTGTATTTTGCCCTTGAGTCATGGCTAGGTGCAAACTCAACACTATTGGACGTACTGCTCCGTGAATCTCTTTAGTTGGGCCAGAAAAAAAGTGTTCCCTCACTAGAACAATTCGTTTAAGTGACCTACCGGTTCCCTGTTATTGTTATTTTGGATGATAGCTTCCCTCAATGAACATCTGAGCACACACAACTTACTCTGGTAGAGCATATATGTGGAACGCCCATGTGAGCCTCTTCTGACAATGTTCTCAATTTCCCTAAAATCCTCATTCACCTCAAACATTTCCTTCACCACCTAAAATCCCACAACTCTAGCACACATGGCGGTAATTAGCAAATGACCACGACTTAAAGCATTTGTTACTTAATTCTAACACCCCATCTCATACTTGGGCAGGAGTTTGAACAATGTCAAAAACTCAACCGAAGAAGCATGCGTGCTCTTCAACTTGCTCTAACTGTTCCAAAACCTCATGATTCATTAATAGATTGAACTACTTTGTTAGCATTTAGTGGCTCTAGTGGCGAAGATATCTCACAATAGTGTAAAACTCATAGTTTCATGCTGAGTTCTCTCTCCAAAACTCATTAAATTTCTCATTGAATAAGGTTAAGAGGTATCCTCCTTGGCTTAATACATATCAAATTTCTGCATTATAATCAACACACTCCACCTTGAACAACATATTGAGTCTGATAAAGCTAACATTGGAGACTGTGTCACCTTCTCCTCAAGGGTTTCAATCTCTGACTTGGTTGTCTCTATCAACTGCAAATTCTCTCCCTTCAAAAGTTCTATCAAGGGAGTGGCAATGGTGCTTCAGCTCCTGATGAGTCATCAGTAGAAGGACACTAAACCTAAAATACTACTGAGTTTACTAAATGACCTGAGGGTTTCCAACTCACGATCATATCTATCTTTTTAGGGTTTATTAAATAACCAACATTAGATACAATATAACCCAAAAAAAAATTCCTCTTTCGACATGAAATAACACGAACTTGGAAACCAGCCCCAAAAACTGCAAGTGCTTCCTCTCTGAACTTTTATAAATGAGGATGTTGTTGAAGTAAACAACCATGAACTTTTTAATATAAAACCAGAACACCTGATTCATTAGCCTCATGAACATGCTAGGTACATTAGACAACCCAAATGACATGAAGGCCCACTGATACAACACATCTCTAGTTTTGATGGAGGTCTTTCATTCATCCCCCAATCTCATTCTATTCTCATTGGTGTTTATTGCACATATCAATCTTGGAAAAGACCACGACTCCATGTAATTGATCTAGTAGGTCATCTAGATGAGGGATAAGATATTGATATTTGATGGTGATTTTATTGAAATTTTGAATATCAATGCCCAACAAACATGAGTCATTTTTCTTGGGTATCATCATCATAGGGATGACACACAGTTGGTGATCTCTCTCATCAATCCCCTGGTAATGATATCCTACACGTACTGTTGTAACTCATCCTACTCTATTGACCTTAACTTGTATGTGGGCCTATTTGACAACGTTGATCTTGGTATAAGATTTATGACATGTTGGATATCACTCAGTGGTGGTAACTTGGCTAACAAAGACCAGTCAATCTTAAGTGGATACATCACTTTTTCAGTCCCCTCTAAGGTAGCTAAGGCTAGAGTAACTAAGGCTTCTCAAACTAACAAAAAAAAGAAGCGTGGGACCTCAGGCTTATGCTTGACAGGTGTAGTTGCACCTCCAAAATCCTTGATGGGTTAAGAGAATGATTTCTTTCCCCTCTCTCAAGCAAGCATAAATGTTCTTGAATCTATCGCGCTGCATCTTGTGACTTAACTACCACGATCTCTCAACAAAATGTGACAGGAATCTATGGGCACCACATCGCACCACAATGAATCCTGCAGTTGATCTTAATTGAATAACTCTACTAGGCATTGTTGATCCACTTGTATCTCGTTTTCTTTCTTCAACCAAATTGCATAATAGGACTGAGTGTGTTTATGTGTAGTCAAGTCCAACTTTTTCATCATGAAAGTGAGGACAATATTCTGACAGCTTCCTTCGTCAATGATGATGCCGCAAAATTTCCCTCTCAACCTACACTTATTGCTAAAGATACAGTACCTCAACTATGAGTGATCCTTTTATGGTTATGTTTGTAGAACCTTTTCTATAACTAGAATTTTCTCTTCATCTCTATAAAGTTGGAAATCCTCAACTATTTTTTTCATCGCTGGCTTCCTCCACAATTTCTTTCTTNTTCAACCAAATTGCATAATAGGACTGAGTGTGTTTATGTGTAGTCAAGTCCAACTTTTTCATCATGAAAGTGGGGACAATATTCTGACAGCTTCCTTCATCAATGATGATGCCGCAAAATTTCCCTCTCATCCTACACTTATTGCTAAAGATACAACACCTTAACTATGAGTGATCCTTTTATGGTTATGTTTGTAGAACTTTTTCTATAACTAGAATTTTCTCTTCATCTCTATAAAGTTGGAAATCCTCAACCTAATCCTCAACTATTTTTTCATCGCTGGCTTCCTCCACAATTTCTTTCTCGGTGAAGGATGCCGCTTGATTCATCAGGCAGCTGGAGGCAACGCGCGTGGCCATATCCGTGGCATCACAAGTATTTATGGGTTGAAATTATTTCAGGCATATTACTCTTTAAGCTTTTTCTCTACTTTAGGTTGTCTTGTCAGTACCCTATTGAGCCCTTCCCACTTCTCCCGATGTGCTTCTGCTAAGGCCACTTGTTATAGAGGCTATCTGAACTTTGAATTGCAGTAGAAAGGTTGCAGNTACTTTAGGTTGTCTTGTCAGTACCCTATTGAGCCCTTCCCACTTCTCCCGATGTGCTTCTGCTAAGGCCACCTGTTATAGAGGCTATCTGAACTCTGAATTGCAGTAGAAAGGTTACAATAGGGTAATGGGAATGTTGTCCTAGGCTCACGATAATATAGATAGCTGTAGGAAGGGTCAACAACAGGTGGGGATTGATTATAAAAACTGACATCATGTTGGAGGGCTTGAAAGGGAAGGGTGTTGCCATAAAATAGCTAAGGAGTCATTTTCTGGGCGGCGACAACAACTTTGTTGACGATAACAGTTGGGAAGGGCTGAGGAGGGGGACACCGGGATACCGACGACTGTTTTAATAGAAAAACCAAGCAAAAACTGAGCTAAANCACACACACACACACACACTCACACACACACACACACACACACACACACACACACATATATATATACACACATATATGTACGTACGTACATGCATACACACCCATAGGGTAAAGATGAGTGGACCAAACCAGTCCTGGGCGAACGAGCCACATTTGCTGTCCGCCTGGGGCAAATGACTCCCTAAATTAGTATATTATTATATTAATTTGCTGTTAATGTGGTGAATGTGATTAGAGGGACGACAATAGCGACATCGGGGGTTAGTGAGATTGAAGATGTGGCGATAACCAAAGGATGGGCATCAAGAACTAAACGACGTGAAAATATGTGCGATTACAAAATACGAATAAAATCTCGAGATGAGAGTTAATGATTTTCAGGATGGTTGCTAACAACATTATAAGAGCTGATGACAATGTCTTTGGAGATAGACTCCAGTGAGTTTGACAATACACTTAATAAGATCACACGACTAAGACAATTTTAAAATTTCTCACAAAAAATATTTCTAATTACACATTTTTCATGCACAGATTTTGAACACAGAGAACTGAAAATTTAAATACACAATTAAATTTCCCTAAAAATGTAAACCTCTACATTTTAAATACAAGTTAATCATAATACTGTTATTGAAACAGTCCCCATCATTCCTCTTACGATGATTTATGATCCAACACTTGGTAAATCAATGCAAGCGTGGTCGTTTTCATCCCTCCAAAGCCCTCACATTTTCCCCGTCAGCTTATCCCCTTCGCCTCTCCGCCCGCCCAAGATCAAGGGAAACATCTGGCGCAAGGAGGCGGCTTTGCGCTATCATGGATCTCTCACTCCTACTTCCCTCCCCTTCCTCTTCTTCTCGCCAGCTCCTCTTTTCCCCCTATAGTCCAAATCCTCTCCGCGTCCAGTCCCTCAAAATCCCTCGCACTTCCCTCCGCTACCGTTTCCGACTCTCCGCCGTCACAGAGGCGGAGGAGGCAGTTTCCTCCGGCAAGCCCTCAGTGTTCGGCTCCCCAAAGGAGCTGACGGTGCCGCAGAAGTTTGTGGATGCTTTGCCGCCGCCGGCGAGGTTGGCGAGTTATGTTGTGTTTACTGGGGCAGCTCTGGCTGCGGGGTTTGGATTAGGGCTTCGCTTTGGAGGTAGCAAGACTGTGGGGATTGGAGGAGCTGCTGCGCTCGGTGTTGCTGCTGGGGCTGCCGTTTATGCTATCAATTCGACTGTTCCGGAGGTTGCAGCGGTGAATCTGCATAATCTTGTGACTGGTTATGATGACCCTACGGAGCTCAAGAAGGAGGAGATTGAAGCCATTGCTGAAAAGTTAGTTGGAGATGTATTGGTATCCATATTCAATTCTAAATATTAGAGATAAAAAAAAAAAAAAAAAACCGTTTATTGTGTTAGGCGGGCCTGTCATTGGGACCTAAGTTAAGCTAACTTCCTAAAAGCTTAAGGCAATTGGTAAGAGCCACTATTATCATATTAAAAATCCAATCTTGTTCAGGGCTAATATGGTATCATTTTTCACTCTCACATTTATCCTAAGAATTTTTCAATCACTTCAGAGTTCTCCACATNAAAAAAAAAAAAAAAAAAACCGTTTATTGTGTTAGGCGGGCCTGTCATTGGGACCTAAGTTAAACTAACATCCTAAAAGCTTAAGGCAATTGGTAAGAGCCACTATTATCATATTAAAAATCAAATCTTGTTCATGGCTAATATGGTATCATCTTTCACTCTCACATTTATCCTAAGAATTTTTCAATCACTTCAGATNATTTAAACTATGAAAATTATGGGGTCAGTTTGACTTCATCTTTTTCAAAACTAAAATTTTTTTAAGAAAAAACGTCCTTCCAAAGCGGGCAACATGATTTCATTTCCGATGACCGACAGCTTCTTACGAGCAAACCCCACACCAAAAATAGTGCCGACACATGGCTAGGTGCAAACTCAACACTATCAGACGTACTGCTCCGTGAATCTCTTTAGTTGGGCCAGAAAAAAAAGTGTTCCCTCACTAGAACAGTTCGTTTAAGTGACCTACCGGTTCCTTGTTATTGTTATTTTGGATGATAGCTTCCCTCAATGAACATCTGGGCACACACAACTTACTCTGGTAGAGCATATATGTGGAACGCCCATGTGAGCCTCTTCTGACAATGTTCTCAATTTCCCTAAAATCCTCATTCACCTCAAACATTTCCTTCACCACCTAAAATCCCACAACTCTAGCACACATTGCGGTAATTAGCAAATGACCACGACTTAAAGCATTTGTTACTTAATTCTGACACCCCATCTCATACTTGGGCACGAGTTTGAACAATGTCAAAAACTCAACCCAAGAAGCATGAATGCCCTTCAACTTGCTCTAATTGTTCCAAAACCTCATGATTCATTAATAGAGTGAACTACTTTGTTAGCATTTAGTGGTTCTAGTGGCGAAGATATCTCACAATAGTGTAAAACTCATAGTTTCATGCCGAGTTCTCTCTCCAAAACTCATTAAATTTCTCATTGAATAAGGTTAAGAGGTATCCTCCTTGGCTTAATACATATCAAATCCCTGCATTATAATCATCACACTCCACCTTGAACAACATATTGAGTCTGATAAAGCTAACATTGAAGACTGTGTCACCTTCTCCTTAAGGGTTTCAATCTCTAACTTGGTTGTCTCTATCAACTGCAAATTCTCTCTCTTCAAAAGTTCTATCAAGGGAGTGGCAATGGTGCTTCAGCTCCTGATGAGTCATCAGTAGAAGGACACTAACCCTAAAATACTACTGAGTTTACTAAAAGACCCGAGGGTTTCCAACTCACGATCATATCTATCTTTTTAGGGTTTATTAAATAACCATCATTAGATACAATATAACCCAAAAAAAATACCTCTTTCGACATGAAATAACACGAACTTGGAAACCAACCCCAAAAACTGCAAGTGCTTCCTCTATGAACTATTATAAATGAGGATGTTGTTGAAGTAAACAACCATGAACTTTTTAATATAAAACCAGAACACCTGATTCATTAGCCCCATGAACATGCTAGGTACATTAGACAACCCAAATGACATGAAGTCCCACTGATACAACACATCTCTAGTTTTGATGGAGGTCTTTCATTCATCCCCCAATCTCATTCTATTCTCATTGGTGTTTATTGCACATATCAATCTTGGAAAAGACCACGACTCCATGTAATTGATCTAGTAGGTCATCTAGATGAGGGATAAGAAATTGATATTTGATGGTGATTTTATTGAAATTTTGAATATCAATGCCCAACCAACATGAGTCATTTTTCTTGGGTATCATCATCATAGGAATGACACACAGTTGGTGATCTCTCTCATCAATCTCCTGGTAATGATATCCTACACGTACTGTTGTAACTCATCCTACTCTATTGGCCTTAACTTGTATGTGGGCCTATTTGACAACGTTGATCTTGGTATAAGATTTATGACATGTTGGATATCGCTCAGTGGTGGTAAACGCTCTTAAAGGTTGTCGGTCATCACCCCCTACAACTCGGNTTTTTTTTTTTTTTTTTTTTTTTTTTTTTTTTGATTTTGCAGATATGGTGTCAGCAGACAAGATGAGGCCTTCAGAGAAGAACTGCGTGATTTGTACAGTAGGTATGTCGAAATGGCACTGTCAATTTCCTCTTACATTTGATCGAATATATAGGCCAATTTCGTTATTTATGTATATAACTAGAATACGGGGACCGACTAATTTCATCTTAAATGAACCAAATTATGTGAAAAATTAAATTGGCAAATCTTCTTGCTAATCTTGGCTAGCGGTTTTTTCGAGAATTGCATACTTATCTTTCATTTATTTGTTATTTGAAACCAATGGATATATGGTAAAGTGTCCAGAAATATCACTATTTACTCATTTGGGTGTATTGATTTTTTAACATTTGCTTGAAGTTTTTTGTTCATCAAATTACTATGCTGTGAAAATATAAGCATCTTGTTTTTCCGTTCATATAAATTTTAATTCACTGATTTTTTGGATTATTTTGTTCAGGTTTGTATCATCCGTTCTCCCATCCGGAGCTGAAAATTTAAAGGGCAACGAGGTTGAGAGAATCATCAAATTCAAAAATGCTCTTGGAATTGATGATCCTGATGCTGCGTCTGTCCACATGGAGGTGTGCTATTTTATTATTTCTACTTCATTAGGATTTATGCCCTCAGGCATTTTGTAAACTAAAAGTTATTTTTTGTAATTTCTTTTTGATTTAAGTGTTTTTTTTTTCAAANTCTTGGAATTGATGATCCTGATGCTGCGTCTGTCCACATGGAGGTGTGCTATTTTATTATTTCTACTTCATTCGGATTTATGCCCTCAGGCATTTTGTAAACTAAATGTTATTTTTTTGTAATTTCTCTTTGATTTAAGTGTTTTTTTTTTTTCAAATTTTGCTGGTTATGTAGATTGGAAGGCATATTTTTAGGCAACGTTTGGAAACGGGAGACCGTGAAGCTGATGTAGAGCAGCGTCGCGTGGGTTTCTCTTAGGCCTACTTCAACTGGAATGACATTTAGGGGCTGTTTGGGATCTCTTTTGATTTTTTATTTTTTATTTTGATTTTTGATTTTTGATTTTGTTTTGTTTATATTTTTTACTTGATATAAAACATGTTTGATATGTTATAATATGTTTAAGTTGTTTTTAAAACTAAACTTTAAGGTGTTTTGAATTTTATTAAAAAACAAACTAATTTGTTTTTGAAGAAAAAAAGGACCAATTAAATATATTTTTTTAAAATAAAAGCATAAAAGCATANTAGGCCTACTTCAACTGGAATGACATTTAGGGGCTGTTTGGGATCTCTTTTGATTTTTTATTTTTTATTTTGTTTTGTTTATATTTTTTACTTGATATAAAACATGTTTGATATGTTATAATATGTTTAAGTTGTTTTTAAAACTAAACTTTAAGGTGTTTTGAATTTTATTAAAAAACAAACTAATTTGTTTTTGAAGAAAAAAAGGACCAATTAAATATATTTTTTTAAAATAAAAGCATAAAAGCATAAAAAAAAGAAAAGAATAAAAAAAATAGAAGTAATCCCAAACAAGCCCTTAGTATTTTAAGATGATTGAGATGCATACTGCCATGTTAGTTATCAGTTTTTTGATCTTCATGCAGGCATTTCAAAAGCTTGTGTATGTTTCCACTCTCGTCTTCGGTGAAGCCTCTAAATTTCTTCTTCCTTGGAAGCGTTTATTCAAAGTCACAGATGCTCAGGTATATGTCTGTCGTTGTTTATCTAGTTGGAAATTCATCTCATTTAGCGATTTTTTTCTCACATGAATGACGAATATGAGACATTTGAAGATGACATAATCTGTAATCATATAGCTGTTATGATCAGTTCCAACAAGATTTGTCCCTGGAATTATAAGAGTATGAGGACTTTAAGAGTGGATAAAAGATATGACAAATCAAGGCAGGATAAGAATATGATCAGGGAAAATGCAGAAACAAACAATGACTTAACCTTGCATTATAGAATGATAAATTAGTGTGCACATATATATATTTTTATGTCTAAAAAAACTAAATAATGGTACAAATTTTGGATAGAAGTTATTTTGCATCATCATAGTTATCAACCTGTTGATTCATGGCCATATATATTGCATGGCCATGAATCAACATGTTGATGACAATGATGATGCATAAGAACTTTTATCCAAAATTTATACCATTATTTAGTTTTTTCAGACATAAAATCATTGAAATTGCTCAAATGAGACTTAAAGGAAAGCAACATCAAGAGTAATAAAGGTTTTAAGGATTACCAAATGCCCACATACCCACAACATAGTGATTGAGGGTGTAGTTTCCTACCATGAGGTTGTGGTTTCGAATCACGCATGTTGCCCTTTGAGCTCACCAGAAAAGAAAGGATTACCAAATAATATAACATCAACGGGGTATAAAATTCCTAAAAACTTACCATTTATAAATTGCTGTTAGCTTTTTTGGTAAAGTAAAGAAGTACATAATGCAACTATAGTTTGAAAATTATAATCAGAGAGTTACCCAACTTAAGGGGGCCTACTTGGACAAATATATCACAAGATCTTGAGGTGATATTTGGATTCGTTTTTATTTGAACTGAGTTGAACCCAAAAACCATTGAATGTTTAGTTTAAATTATTCTATAATTTTAAATATTGTGATAAATTCTAAATTTCTTTTTACCTGAATAGATTGCTAGACACTATTCTTCTCTTCAAATGCTATTAATCATGCAAACGATTATATTATTTTATTGTATCTGAAAACAGGTTTAATGATAGAGCAGAAGATTAAATTACTTTTGTTTGAATGAAGATGGATCTAAACATAGAAGAATGAATATGTTCAATAATTTCAAGTGTTGAATTTAAGNTTCTATTGTATCTGAAAACAGGTTTAATGATAGAGCAGAAGATTAAATTACTTTTGTTTGAATGAAGATGGACCTAAACATAAAAAAATGAATATTTTCAATAATTTCAAGTGTTGAATTTAAATTGTTGTTCTCTTACTTTCCCCAGTAAATTGCATAATATTTTTCCTCTCTTTAAATTTGCTAGGATTCAACCAACTTACAATATTTTTATGTTCAATCCTATAATGTTTTTTGACAAATGTACAAAGATATGCNTTCTCTTACTTTCCCCAGTAAATTGCATAATATTTTTCCTCTCTTTAAATTTGCTAGGATTCAACCAACTTATAATATTTTTATGTTCAATCCTATAATGTTTTTTGACAAATGTACAAAGATATGTTGTTGGAATCCAATAATGTTGTCGGACCAAAGTACGAAGAGCTAAAGAATCAATCTAAGTTTGTAAGATCTGTTTACTACGTGCATGTTGACCTCATTTTAGTGAGGTTTTAGTCTCCTACTCCCAGAACCCATTAATCTAGCCTTAGGAGTTCCTTGTTGACCATCATAGCGGACTAGTAATGGAGCCCACCTCCCGTAAAACTTCAAACCGCTTCTTTACACATTTTTGTGAAGAACTCGCATGAGTGGTTCCAAGCACTCAACTTTTAGTTGCAAGGGCTAAGGACCAGCATGTAGAGGGCCCGAAAATAAGTTCCTACAGGATCATACGATCTTAGGTGAACCCTCGGTGACTCAGCAACACACTCGTTGCACCACACACAATTTTGGCTTAAATTGACTCGCCCTCCGACAAACTCGTCCGGACGACCTCGGATGACGAAACGGACCGCACCGACGCGTCCGGAACGTCAATTTTAGCTAGAAAAGACACCCATATTGCTGTGGTTCCAGACTCGCGCGAACTGCACGGAAATTGACGCACATTTCTTTTAATTAGCGGGGCACGGGTTTGGGTTCAGCCCGGGCTCAATTCGAGCTCGACCAGGCTGAACACAAGCCAGGATTATTTCAAATTTCAAACTTTTAAAATTCAAATTTTACCACCTAATTTCATCTTAATTAGATTTGATTCGGAGTTAATTTTTACTTAATATAACTGGGAAAAAAATTGCGTACGTCGACGTACGCAGTGCTACCTGCGTCCTCCAATCGGCTCTTGACAAATCAGCAATGTCGGTTCCACCGCATTTATTCAAACGCGACCCGTCGACCCGGCCCGCACGAACCGAGTTATAACCGAGTGGTACAAGAGTTGTAACCGAGGGGGCCATTACCGCGGTACCGCTCTAATAACATGCTTGTAACCTTACAGTAACTTCAAGACGAATGAACCGCGTTTATAACCTCGCTGTAACTGAGATCTAACATAGCGCCGTGTAACCTAGCAAAATAAACAAGCTATAACTGATCTGTAACCGAGAGTTCATACTGCGCGTTGTAACCTAGAGTTATAACTGAGCTGTAACCGACACAGTAACCTCCGCTGTATGCTGTACCGAGGCTGTGTAACTCCATGGTAATCTCTACACCCCGCCCGACCAACGTACCTTCCGTGTAACGTTTCTGTAACATCCAAAGCAAGGTACCCCGGGTTTGTAACTTGGTTGTAATCTACGAGAACCCTTCACAATCACGGAGCCGTAAATTAAGTATAACCGCGTGATAATCTTCTTTAAAAAATCAGAGCGCGCGAATGCTGCTATTTAAGCAGTAGAAAACTAGAGTTTACTGTTTTATTATATTTTGATGTTGAAGATGGACCGCACAAGGTGACATTTCGTCTCTGACAGGGAAGAAGACGGTATATTTTCAGCCAACACAGAACAAGTCGATGTTAAACTGGAGGTATATTAGTTTTATGTTTGGAGTTCTGTATTTTTTTAGAGAAACTTCTGTGTTTTTTCTGCCGAGATATCTTTGTTTCTTGGTGTGTTTAGGTCTTTTTTTGGGTGTTTTCGTTGGTGTGTAGCTTGCTGTGTTTTATGGTGATTTTCTTTGTGTGTTTTGAGGTAGAGATTTTCAGTTTTTTTTAAAATGTAGTCTTTTTTAAGGGTGATCTTATTTGTTGTATGATTTATAAGAATATTGTGGATGTGAATGTCTGTAAAGTTGTGATTTTTGTTTTGTTTGTTGTGATATGCTAATTTGGTTTGTAGGGTAGTTTAATATAGTTTAATATAGTTTTATATTTGTTTGTAGTTGGATGAGGGTGAAGCTAAATGTAGAGATGAAAGTGCAAATATTTTACTTGAAACGGTTGTCGACAATGAAAAAGAAACTTACGAAGTATATTGTGCTTACGCTCATCATATCGGATTTAGTGTCCGTAAGGAGCACGACACGTTCTGGCCTAACTCCAAGAATCTTAAGACGAAAGACTTTGTTTGTGGGAGAGCAGGTTTCAAGAAAGAGTTGAAGAGTTAGATATAAAAGAGCAGACATAAGAAGCGGTTGTTCGGCTATGATTCGTTACGCAGTTGATGCTGAAGGCAATTAGACAGTTAAAAAATTCATTGAGTCTCATAACTACTCCTTAGCAAACCCTGGTGATAAGCACTGTTGCGGTCTAGTAGATAGATAAGCGAAGTGAATGCAGATGTTCTCAAATCGATGACACAGTCAGGAATAAGACCTAGAGGTGCATTTAACTTTCTAGCCAGAGAAGTTGAAGGAGTTGAGAAATTGGAGTGCACCAAGATAGATGCCTTTAATTTCATTCAAAGAGAGAGGAGATGTAGACTTGAAAATGACGATGCCAATGCTTTATTGTAACTTTTCACAGAGAGACGTGTTAATGATACCATGTTTGAGTGGGACTTCGAAATTGATGAGAGTGGTAGGCTAAAGAGTATTTTTTGGTGTGACGACACTTCCAGACATGATTATGATTGCTTTGGTGATGTTATCATTTTTGATACTAGCTACAAATTAAATAGATATAATTTGTGTTGTGCTCCTTTTGTTGGTGTTAACCACAATTAACAGAATATTCTTTTTGGTGTTAATATGGATGACTGTTTCATTCTCCCTACAAGAACTGCATAAACATCATTTTTCTTATAACGTTGGCCAGCCTTTTTTCGGTGGCTCATAAAATCGAGAGTTACAAATATAAGAGGAACCAGCTTCAGAATGTTCAAAATGGATTTAGATTTAAGGAATGTTTATGGAATGGAATACCACAAAGCTGTAATAATACATTTAATTCCGCCTGTCATGATCAATTCTCTGTGAACAGTTATCTGTAATATGGATTTACATATACATTTAAACTAGCTTGCATTCTCTCTATAAGAACTACCTTTAAGCTAGATTTCAAGACATATTATATGATAAGAAATGCTCAATCCGAAATGCAATGGAAGCTAATCAACAACACAAATTTCTCATCACATTATATATAACAACGAAGTATAGGGCAACGAAATGCAATAGCTGCTATACAACAACACAATATCCACATTTTATTTAGAACAGTATAATAAAATTTTTTTTACAACAAACATTTTCTTTACAACAATACAATAGCCACAATATCCACAGCCACATACAACCCCACACACACATCAAATGTTTCACCATGTGTAAATTCTTCCAAAAATCAGCTCCGTCATCAGGTCCGACCGACAAGCTGGCATCAGCAGGATGGCATCAGTTCCAACAATCTGCACAAAGGAAGATAAATAAAACATTAATTGTAAAGCTGAACTGGATGAACAATATTAAATACTGAGCAAACCTAACAGTCAGGAGGACCTAGACGAATATTTAGTGAACAGACAACCTGTCACAGTGACATAAATAATGATATTTAGAAAAAATAATTCGTAAATTTATAAATCATGTAAAAGGCCCATATAAAGGTCACATACCTTATGAGTTCAATCAAAATTGTATATCTTGGCAAACAAAATTCGTATTAGCAGCAATAAATGTTGACCTTTGAAACCTACTATGATTTCTCCAAAGAAAATTTACAAATGTCGTATACAATCCATGCTCTGAATAAATGCATTAATTCCTGCCAGTCCTTTTTCTCCGCCCAATTTACCTTGTCTTTTCTAACAAGTGTTTCTATATATTTACAAACATAAACACCACAATCATAACTATTACTTTGTACTGGTATTCCCCTGGTCATTACAACTGGCCATTTAATCAAATTATTCTCGAAAGCATCACTGGTATCCTTTAAGAAATGCTTAATCTGTGTATTTAAAGACGAGTCATTAAATGTGTCTCAAAAAATGCTCAATCTGTAAATAATTATAACTTACAATGCTTTGGGTGATGACCAAATGCATCCTGTTGGGTAAGGAGTCATAAACTCTCCATGCACTCTCATTTATTGTCCCAACAAGGAGTATCAAATGTTGATTATTTATTATAAGTATCAGTATTAATTCTGTATTCTGGATAACATCCTTTGTAATGTGTTCGACGAAGGGTTTCACAGTACTTTGTCTATACAACTGCACCATGAAGAACATAACAACATTCAACATATTGTCATGTAAGATTGATATACACAACTTAATAAGCTTACCCAGCGGCATGACGATCCATATAGATAAGTTCTATATGGGTGTGGTGCATTACACCGTTTATTCTCCATCAACATGGCAAAACAATCAACCTGCTCATTGCCTAACTAACCATTTCCCAAAAATTCATCAAGATAACGCGCGACACTGAAATATGTCCCATGTCAATTAATAGGTCACCCCTGAATTGGGAATATAAAATTACTTTAGTTAATAGTTACAAAATTAATGATGAACAATAAGAAGAATTAGATGAACTAACGAGTCGGTATATTTTCTACAGCATATATCAATTGTCTCCCGCATATAATCAGGAATTTCATCCCTAGCAGGAAAGTAGATTACTTGTGTTGCTGGCTGGACCTGTAATATAATCAAATCATAATCTTTACTCAACAAACTTAAATAATTAAACCTAACATTCCATATCTTGTCTGGGTAGTCCTCACTAACATAATGACTGACTGGCTGGAGCGCTTCTTCCTCCTTATGTACAGATTCAACCTCTTCTTGAGATTTGGTTACCTAGTCTACAACCACTTCTTCTTCTTCTTTATTTTCAACCCATTCCTTAATGGGTTCTTTTATTCGCTTTCTTTCAAAAATAACATATGGGGAGCTAAGAGACTTTGTTCTTCTATTTAACCTATCCTTAATCCTTTTGATCAAGCTTCTTTGTGGGGATTCTTTAACCCATCTTCTCGGCAATTCCACCGGTGTTTGTTTAATTGTTTTCTCTACTCGCACGACATGAAACTTTAGGTCGGTCACCGTATTCTCTAACGTTGTTAGTCGACTATAAACAAAGAATTCAAATTCCAAAATTGTATTCTCTAACTGGGTTAGACGACTGCCAACTGATACTTGAAAGTCCAATATAATTTTTTGTTGGGACTTCAATAAATCGTGAATTTCTTCAAATCCAAGTGTTTGTCTCATCCTCTGACTCGATTGTTCATATGTATGACTGTCGGATGATTGAGTACCAACATAATAAGGTACTATAGGGGAGACCTCAACATGCATGGGTGACTGTGGTCTTGAAAGGGTTTCCCTCTGTGGGAGAAACTTTGCTGGACTGGAGGGCTTTACAAGTGAATTGACAAATAAGTGATGTTCACCTTCCTTTAAATCAAGGAAATAATCATACACCTGCCAAAAAACATAGCACAAAATCAGGGGCAACTAATATATAACATGACAACTTTACCAACTATTACTGAACTTTATTTAATTAACCTCGACAGGGTTGAGCATGTTGAACGCTAGTTGAATCTGTATAGCATTCCATCTAACATTTACTGGCCATCTTAGAATTTGGGGTCTAGCCTCAGGAACTGGTGACACGACCAAGGATGTGTGCTCATAGAACCAGAGCTGTATGAAACATGTTAAATTAAATAATTGGTATCAAAATCAACAATAATGAAAAAAATTTCAATAATAATATCGGAACAAACCGTTAAGAGGAAGACAAAGCCAGTAATATATTCAAGTGACTGATCCGTCCTAAGCTTTATAGCACATAGGTTCAATTGATCAATCAAAAAGCCACACACTGTCACGGGCCAATTATACGAGCTGAATGCTTCAACGTCCTCGCAAATAGAAGTCAGCTGCTTGGAAACTCTAAAATTACTTGAAGGAAAAAGTAAGTTAGCCCATAAAAACTTTATTAATAATTCTATAAAACGGTCTCAAGACTGTCCTGGGTCAAAGTTGATAAGTTGGGTCTTCATTTGTCTCACATCAATACTACAGGATGAAGCTTTATTCCAGGATGCGGGCAAGCCTCTATTTGGCATGCCTATTCGGAGAGCAACTTGGTCAGCATCAAATTTCAGCTCTTTCCCACCCAGCCGAAACGTTGTTCGATCAATATTCCAACAATTAATTATATGCATTGTCAGAATATGATCCTGTGGGTATAAAGGGAGTTCAAAAAATTGAACCAAGCTCATGTTTTCTAATTTATTCCACGTGTGCTCGTCGATGGTGGGCCGGACCTTATCCAGAGCTTCTCGTACTGCAGATGGACGACATCTGCAGTTCATTGATTTCGCGCTCAAAAACCTACATTTAATTTTAATGTATGTTAAACTATGTAAATAATGATGAAAGAAATTTAAAATCTTCTAAAATTCAGTCTTAAAATTCATCATTAAAACTTAATATAACTAAAGAAATTAAATTCACCATTAAACATTAATGAAAGCAAAATCTCAAATGTACCTAGAAACGGCCTTGGGTTGCTTTATGAATTCGGTCTCCTCTGTTTTCCCCGTTTTGGAGCCACCTAAATCCTTCTTCTTGCGTCCACCCTTCACCATTAGCTTTGGCAGCTCGGCCTCAAACTTCTTGCCTTCCTCGACATCCGGCTTCTCCGCCTCGTCAAAATGGGCAACATTCTCCTCTTCCAACGACGCCGTACCCTTACCGCTGTCCTCCATTTTCGACTAAACCCTAAACAATACTAATACCTCGACGTAACGTTCGAGTGAATGCAAATCACCCTAGGCACGAACGAAAATAAGAATTCTTACTGTCCCGAATTTTTTTACCACGGGTATTTGATCAGTGGCGGTAAATGAAGATTACATTCGCTACCTAGGTTACCGCAAAGTTATGCAAACGTTTCAATTTCTCAGGCGGTTACCGCAAAGTTACGCTTCACTTTCTCTCGGTTATGTGTCGGTACAGCTCAGTTATACCGCTAGGTTACAATGCGCGGTATCAACTCTCGGTTACAGTTAAGTTATAGCTCGCTTACAAAGTACGCTTCACTTTATCTCGGTTACAACTCAGTTACATCTCAATTATACCACTAGGTTACAACGCGCGGTATGAACTCTCGGTTACAGCGAGATTATAAATGCGGTTCATTCGTCTTGAGGTTACTGGAAGGTTACAAGCCTGTTATTAGAGAGGTACTGCGGTAATGACCCCCTCGGTTACAACTCCTGTACCGCTCGGTTATAACTCGGTTATAATCGTGCGGGCCGGGTCGACGGGTCGCGTTTGAATAAATGCGGTGGGACCGACATTGTTGATTTGTCAAGAGCCCATTGGAGGACGCAAGTAGCGCTGCGTACGTAAGACGTACGCAATTTTTTTCCAATATAACTGTTTCTGTATGGAAGACATTCAATAGTCCATTCCATGCATTTGTAACGACATTAGAGAGGCGCGAGATACAAATCCCGCTGGATTTTCCTTTCGGCAGGAATTTTGTAGTTTGCACTTTCCTCCTCTTGCTCGCCGCTGCTCTTCGACAGAAAACCCTGCCAGCTTCTTCTCTTCCCCACGCCAAACAGACGCTCCGTTCGAACTCGCCCTCCTCCTCGCGCCTGCTTCATCGCTACGCTCTCGAGAGATCCCACTTGCCTGATCCCCAGCTCCCCCTTTCAGATCTTCTCGCTTGCCTCTCCTCTCTGCAGGAGACCTCCTGATCCTACTTCCCGCTACCTCGTTCGGCTTCCTCACGCATAAGAAGCCCGCTCGCGACTAAAACTCCTCTCCCGCTCGTGACCGAACCTCTCCTCCTCGTCGAGCTGGCCGAAGCCTGCTCCCTGCTCCTCTGCTCGACCGAAGGACCCCTCTCCCGCTCGCGATCGAGGCATCTAAGCTCGCCCTCTCCTCTCGGGTTCAACCGGGGACCTCTGTTCGGCTTCTTCCGCTCGAGTTCACCTCGCTGCACTGAAGTCCTATCCTTAGACGCTGCTCTTCCTCCCCGCTCGCGCCCCATCCTACGGCGAACTTCGGCCAGGTAACTCGGTGCCCTCTTTTTCTTTCCCCTTCGCATACGTGCAAGACAGAATAAAAAAAAAAAAGTTTCAAACTTCCTGTTATTTTTAGTCTTCATCAAGTTAAGAATATATTGTGATTCTCTATGGGTTATGTGTTTGCTATGCTCAAATGAGATAATTAAGCTGATGCATACAATCTCTNGCTACCTCGTTCGGCTTCCTCACGCAGAAGAAGCCCGCTCGCGACTAAAACTCCTCTCCCGCTCGTGACCGAACCTCTCCTCCTCGTCGAACAGGCCGAAGCCTGCTCCTCTGCTCGACCGAAAGACCCCTCTCTCGATCGTGATCGAGGCATCTAAGCTCGCCCTCTCCTCTCGGGTTCGACCGGGGACCTCCGTTCGGCTTCTTCCGCTCGAGTTCACCTCGCTGCACTGAAGTCCTAACCTTAGACGGTGCTCTTCCTCCCCGCTCGCGCCCCATCTTACGGAGAACTTCGGCCAGGTAACTCGGTGCCCTATTTTTCTTTCCCCCTTCGCATACGGGCAAGACAAAATAAAAAAAAATAATAATAAATTGTTTCAAATTTCCTGTTATTTTCAGTCATCATCAAGTTAAGAGTATATTGTGATTCTTTATGGGTTATGTGTTTGCTATGCTCAAATGAGATAATTAAGCTGATGCATTCAATTTCTTTCACAAGTAATGGCGTTTGAACATGACTTCGTGCTTTAATATCTATTTTATACTAATAGTATATATATATATATATATATTGGTTGTCCACCATATTATTATATGTGAAGGTTAAATCCTGAATTACGACTCGTTAACTTAGAGGGTGAGATTAACTTTACATGTATCCACCCTTACCGAATGATTGGGAAAGTAGAATTCGGATTGTACTAAGCTTTGTTGTGAATCAAAATATTTATGAATGGACAATGAATTTATTTGCGGAGAATTCACAATTGCTCACTGTTTGTTTATGACCTTCATCTGGAATTATGAATATATTTTGAAGTATTCAGCGAACCAGGTGTTTATATCGTAGTTCTTGATTTGGAAAGTATTTATAAACATACCAGTCACAACTTATGTGTGCATATCTAATACCTGAATTCCAATCTTTGTTGCATACATATATTATCTTACTTATATTTGGAATTCATGTGCAAGCCTTTATGCAAATTTCATCCCTGAAATGATTTCATTTGGAAGAACATATGATTTTTTTAATGTCATTTCTATTGAAATTTCTATACAAATATTGATGAAAATATAAAGTTCTGATGCTCTCGTCTGGAACAGTTTGAAAGTTTTAAAGTTTGTCATCGCGAAAATATGAAAAATTTGAACATTCTTATTTATGAAGATTTTAGAGACTTACAAATGCTGTTTTGAAGCAATTTACATATTGTTTTGGTGTCTTTAAATGCAAATTTGTGTCCCATTTAAATGTTGATTTTTGGAGGACTTTACTTGCTGTTTTAACGTTGTTTGGAGGACAATTAAATGATGTTTTGGGGTCTGTTTTGGGCTGATTTTGCTATAGTTTTTGGAGCTTTAAATGTACACTTTTAGGAAGGTTTTGTCACTATTTTGGGGCTGGAGTTGGAGAAGCTTTATTCACTGTTTCGGGGCTGATTTTGATATTTCAATTTACTATTTTGGGTTTTACTTAATTATCATTTAAACGTTTTTTTTTAGGTCGATTCATTTGTTGTTTTCCCCCTTTCGGCTTTGCTAGTTTTAGAGGTGGGTCGACCTCTTTCTTATTTTGTTTTGTTTATTTTTAAATGGTTAAGTCATAAAAATGAGAATTTCTGATTTAATTACTTGGAAAACACTTAATTGGGGGTAGAACATCATTTTAAGCACAAGCTAAAGTATAGGCTTCCTAGATTTTAGGAGCACACCCTAGGTGAGAGTCCATCCACCTAGCCCTCAATGTAGGCTTCCTAGAGTTTTAGGAGCACACCCTAGGTGAAAGTTCATTCACCTAGCTCTTAATGTATGCTTCCTAGACTTTAGGTGCACACTCTAGGTGAGAGTTCATCCACCTAATTCTCAGCATAGACTTCCTAAATTTTAGGAGCACACCCTAGGTGAGAGTCCATCCACCTAATTCTCAACATAGGCTTACTAGATTTTAGGAGCACACCCTAGGTGAGAGTTCATCCACCTAATCCTCAACACGGTCTTCCTAGATTTTATGAACACACCCTAGGTGAGAGTCCATCCACCTAATCCTCAGCATGACCTTCCTAGATTTTAGGACCACACCTAGGTGAGAGTCCATCAACTTAATTCTCAGCATAGGCTTCTAGATTTTAGGGGCACGCCCTAGGTGAGAGTTTATCCACCTAATTTTTAACATAGGCTTCTTAGATTTTAGGAGCACACCTTAGGTGAGAGTCCATCCATCTAATTCTCAGCATAGACTTCCTAGATTTTAGGAGCACACCCTAGGTGAGCGTTCATCCACGTAATTTTTGAATAAATAATGAAACTTGGCACTTGACCCTGATTCACAAACTGATCAAGACACTGGACACATGATGCACCGAGACGTGACTTCGTGCTTCCTTAATTAAATCAACAGTGAAATTCCCTCAATGACTTAACCTATAATGAAACCCAGTGCATCGGAATATGAACTTGAATTTTACATTCAAATCCTCCTGACAATTGGGGAAATTTGGTAACACCACATATGGATCATAGGACTATGATGAGTCTAGGGTCTAAGTGGCGAGGGCGATGACGACATTGCTTATGTGTGCTTAAACGAGAGATACGAAGTTGAATTATTAGAATAGTATCTCCTACCTCAAGGATCTTCAATAAGGGAGAGGAAAAAATTCATGATACTGTTCGCCGACCCTTGGTGGGATTGTTGCCCCGACGCTCTTACGTTGTCAGTAGTTCTAACACGATTAGAGTGACTAGTTTGTGGACTGTACGACTTTACAAAATATTTATAAAAATAAAATAAAAATTTATTTTGCATGATTAAAAGAACTCTGCATAAAAAAAAAGACTTGAATAATAGCTTTTGCATGAAAATCTTTCTATGAAAATTTATAAAAGTCCACGGCTAGTCACTTGGATTGAGGTTAAAGACTGCCTTCTGTAGATTGTCGGGCCGATAACTCCTGTTCAAGATCGGGAACCACACAGCCCAGCTCTGAGCCCCCATTTTTATTAATGTCTTATATCTAGTCCTGAGCTGTCATGTGTGGTTATAGGTGTTTCTTTTGCTCGTGATTTTTACTATTCGTTTTTATGACTTTCATGTTGGGTTCTATTTTTTACCTTATTTATTTTTCTTGCAAGTATGTTTGAATATGTTGCAAATCATACTATGCTCGCAACATTAATAACACAATAGTAGCAGATGCCTATGTACGCTTTTATAGTTTATCTACAACATTTTACTTTATTGCATTTTATATTTCAAGTACATTTTATTTACCTGCAGTTTGCTTATTCTCCATGCAAAACCAAAACTGAAACAAAACAAAACAAAAACATTAATACCAAAACTGTGAAGCGTAAACTACTAATCTCAAGCACTTAAACCCTGGAGCCGTCGCGACGACAGGAGTTTGAAACCAACTTTGTGGGCAGCACGGCGAGGAATTCAAACCGAGCAGCGAGAGGATCTTTTTCGGCATTATCCCTTCCTAGCATAATAACAATTCATAGGACTTCGAGGTAGCTCGCCTAGCGCGACGTAAATCCTCACATTCCCTCTTTAGACACCTGTGCAACAATATTGTGCAGTGTAAGTCCTAATTCGCTTTAGGTTCTGAGGTTATTGTTCGTTACAACGTAAACCCTCTTATCTCTGCGGGTTATTTGCATAATCGGATATTATGCAAATTTAAGTCCCAAATAATAAAATTGTCAGGATTAAACATTTAAATAACATATTCTCTAAAATGCAGCCACACAGTAGGATAGTCTGGGATGTCCCTAAGGTTTCTCCTCAGGATCTATGACATCCTCTACCTGTTCTTTCCTTTGAACTCCTGAAAGAACTGTTCCTACTTGAGCCACTCTCACTTGTTTTTCCACGTCCTACCGTGAAAACCTAAACCTTGGAATCTTGTAGACTAGAACTACTGATCATTATCGAGAGTTTTCTTAAGTGACCTCAGTCATTTGAGATGTAATTAACTATAGGGGCTTGCCCCTTTAGAGAACTTGAAGCCCAGGTAAAATAAACCCTATTTAATCTTTGTATTAGATAGGGGAACTTGTCGGCCATACATAAAATGTTCGCAGACCAAACGGATGTCACAAATCTCTTAGTTTGCAGGATTGGGTCTATTGCCGAGATCTACACTTATCTTTCGGGGGGGTGTAGTATTCGCGGTATCGGGCACGATTATGCAAACTATCAGACTAATGAGATTCATTTGGTCTCATTTTTCAAAAAAATTAAAACATACTACTTCAAAAACCTAAACTATATACCTCTTATACTTAAATTAAATTTCAAAAATTATTTTCATATATTATATTTTCAAATCTATCAAAAAGTTGACCGACAGTGTCAAGTTTNCGAGTTATGTTGTGTTTACTGGGGCAGCTCTGGCTGCGGGGTTTGGATTAGGGCTTCGCTTTGGAGGTAGCAGGACTGTGGGGATTGGAGGAGCTGCTGCGCTCGGTGTTGCTGCTGGGGCTGCTGTTTATGCTATTAATTCGACTGTTCCGGAGGCTGCAGCGGTGAATCTGCATAATCTTGTGACTGGTTATGATGACCCTACTGAGCTGAAGAAGGAGGAGATTGAAGCCATTGCTGAAAAGTTAGTTGGAGATGTATTGGTATCCATATTCAATTCTAAATATTAGAGATAAAAAAAAAAAAAAAAACCGTTTATTGTGTTAGGCTGGCCTGTCATTGGGACCTAAGTTAAGCTAACATCCTAAAAGCTTAAGGCAATTGGTAAGAGCCACTATTATCATATTAAAAATCCAAATCTTGTTCATGGCTAATATGGTATCATTTTTCACTCTCACATTTATCCTAAGAATTTTTCAATCACATTAGAGTTCTCCACATTATTGGTTACTCTTCTCCAAACATCAAGTTCATCAGGGACTCGCCTAACCAGGAATTTGTTTCAGTTAGTTTTTACTTTTGATAGAAGGGGAGTCTTTATGTTCATAGCGTTAAAAATTGTAGTAATTGGAGTATCTTATGTTTCCGTTATTGTAAATTTCTTTCCTCTTGCTTTGCTTGATGGGAAAGATGTGGAAATCAGAGAAGACTTTTTTTTTTGTTTTTGATTTTGCAGATATGGTGTCAGCAGACAAGATGATGCCTTCAGAGAAGAACTGCGTGATTTGTACAGTAGGTATGTTGAAATGGCACTGTCAATTTTCTCTTACATTTGATCGAATATATAGGCCAATTTCGTTATTTATGTATATAGCTAGAATACGGGGACCGACTAATTTCATCTTAAATGAACCAAATTATGTGAAAAATTAAATTGGCAAATCTTCTTGCTAATCTTGGCTAGCGGTTTTTCCGTGAATTGCATACTTATCTTTCATTTATTTGTTATTCGAAACCAATGGATGCATGGTAAAGTGTCCAGAAATATCACTCTTTACTCATTTGGGTGTATTGATTTTTTAACATTTGCCTGAAGTTGTTTGTTCATCAAATTACTATGCTGTGAAAATATAAGCATCTTGTTTTTCCGTTTGTATAAATTTTAATTCACTGATTTTTTGGATTATTATGTTCAGGTTTGTATCATCCGTTCTCCCATCCGGAGCTGAAAATTTAAAGGGCAACGAGGTTGAGAGAATCATCAAATTCAAAAATGCTCTTGGAATTGATGATCCTGATGCTGCGTCTGTCCACATGGAGGTGTGCTATTTTATTATTTCTACTTCATTTAGGATTTATGCCCTCAAGGCATTTTGTAAACTAAAAGTTATTTTTTGTAATTTCTCTTTGATTTAAGTGTTTTTTTTTTTTTTTCAAATTTTTGTTGGTTATGTAGATTGGAAGGCATATTTTTAGGCAACGTTTGGAAACGGGAGACCGTGAAGCTGATGTAGAGCAGCGTCGCGTGGGTTTCTCTTAAGCCTACTTCAATTGGAATGACATTTAGGGGCTGTTTGGGATCTCTTTTGATTTTTGATTTTTTTTTATTTTTTAATTTTTTACTTTGTTTTGTTTATATTTTTTACTTGATATAAAACATGTTTGATATGTTATAATATGTTTAAGTTGTTTTAAAACTAAACTTTAAGGTGCTTTGAATTTTATTAAAAAACAAACTATTTTGTTTTTGAAGAAAAAAAGTACCAATTAAATATTTTTTTTTTAAAATAAAAGCATAAAAGCATAAAAAAAAAGAAAAGAATAAAAAAAATAGAAGTAATCCCAAACAAGCCCTTAGTATTTTAAGATGATTGAGATGCATACTGCCATGTTAGTTATCAGTTTTTTGATCTTCATGCAGGCATTTCAAAAGCTTGTGTATGTTTCCACTCTCGTCTTCGGTGAAGCATCTAAATTTCTTCTTCCTTGGAAGCGTTTATTCAAAGTCACAGATGCTCAGGTATATGTCTGTTGTTGTTTATCTAGTTGGAAATTCATCTCATTTAGCGATTTTTTTCTCACATGAATGACGAATATGAGACATTTGAAGATGACATACTCTGTAATCATATAGCTGTTATGATCAGTTCCAACAAGATTTGTCCCTGGAATTATAAGAGTGCGAGGACTTTTAGAGTGGATAAAAGATATGACAAATCAAGGCAGGATAAGAATATGATCAGGGAAAATGCAGAAACAAACAATGACTTAACCTTGCATTATATAGTGATAAATTAGTGTGCACATATGTATTTTTTTATGTCTGAAAAAGCTAAATAATGGTACAAATTTTGGATAGAGTTATTTTGTATCATCATAGTTATCAACCTGTTGATTCATGACCATATATATTGCATGGCCATGAATCAACATGTTGATGACAATGATGATGCATAAGAACTTTTATCCAAAATTTGTACCATTATTTAGTTTTTTCAGACATAAAATCATTGAAATTGCTCAAATGAGACTTAAAGGAAAGCAACATCAAGAGTAATAAAGGCTTTAGGGATTACCAAATAGCCACATACCCGCGACATAGTGATTGAGGGTGTAGTTTCCTACCATGAGGCCGTGGTTTCGAATCACACATGTTGCCCTTTGTGCTCACTAGAAAAAAAAAGGATTACCAAATAATATAACATCAATGGGTTATAAAATTCCTAAAAACTTACCATTTATAAATTGCTGTTAGCTTTTTTGGTAAAGTAAAGAAGTACATAATGCAACTATAGTTTGAAAATTATAATCAGAGAGTTACCCAACTTAAAGGGGGCCTACTTGGACAAATATATCACAAGATCTTGAGGTGATATTTGGATTCGTTTTTATTTGAACTGAGTTGAACCCAAAAAACCATTGAAAGTTTAGTTTTAATTATTCTATAATTTGAATTATTGTGATAAATTCTAAATTTATTGTTACCTGAATAGATTGCTAGACACTATTCTTGTCTTCAAATGCTATTAATCATGCAAAAGATTATATTATTCTATTGTATCTGAAAACAGGTTTAATGATAGAGCAGAAGATTAAATTACTTCTGTTTGAATGAAGGTGGACCTAAACATAAAAAAATGAATATGTTCAATAATTTCAAGCGTTGAATTTAAGTTGTTTTTCTCTTACTTTCCCCTGTAAATTGCATAATATTTTTCCTCTCTTTAAATTTGCAAGGATTCAACCATCTTATAATATTTTTTATGTTCAATCCTATAATGTTTTTTGACAAATGTACAAAGATATGTTGTTGGAATCCAATAATGTTGTCGGACCAAAGTACGAAGAGCTAAAGAATTAATCTAAGTTTGTAAGATCTGTTTACTACGTGTCAAGTTCAGTTTTGTCTTGCTTAATGATTGTCTAGAACTGAAGATTTATTTCATGCGTTGATTCATGGTTCAATTGAATTAAACCTGACCAAACTGAATATGTTTTTTATGAGAGATTGAAACTGCCATTCCTGCAAACACAATGGTGATATTGCAACCCAATAATCACATCTTTTGTTTCGATCATTACTTCTCTAAACTTTACTATCCCTTCAAATTGTAGATTTTGCATTAGGAGATCGACTTTATGCATTGCTCTCTCCATCAACAATGATGAGTTCTAATTTAGCTTATTACAAGACTCACGAAAATAACCTCCTCATGCTCTTCTCTTCCTCTTGAGGAAGTCAAATTTATAAATTGCGGGATAACTAGAATACAGCCACCTCAACCTTTGCATGCTGAATTTGTTTTTTTAGAGTCTCACGCTTAAAGCTTATGTGGAACCTTTTCTCAGTATCATTTTACTCTGACGCCTTGTAGCAATGAACTTTTAGTCATTTTTCATCAAAGTTTAAGCTGTTTACTTCTGCCACGAATTTGTTCTACTCTTTTTGAGATAATTTTCTCGTGGATCAACATCTCTAGAAACAAGGTTGGCGACTTTTCATATTGAATCATTGATGAATTAATTGATTTAACAGATAGTTTCTTTGCTTATAGATTCTAGTAAAAACAATATGATGAAGGTTTATCAAGTGTTCAAATATTACTTTATTTAATCCTAGATGATTAAAATGTGAGAATGAGAGGGTGAGGTATTTCTTTCAATTTTATTTAGGGCTCATATAGTTGGTAGTTATGGATAAATTTTCCAGCAAGGTGATATCAAGGTTTTTTATGTCTTCTCTCCTTATTTTATAAATATCAATTATTACACGTGTTATTTTATTTCTTACTTGATTACTAGATCTAACCAAAATATTTCAGAGTACTGTAATCAAAATAAGAAGTAATCTCGTCCTCATTTTGTTTAACGTTTCAACGGTAGGTTGATATTGCCATACGTGACAATGCTCAGAGACTTTTTGCTGTGAAATTAAATTCTGTTGGCAGAGGTAACTCATTTTTACTAGCTTTCCATTGTGTTGAATTCTCTTTTGGATGTATGAATCACATAATTCAAGTCTTCAGCAAACCTAATTAAACCTGATTTCGCATAGGAATTTTTGTTATGTACCATAGTTCCTTCATGTTAAAGTGCTTTTCTTGTCGCTGGCTATCTTTAATCCTGTGTTGCAACTTATTATTTTATTCTTGGGTTTGCCAACTTCTTCTCTTAAGTTTAAATGGTTAAATCATATCCATTTTTTCTTCTTATGAAGGACATAAGATATCTTGACTTTATTTGCTAAAAGAATGTTTTATTTTGTAGGATATGTACAATTTTATGTGAATTTGAGACATTTGACATGAAATTGTAGTAAATATTAATGGTAACATGCGCAATACCGCAAGAAATCCAAACAGCAGAAGAAAAACCTTTTAGGCAGGGAATGCAATTATTACTGAAGTAGACAAATAGTGCACAAATGCTACTTTCTTAGTAGCTTTAAAAGGTTTTACTTGTTGAAAATTTGATGGGATTTGTTCCCTCAATTCCTAAAATTAAGGATCATTTACCATAGGCTTTTTTCAACTGATATGGGTAATTGCTTTCATCTTTTAATTTGTCATGTTTCTTCAAAGCCAACTTTGAATTTGCCAAAACATATCAATCAGATTTTTTGTTATTCATAAAGGTTCAGCCGACTTCTTAATGCTATGTAACCACGTTTCAACTTGAATTGACTACCATTCATGCAAACCAGAGAAACTTCTTGATTTGAGATCTCTTTTAGTGTTCTGGTGAGGTAGTGATTGTGCTGGCCTCGACAATACTCGACAAAATATTGGGCTCATGGGTAGTGAGGATCATTAACGAATGAGGTAATGGACCTCGGCCAATAGCAAACATCATCAATGGAGAAACTAGGTTGTTATAAATTGGCGATAGGGTATAAATGTTGGCTGCACTGGCTAATTAGTTGAAAGGGAAGAGTAATGTGAAATGCATTATCAAATAAAAAAAAAACTAATGCTGCAAGTAGAGAAAAGATGACTATGCACCATCTAGACGCGCGCACACGTTCACACACCCTTAAACTTCTATATATATATGGAGAGAGAGAGAGCGAGAGAGAGAGAGATGTGTATTTTTTAAAAAAATAGAAAGAAAGATACATATACAAAGTGTGGGAGGGTCCAAGCATGATACTCTGCCTACACAAAAACTAGAAATGATTACAAAACTAGAAAAAACATAAAAATACATTAGATACTTAAAAAAAGAGCCTAAAGTGCCGAATACATAGTATTAGGGGGCCTAGAGAGCGTCCCAATTTGGTCTTTTCTCTGCCTCTAGTTCTAGGGAAGGAGCAAGCAAATAAGTTGGTAAGATGATTGCCATTGCCAATAGTGACTAATGCATCATCCAATATGTTCTCGAGTTGGAGTCAACATCTATTCTTCTTCTTCCTCCTTGAATAGACCTGTCATTCCTCTTCCAAAGAATCAGTCTGATGGGGTGATAGAGCTGAAGCAGGAATACCAACCGTAGTACCCAAAATATGTTTTAGTATCTGTGAAGTATGAGTTGCCTCTACACCGGATACTTCCTGAAGAAGTGGAGCTACGAGGCTCTCCTGATTATCAGTATGAAAACTATCATTTGTAGGTAATAGTCCATCAGTATTGTTTCCTATGGGGTTTGAAGGTGCCAACATCACATCACTCGCAGTAACAGTAACAACAGTGTCATGGGGGGTCCTCAGGGGCAACAAACACCTTCTGTCTGGTAGTATCCTCCCTAGATGGAACTAAAATGTCCAGAGCAGTGGGTTTAGACCCATCCTTATTCACTTGAACCTTAGATTTCAAATTTGGATGAAACTTGTGGCATTTATCAAGTACATGACCGAACATCTTACAATAGGTACAATATGGAGGTCTATGCTCCATGACGATTTGTTGCCAATAACCATTATGGGTTGTGCCCAGCCAGACTCCAGTAACATCAGGTAATGTAACATCCCTTTCCATAAGTATTCTGACCATTGAGGGTTTGGTTAGGTTGAAAGGAGACAAATCTAGCTTCAAAGGATCCCCAAGGATGACCCCAATAGAGTAGAGAACCTAATGATGAAAAAAATGCAGCTTGAGACCAGACAAACTAAACCATACATGTACAGTGAGAGTTTCATGATTTGGGTCGAAATCAGGAGGCCACTTGAGTAACTTCATTGATTTGCCTGCGATATTAAGATATTTCTTGGAGAAAATTCTAGTGTAGTCTTCAGCCGATGTTAGTTGGATCAATATATGTCTCCCATCCATGAGTCTCACTTTCCACTTGTCTACTAGCTTAAGTCATCAACAATCTTTCTGATAACATCCATAGGAGGGTGTCCCCACTGAAATTTTTCAACGAAAGCAAACTTGAATTTTTCCGTCATGGTAGAAATTTCTGATTCAGAGAAAAAGATTGCTGCTTTTCCGCTTTTCCACTTTTTCTATTTCCTTTCTTAACAAAAAGGACAATCATCTGTACCCTCGCAACATTTCATATAGCTTGAGGGAAATACCATGGCGGATTCAACCTGAGGGTTACCCACCACGTGGGCAAATGAGACTTTGTCCGGCTCAACCAAAGAAGCAGGAAGAGCCATCAAAGCAATGAGAGCTGTTGGAGTTAAGCTACAATGAGGTTGCTGACAGAAAGAGTCGGGCAGGATTCGAGAAGAAAATGTCTGCCGGGCAGGATGTGAGCAGACACGCCCGCCCTTCTGCGAGAGGACGTGCAAATCGAAAATGTCTGTCGTGCAGGAAGGCGAATGCGAGCAGAGAGGCGCGTCAGTCGGTTAGGAGACGACGTGCGAACAGGAAGATGCCGTCGTCGTCTTCGTGTATGTCGAACAAAACGACGTCGTCGGGCTCGTCGAGCCCTAATCTACGCTCATTGTCTCCTTCTTTGATCCAATAGAGAGAGAGATGTGTGTGTGTGTTTAGATATATTTTATATATGTGTGTGTATATAGATATACATACATCTATGTATGCATGTATACATGTATAGATATATATACAAACTCACACACACGTATGCATGCATACATGTACGTGTGTATACATACAAATGTACATCTATTTATAAANATTAATGATAACATGCGCAATACCGCAAGAAATCCAAACAGCAGAAGAAAAACCTCTTAGGCAGGGAATGCAGTTATTACTGAAGTAGACAAATAGTGCACAAATGCTACTTTCTTAGTAGCTTTAAAAAGTCTTACTTGTTGAAAATTTGATGGGATTTGTTCCCACAATTCCTAAAATTAAGGATCATTTACCATAGGCTTTTTTCAACTGGTATGGGTAATTGCTTTCATCTTTTAATTTCTCAAGTTTCTTCAAAGCCAACTTTGAATTTGCCAAAACATATCAATCAGATTTTTTGTTATTCATAAAGGTTCAGCCAACTTCCTGATGCTATGTAACCACGTTTCAACTTGAATTGAATACCATTCATGCAAACCAGAGAAACTTCTTGATTTGGAATCTCTTTTAGTGTTCCGGTGAGGTGGTGATTGTGATGGCCTCGACAATACTCGACAAAATATTGGACTCATGGGTAGTGAGGATCATTACCGAATGAGATAATGGACCTTGGTTAATAGCAAACATCATCAATGGAGAAACTAGGTTGTTATAAATTGGCGATAGGGTATAAATGTTGGCTGTACTGGCTAATTAGTTGAAAGGGAAGAGTAATGTGAAATGCATTATCAAATAAAAAAAACTAATGCTGCAAGTAGACAAAAGATAACTATGCACCATCTAGACGCGCACACACGTTCACACGCACTTAAACTTCTATATATATATGGAGAGAGAGAGAGATGTGTATTTTTTTTTTAAATAGAAAGAAAGATACATATACAAAGTGTGGGAGGGCCCAAGCATGACACCTTGCCCACACAAAAACCAGAAATGATTACAAAACTAGAAAAAAACAGAAAAATACATTAGATGTTTAAAAAAAGAGCCTAAAGTGCCGAGATACATAGTATCAGGGGGCTAGAGAGCATCCCAATTTGGTATTACCTCTGCCTCTAGTTCTAGGGAAGGAGCAAACAAATAAGCTAGTAAGATGATTGCCATTGCCAGTAGTAACTAATGTATAATCCAATATGTTTTCGAGTTGGAGTCGACATCTATTATTCTTCTTCCTTCTGGAATAAACATGTCATTCCTCTTCCGAAGAATCAGTCTGATGGGGTGGTAGAGCTGAAACAGGAATACCAACCGTAGTACCCAAAATATGTTTTAGTGTATGTGAAGTATGAGTTGCCTCTACAGCGGATACTTCCTGAAGAAGTGGAGCTACGAGGCTCTCCTGATTATCAGTATGAAAACTATCATTTGTAGGTAATAGTCCATCAGTATTGTTTCCTATGGGGTTTGAAGGTGCCAACATCACATCACTCGCAGTAACAGTAACAACAGTGCCATGGGGGGTCCTCAGGGGCAACATAGACCTCCTGTCAGGTAGTATCCTCCTTAGATGAAACTAAAATGTCTAAAGCAGTGAGTTTAGACCCATCCTTATTCACTTGAACCTTAGATTTCAAATTTGGATGAAACTTGTGGCATTTATCAAGTACATGACCGAACATCTTACAATAGGTACAATATGAAGGTTTATGCTCCATGAATTTTTGTTGCCAATAATCATTATGGGTTGTGCCCAACCAGACTTCAGTAACATCAGGTAAAGTAATATCCCTTTCCATAAGTATTCTGGCCATCGAGGGTTTGGTTAGGTTGAAAGTAGGCAGATCTAGCTTCAAAGGATCCCCAAGGATGACCCCAATAGAGTAGAGAACCTGATGGTGAAAAAAATGCAGCTTGAGACCAGGTAAACTAGACCATACATGTACAGTAGGAGTTTCATGATTTGGGTCGAAATTAGGAGACCACTTGAGTAACTTCATTGATTTGCCTGCGATATTAAGATATTTCTTGGAGAAAATTCTGGTGTAGTTTTCAGCCGCTGTTAGTTGGATCAATATATGTCTCCCATCCATTAGTCTCACTTTCCACTTGTCTACTAGCTTAAGATCATCAACACTCTTTCTGATAACATCCATAGGAGGGTGTCCCCACTAAAATTTTCCAACGAGAGCAAACTTGAATTTCTCCGTCAGGTTAGAAATTTCTGATTCAGAGAAAAAGATTGCTGCTTTTCCGCTTTTCCACTTTTCCTACTTCCTTTCTTAACAAAAACGACAATCATCTGTACCCTCGCAACAATTCTTATAACTTGAGGGAAATACCACAGCGGATTCAACCTGAGGATTACCCACCACGCGGACAAATGAGACTTTGTCTGGCTCAACCAAAGAAGAAGGAAGAGCCATCAAAGCAAGAAAAGCTGTCGGAGTTAAGCTACAACGAGGTTGCTGATAGAAAGAGTCGGGCAGGATTCGAGAAGAAAATGTCAGCCAGGCAGGATGTGAGCAGACACGCGCGTCCTTCTGCGAGAGGACATGCGAACCGAAAACATCTGTTGGGCAGGAAGGCAAATGCGAGCAGAGAGGCGCGTCGTCGGTTAGGAGACGACGTGCGAACAGGAAGACGCCGTCGTCGTCTTCGGGTATGTCGAACAAAACGATGTCGTCGGGCTCGTCGAGCCCTAATCTACGCTCATTGTCTCCTTCTTTGATCCGATAGAGAGAGAGATGTGTGTGTGTGTGTGTGTGTATAGATATACATACATCTATGTATGCATGTATACATATATAGATATATATACAAACTTACACACACGTATGCATACATACATGTATGTGTGTATACATACAAATGTACATCTATTTATAAATAACACACACACACACACATATATATATATATATATATATATAGATATATATAT
>JXCR01142976.1:10643-115103 GCA_002079205.1 Phalaenopsis hybrid cultivar | reverse complement strand
TTAGTATGATGGAAGGTGTTTTTCCAGCAGAACATGCCTCGTATTCGATAACTTTAATTTGATCATTAGTTAGCTTAGTTTGGTTGATAACTTGATCTTACCTAGACTCTAAAGTTTGCACATTCTTTCTATTATCATTCTACCCTAAAATAGGTTGGATCTTTTGTTGTCGTTGGCAATTTCTATAATATAACAAATATAAACTTCGCAACATTTGCGACCTAATTTTGAACATGTATCAGGAAATGTGAATAATGGAAAATTATTTCTTTGATGTCATGTGAAATTCTATATATTGGGCTCAGACATGTGTTTTCCAATTTATTTTTTTACTTACTAAATTTTTTAATATTTTTTAAAAACTAAAAATATGCATGATGAGTGAAGAAAAATTTTAATGGTTCCTATTTTTAAAGAATAAAAAGGATGCGAAACAACATTCAAATTAGAGAGGAATTAAGTTAATGTGTTTGGAATTAAAAATTATGGGAGAAAGTAATTGAACATAAGTTACAACGTGATACAAAAATTTGNATTTAGAGAGTTCTTCCAGTGCTATAAGAAGATGATTGTTGAATTGTAGGTTGCTGAGTACACCCTAGTTTCATCTGTATGGATTTCCAAGGGAGCATGCTTTTGCTCTCCAAGCTGTGATGGAGTTGAAGAAGAGCATGGTGAAGCATAAGGTCTTTGCCTACATGAAGTTTCTCTTATCAGAGGAGGGGGAAGGCCATATAAATTTACTTGAATAAGTTATCTTTGTAATTGAATTGCTTACTGGTTGTTGAGGGTTAGGACGGTGGCGTAGTTCTGGAAAAGACAGTTCTCAACCAGAAAAAAACAAGCCTGAGGTTTCTATGGGGTCTAGATTGATGGCAACAAGGGAGAAGGGTGGAAACGGCGGTGATTGCAATGAGAATGCAACCAAAAGCTGGCCGGCGGCTGGCCAATAGGTGGTGCAGGCTGCGTGGAAGGCTGGGAAGGGGGCCACAGGGAGGATGGCAACAAGGTTGGCGATGGGCTAGAGGTGATTGTAGTGAGGATGGAGACTGAAACGACGATTGGGGATGTGGTGGGTTGCCAGACATCCAAAGGAAGGTGGTCTTGGGCAGGGGCAATGAAGAAAAGGGTTGGATAGCGTGAAAACTGCAGAAAACAACTATATAACTGCTGTCAAGGCAACATGCAATGAGGGGGAATGTGAGGCAGCAAAGCGGGAGGGATGCAGAGGGAATAATGGAATAAAATAATCACCTCAGGAGAGAGATACAACCGGAGCACCACCCAATTTCTCGGATACAACCCTCAAAGGAAGAAATGGACTATGACGATTGTCCTAAATAAAACACATGAAAAATTGAAAACCTAAAATAAGAAAAACAAATATTTAGTAATAGGATAATCAAGAGTGGTCTCAGTGGACTGTTGACCTCATTTTTGGTTGAGGTCTAGTTTTTTCTCTTTAATAGTTTAGGGTCTAGCCATAGGAATTTCCTATTGACTATTCCTAGAGGACTAGAAAATAAACCCTCACCATTAGAAATTCCAAACTCTTCTTTACTAAACTTAAAGTTCCACATGTTGGTCTTAACCTCTAGCACTTAGTAGGTGGGGTCAATATGGAAGAGCTCAAGGGGAGTTCCCTATAGGATGGTCAGACCTTAGGACTAACCCTGGGTGATCTGGTTTTGGTGGGGCTAACTTGCACACACTACACTCTCTCACATACCCTAAACCCTATGACCCCTTAGGTTGGTTTCTTGACTCTTTTTGGAAAGCTCATGTGGATGACCTTGTACCCCTAGTCCTTGGCTAAGAGGGTTAGAACCATCACATTGAGCATCCAAAATGAGTGATCATTTGACTCATATTGGTTTAGTATGACTTCATGGTTTGTTGGCCCATTTGGCCCAAAAATCACCAAATTACCAAAATACACATACAACCCTAATTTTTTTCAAAATTACCCAAAATACCTAAATCTTTCAAAAAATCATCTCAAACCCCTCACCACTACTTAAATTGACCAAAATTCACCAAAAGTTCCAAATTCTAAAATATCCCAAAAAATTGTCAAAATTACCAAAATGCCCTTCATGACCTAAAAATTCAAAATATTCCCAGAAATTCCAAAATCATCCCAAATATTTTCAATTTCAATTTTTTATCCTCAAATTGACCCAATTTGACCAAAAACCCCAATTTGCTCTTAAAGGCCCAAATGTCCCTAAATTAGCCATAATCTTAGCCCAATTGACCCCAATCTTGTCCAATCTCAATTCTAAAACAAAATTCAGCATCCCCAATCCTAATTTAAACAAAATTCAAGCCCAATTTGATCCAATTGCTCCAATTGCAAACCCAATTCCATTCAAATCTAAAAGCCCCAATTTTGACCATATCCCTAAATCCATCAGATTAGCCTATCAATTCAACTCAAAATCACTTGAAATTTTTTCAAATCTTTCATGACATCTCCATACACCAAACTCAACATTCAATTAGCCCAAATTTTAGCCCAAAATCAATTTTAAATTTAAAAGCCCAAGCCCACCACATTTAATTTCAAATGCCTAAATCCAAAGCCCACATGACAATTCTTTCTCTTCATCATCCATTTGATTAAAATCATTCCTAAAGTCCTAAATTAAAAATCAAATCATTCCAAATTAAGTATCATGCCAAGTTCCACCAAAATATTTCATATATTTAAAAATCTCTCATGAAAGTTGACCAAGCCAAGGATAAGCCATGAAGCCACTCCCAAGCTATAGGTGAGCCATGAGAGCCATGCCACATCACCATACTATTAGTGGCAAGAGGCCAAACCACTTTTAAATATCCTTAAGGTTCTTTTAATCCTTCCCATGAATCACCTAAACCTCATACTTAGTCAAACCACTTGGTTAGGGACCTTACTAATGTTTAAGTTGAACCATCTGATTTCCCTCAGCATCCAAGCTAGCCTTGGTGGGTAAACCCAACCCAAATCCACGAATTTACCCAATTTGACCCAAAATAACCCTTCCCACATCCTATTTTATTTCAACACCATTACACATGGCCAACCCCAATTGACATCACCAAACCTAAGCCCTGACCTCCCTCAATGGGATGGTGACCTCCGGCCACCTAGGCTGCCGGAAAAGCCACCACAAAATGCTCCCCCATGGCTAAAACTCAAAATTAAACCCATCCAAGCTATCTCATCCCAATTTTTTTTGCACCTTGTTGGCATCCACACAAGCAAGTTAGGACGCCCACCAATTGCCCCTGGTGGCCTCTCCTTCCTCCTCTATTTGAACCCACCCTTCATGGCCAAAGGAGGAGAGATTGAATTTCCTTGGGGAGGCTCTGTCAAATTACTTCCAGCGCNACAAATGACAATCAATGACAAGAAAACTAAGATTGGCAAGTTTGATGGAAAGAACTTCGATTACTTGAAGGTTCAAATTGAGGATTATATCAAAAGAAGGGTCATTTATCTCTCTTGAAAATGAAGCCTACCACTGTAACATAAGAGGATTCGGATCTCATGGATAAGCGTCAGAAGTTATAAGCTTGTTTAAGAATATTGTTTTCAGTGTGCCATGTGAGTGGATTACCACTACGGGTGATGAATGCTTTCTTATTCATGTATTAGAAGCCGTCTACTGTGAATAAGGTATACCTAATGAGAATTTTTCAATCTTAGTATGATGGAAGGTGTTTTTGCAGCAGAACATGCCTTGTATTCGATAACTTTAATTTGATCATTAGTTAGCTTAGTTTGGTTGATAACTTGATATTACCTAGACTCTAAAGTTTGTACATTCTTTCTATTATCATTCTACCCTAAAAATACGTTGGATCTTTTGTTGTCGTCGGCAATTTCTATAATATAACAAATATAAACTTCGCAACATTTGCGACCTAATTTTGATCATGTATCAGGAAATGTGAATAAATGGAAAAGTATTTCTTTGATGTCATGTGAAATTCTATATATTGGGCTCAGACACATGTTTTCCAATTTATTTTTTGACTTGCTAAATTTTTTAATATTTTTTTAAAACTAAAAATGTGCATGATGAGTGAAAAAAAAGTTTAATGGTTCCTATTTTTAAAGAATAAAAAGAATGCGAAACAACTTTCAAATTAGAGAGGAATTAAGTTAATGTGTCTGGAACTAAAAGTTATGAGAGAAAATAATTGAACATAAGTTACGATGTGATACAAAAATTTCTCAAAATCAGTTTGGATTCATGTCTGACAAGTCTACTATGGAAGTTATATATTTATTGAGAGGTTTGATGGAGAAGTATAAAGGGAGTAAGGAGGATCTACATATGATTTTTTCTTGATTTAGAAAAAGTTTATGATAAGTTTCCAAGGGAAGTGCTTTGAAGAGTTCTAGAAAACATAAGTGTTGTTATTTCTTATATTAAATTCATCACACACACACTAGTGTTTTACTTCAGTTCAAACATTAGGAGGATTGACAACCCACATCTTTTTGCATTAATTATGGATATTCTTATTGGACATTTACAGGAGGATGTACCTCGGTATATGTTTTTGCTGGTGATGTTCTTATGGATAAGACTAGAGAGAGATTTTATGAAAAACTTGAATTATGAAGATCAATTTTAGAGTCTAAAGGCTTGTTTCTTAGCGGATCTAAATTGAATACATGGAATGTAATTTTAGTACTATTAGATCTAATGGCAGGGTTGTAATAATGGGTGATCAATTCATTAAAAGGAGTGAACATCTTAGATACATCGAGTCTATTGTTCATAGTGATGGTGGTATAGGTGGTGATGCTATCAACACAATGCAAGTTGGATGGTTGAAGTAGAGGAATGCATCAAGACCATTGTATGATAGAAAAATACTGCTTAAACTTAAAGGAAAAGTTTATAAGATGGTGGTGAAACTTCCCATACTTTATTAAGTAGAATGTTTGCCTGCATAAGAGAAGCATAAAATCAAGTTAAGTGCAGCTGAGATGAGAATGCTTAGGCGTATGGATGGCTTTACACTTGGAGAAAAAATGCGAAATGAATATATCCATGAGGGGGTTGGAGTAGCTCTAGTGGTAAACAAAATTTAGAGAGATTTGCGCTAAATAATTTGGTCACATTAAATTTCGACCATCTAATGACCCTATTAGGAGAGTTGGTGTTTTAGATTTGACTTATGTTAAAAAAGTTAGAGGTAGGCTTAAAAAGACTTGGGCATGTCGCGTGAAATTTTTTTTAATTTATTAGAATTAGATGAAAATTCAACACTCAAATAGGACACAGTGGAGAAAAAAAGATTCATGTAACTGATCCCACTTAATTGGGTAAAGACTTATTGTTGTTGTTGTTGCTGGACAATCTTCAGAGTCCCATCTCACATGATACTGTTATACTAAAGCTGTCATTATCTTTCGCATGTTTACATGAATGCATATATTGATCTTTTCTTTAATACATTGTTAGTTTTGGGAGATGCTCATGAATTCATCATGTTTTTCTTTGTAATCAGCCTAAGTTCTTCTCAGGTAGTTTCATGATTTAAATTAAACAGTTTCAGTTTGTTATCATTGGTTGTGTATAATTCAGTGCTTGCGCAATAATTAATGCTTTTTTTTTGTTTATTGTTCTTTAGAGATTAACGAGACAGGAGTTTTTGAGTTGAGGTCTGCACAGCTCTTATATCGTCTTTCTGACGAGGTATACTTTTTAATACTCACCCCATAATTGATATTGTGCAGCTGAGGTATAAAAAAGGAGAATATTGTAATATCTGTTGAATGAATGCTCAAACCTGATTTTAAATTTCTCTGTGTCTCGACTATTACAAATTGAGGGTTAGAATATAATGCAAATTTAAATAAAAGGTGAATTCAAATAAACTATTATAGGCTTATGTATCTGCGGTTACATATTCAAAGAAAGGATGAATTGTTTGATTTTGTTGCCTTGACGATTACAAAATATTGACATATATGGACAAGTTCAATGATTAAGTTTCAAAATGGCTTCCGGTTATTTTTTTGTGATCAATTTAGTCCCAGAGTATCTCATTTCTCAGCCATTATAATATATAAAATTGACTCAAAATAATCCCCTCATTGTAGTATTTTGATACAAAATTGACTCCAATTTAGCTTCCTGATTTTATAAAACTGATACCAATTTAGTTCAAAATGGCAGTTTTATATTAATTTTGTAGAGTCAAGAGACTAAGTCGGAGATGTGATACTCAAATACTAAATTAGCTTCATATAAATAGTCTGCGATTTATTGGGGACTTTAACCCAAAAGTTAAATAAATTGACAGCACTGCTGATCATATTTCTTGTAGATTGCTGCCGAAATGTTTAGAGAACACACCAGAAAACTAGCAGAGGAAAACATCTCCACTGCACTTGATCTCTTGAAATCTCGAATACAAGCGGGGTATGAATTGTATTTTTTTTTCTTTATTTAGTTCGACTTTTAGCACCCTTCCTAGTGGGATAAAGGCTTGTTGTTGCTGTTGTTGTTCGACTTTTAGCTAATGCTGATCTTTTAATTGAGCTCAGTATTTTGACCAAATCTTCTTATATTATGTTAACCTTACAAAATTATCTCTTCATATCAACAAATTTAGTCTGTTATATTTTAGTTCAGTATCCACAACTCTTGCTTATTCTCTTTTGACACTAATTTGTTACCAATTCCTTTCTAATGGAAATTCCTTGGAGCGTATTTCTTCAGTACTAGCATGAAGTAATCTTAATGCTGTAAGAAGGTTTTTGATAATCATGCAATATTTTGTTTTGATTGAGCACTTTAATGCCGTCGACATATTATGCAAATTAATGGTCAATAAAAGGAAAGAAAAGGAGTAAACAAATGTTGAATATTGTTGCTAGAGAGGCACTCTTGAGTGATCTATGATATATGTCATAGAAATTGTTCTGGAATTTGCGTTGAACGTAAATATTAAATATACATGGTTCATATGAAACGTATATATTGTTTGTGGTTGAACTGAGAAGGTTAATCTGGATTTTACATAACCTTGGAAGATGATGTCGATATCAAGAGAAATCTTGGAGTTGCGTCTATGGAATATAAGTTAGTGGGAATAACTGGACTATCTTGGGGATGAACAAGGAGAAAGTGTTATCAGTGAAGGTCTAATAAGTCACAAAGGAAGATGGTTAGTATACAAATATTATGGTTTGATTCCTTCGAGTAAATCTATAACAATCCTTTCTTTTATGAGGATTTGGCTTTCATGCCGCATCCCCAGCCATAAGAAAACTTTATCTTGTTCAGCTTTTTACAATATGAATCACAAAGACCGATTTATATGGCTGACCTTGGATGAGTCTTATAAATCATCATTATCACCACCATTAGTTTTATTAATACTATGAGGTCAGCATGGATTATTCTTATCCAGTGATGTTACTAACATACTATGAACTATTAGGTTATTAGATCTGTGCTTGCTAGCTTGATTTATCAGAATGAGTGTTATGCCAAGCGGTGCCAGGGATCTGATGTGTTACTTTCTACAATGGATAACTTTGCTTGCAAATCACGATTGTGGTGTTTGTATATTTGTTTGTGGTTCCCTCAATTGCTGGTAAAAAGTTAACATATGAATTTATGGCTCTATCACTCTATGACAAGCTATGGAACAGCCGTTTTGAACTCTGTACTATGCATGTCTAAAGTATTCGACCTGTTGATGATATAGAACAAATAGTTTGACTTCATGTGCATTATGAGCTCCAAGAATATTAGCTACAATTAGTTGACGTGGAGATATCTAAACTTTTTTTTGAAACTCTATATAAGATAAATTGTTCGTCGTGATCACTTGAGCAGATTTCTGGACTGACATATATGATTTTTGTTAATTACCATGCATAACTTCCATTTGGTTGATCCCTTGAGTGTTTAAAAAAATCTAATGAATATATTAGGCCACCCAAAATCTAATGCATAACTTCCTAGGTGGCTACTTTATGGAGGATAGAAAGTAAGGTTTGATTTAGCACCTTTGAGAGCCTAATTGCTATCTTTTCTTTTTTTCAAACTTTGTATTCTTTTTAAATTTTTGGCATGAAGACGTTCTACAATTATTTTTTTTAGTGAAATCAATTATTTTTTGGTATGGGCTTGTGTTTTGCTGTTGTCTTGTATTTCCTGAGAAAGGGAAGCTTGGAAGGCTATAATCAAGGGAGTTCTTGAATCCTACCAAATCGACTTTAGCTTGCGGCTCGCTAAAATTAGACACAGGGAGGTTTCAAAATAGGAGAATATTAAGAAAGTAGTTATTTACACTTAGGGATAAGAGGCTAGGTTAGAATGATAATGAGAGGACAATTTAAGGCATGAGTGGAGATACCAAAATGGTTAGACAATGAAAGTGAACTAGGGTGGACAAATTGGTTACGCAAAGGAGGTCTGAGTCGGCTTGCTAAGGTAGTGTTGACCTCATTTTTGTGAGGTCTTTTCTTCTCCTCCTTAGAGCCTAGGATCTATTTCAAGGAGTTCCTATTGATCGTCTTAGAAAATTAGAATTATGACCCACCCTTTTAGAAATTCTAACCACTTCTTATTTTTCTTTGATGTCTAACATTTATGACACAAGACCATCGTTTTATGAATGAGCGGTTATGGGCTATTTTGTGAAAACTCAAGGGAAAAGTTCCTAATAGGACTCCAAGCTTTATGAAAACACCGTCATGACCTTTTCGTCACATACACACACCAAATGCACAAAATTCACTGAGTTGCACGAAATCGGACATCAATTAAGCCCAGAGGACGGGTAAAAATGCGAACTTCTCCGGATGACCTCCGACGACAAAATGGACTTCGCCTACGCGTCTGGGATACCAAATTTGAGTAGGAAATGACACCCATATTGTCATATTTTCGACACGAGAAAATTGACACGCAAATCGATGAATTCGTCAAAACGATCTCCGACGACAAAACAGACAACGCCGGTGCGTCTGAGATGTCGAAATTACCTAAGGATGACACCCATTTTGCTTGGGCACTGCGCACGACAAAATTACATGAAATTTGATATATATATAATCCTTATTTTCTTTTTAAAAATACCTTAAATGTCTAATTCCTAGATCCCTAACTCACGCATGCCTCCCTCTCCCATTCGCGAAATCGTCCGCCCTCCCTCTCTCTGTCGCTCGCAATCCAGGCGAATCCCTAGTGGGTTGAACCGAACTCATCCGCTTCTCCTCGCCGATCCCTCTTCTTCCTCGCGAGATATCGGCCCGCGGTCCCTTCCGCGTGCTCGCAAACTGCTCCTCTGCAACAAAGCTTCGTCCTCTCCCCATGCGAGGTTTGTCGCTTCTCTTGGCTTGGCTCACCGCCCAGGTAAGTGACGGGAAACACATCTCCTCTTCCCTGGCTATATAAACCCCACTTGGGGAAGAGTTCGAGGGTTGCCCGAAAATTTTTGGAGAGGGTGAAGGTGCTGCCAAAATCTCCTTGGTTCGATTTTCCTTGCCCTGTTCATCTCGTGTGCTTGAGGCCTTTTGGAAGTGCTGTGGAGAAGATTTGTGGAGGTTTCGGGGCTGAAATTTTGGAGAGTGGGGGAGGTTCTGCCAAAATCTAGAATGATTCTCACCTTTCGGTTGGTCTGTGCTTTGTGTGCTTGACTCTTTGCCGTTCGATCCTCCCTGGTTTGAGGCCCTCTTCCTTCCTCTTTCTTCAGGCATTTGGGAAGTAAGAATTTCACTACTTTTCTTTTGAATTTATTTGTGAAATACTTCATGCCGTGAAAAGTGTTCCGATGTTCTTGGTTTAAATCGGAAGAATCATCTTCTTCTATCCTTTTAAATTTGGTTTATTGGCTTGGTATTCAAATGAGTTGAGAAGCTTGTCATGGGATATGAGATGGATCGGCTTGGGGAAAACATTAGTCTCACTTAGATTAATTCTGGTTATGCTTAAGTCTTCATTATGCATTTCTCTCCTTGTCAACTTCTTTATAAGTAAGCTAGCTGAAACTGTGCTTAAATGTTGTTTAATGTGGGCTGAAATTTTGAGAGAGGAAAGAACATAAACGTGGTTTCTTTATTTTTCTCCCCTGAAGTTCGTATATGATGGATTTCGGGTTTTAAGTTGTTGGGCGGCCACGCAACGAGAAAAGAGGAGTTTAGAATATGGGAAAAAGCTATGTGAGCAAAGTTTTATTTAGACTTTTTTAAATCTGATACAGAAGCTGTATAACAATTTGTTTCAAAGAAATTCACATACATACCACCCTAATTCCTGCATATTTTTATATCTAACACCCAAATTTCAATTCTCACATATGTGCTATCTTGTCTATGCATGCAATTGTGTTATTTCTTTTGGACTATCAAAAATTTGGGTGGTATGTATGTAAGTGCTACATATGTAAATACTTAAAAATTGCATGGTCTGTGTGTAAATTTTACTTAGTTTGCTTTCACTGGAGTTTGAATGCTAGATTTTTTTTTTTAAATGTGGGAATGGATGTTTACACATGCAAATCCTCTTTTGATCTTTCTTGGTCAGTTGCTGGATGTTATTGCTGTTTTGGAACATGAAGGACTTTGTATAGAGGGGGAGTTGATTCTCTCTTCAATGTTTTGCTTATATACCATGTCATTCACCTGTATTTATATATGTATCACTTGGGTTAGCAGGTATGTGTGCAGAGTTTAGTTTGTATGTGTGCAGACTTTGCCCCTTTATCCCTAAAGCAACTCTATATCACCAAATGTGGGCGTCAATACATTCAGAATTTGGCTTCTTTCATACTTCTTCCCAAGACATATGTGCCTACACATGTAGATTTCTTTATTCACATTCACATTTATGCACATAGCAATTCAAGCGGATAAAGACATGTACAAAATTCTTTATTTTTCATTGGTATTTATGCATATATAGCATTCAAGGAGGGCTGGAAATGAGGAGAATTATATTAGCCAGTTGATACGCTAAGATATGTTAGAATTAGTGGGTTTTTGGTAGAAAGCATGGAGTTGAGGATGAAAGAGGATATGAATTCTGAAGTGTCGTAGTCAAAACAAAAAAAATGGAGATTTACATGCATGCCACCCAATCCTTATTTGTTTACATTTCTAACACCTCAATCCTCATGATACATATAGGAAACAAAAAAATAGTTGTCTATATCAGTCATCCTAGAAAGGATTTGGATAATATCAATGCAAAACAGAAGCGTTTAGGTGCTAGATAAGGAAATATAGAAGGGTTGAGTGACATCTTTTTCTTATGATATAAAAGATTTGGGTAGCTTGCTCTCCTTACCCGTGAACGTGTTTTGGTTTTTTCCTCGGCCGTGAGCATTTATTTGGTTATGTGGGAAGATTTTATGCTTATTTGATGTATGAGGCTATCTATTAGTTCGAAAGTTGGGGAATTTTAATTTCGGTATTGGTGGTGGTTTCCCCGAGGTCATTTTCTTTTGAAGTTTGGGAGATTTTAAACCTCCTTCTGGAAAAGCATTTGGTTGACTTGATTAATCCTACGTCTTTGGGCTTTGAAAAATCAGTGCAAAGTGATCCTTTATGTTTGTTAGGAAAGACCTTAGGCCCTACTTTTCTAGGTCTTTTCGATATGAGTTTTGAGAACTGATCCATTCTCCTTTTCGGTATTTTAGATGGATCAGGGCCTCCTCTCTCACCCCATTTTTGTTCTTTTATTTCCTTGCTTCTTGGTTAGTTCTTTTTGATGCTTATGTCCGATGCATAAGTGTCCACGTATAGCCTTTGCTATACGTGAAACCATCAAGCAAAGTCGCAAGTAGTCGTTTTGGGGCGTACGGTGGTGATGATAACGATATACTGAAGATAGAGCAAAAAGATGTCCTATCCTATAACATCAAGATTCAGACATTTGATGAAAAATAGGATAATAGTATCCTTCACCGACATAAGTCTAGCGGAGTTGGTTCAAACCTCCTCAGGTTGTTGGCAGTCCCACGCCCGACAATGTAATCGACTCGTGGACAACGAAAATTTCTAAAAAAAATATAAGTTTTGACAAACCCTTTTCAAGCAAAAACATACTTTTCTACGAAACAAAAATTGATAACACTTCTTTGCATGTTTAAAATTTGTATGCATGTTGAAAACATAAAACATACTTTAAAGTTGATTGTCCACGTGACGAATACTTGTTTAGGCTGAGAAATAGCCCCCTAAGTTTAGTTCAAGACGCACTTCTAGACGAGTGGTGGGTTCTATACATTCGGGTCACCAAGTAGCCTTCGCGGACCCTCGACTATAAATATATATCTGAGCCTAGCTCCATACGAGTGCTTGCGGTCCCCCTCACTCGAACTTTTTTTTTTAACGAAGTTTTGGGACAGGGCACACGTGTTACTTTTCCTTTCTTTCAGGATTTCTCTAAGATTTTTGTGGATTCTTTTTCTTTTCTTTTACTTGAGTCTTTTCTCGTTGATTTTCTCGTGTTTTCCGTCATGAGTTGTTACACTCTTCTTCGGATTTCCTGGACGACGTTTCTTTCAGACTTCGCTTTTTGTGATGCTTTTAGACTTGCTATACTTAAGGAACAACGAATCTCACGGGCGTACAAGTTTGCTTTATATTTTACAGCGCTTCATTTTCCTGTTTCTACCTACTATTGTTCTTTCTGTATAGCATATTATATTTTTCCTGTTTCTACCTGCTACTGTTCTTTCTGTACAACATGTTATATTATTCCTGTTTTTGTCTGCTACTGTTCTTCCTGTATAGCATGTTATACTATTCCTGTTTTTACCTGCTACTGTTCTTCCTATACAACATGATATATTATTCTTGTTTTTTACTTGCTACTATTCTTTCTGTACATCATGTTATACTATTATTGTTTCTACCTGCTACTGTTCTATGTGCATCTTACTGTTTGTCCTGTGTTGCATATTTTATATTATATAACTTTAAACATGTTTTCTTTTATATAGGACATTTAGATGATTACAACCATAGGGTCTTTTGATTTGAAATCGTAACTGGACGCCCTAGAAAACTTAAACTCGTCACGACAAAGAGCTTGGAGCGAATATCGTGGGCAGCACGACGAGGAACAACTTCAAGGTGGATCTGCAGCAGCAAAACACATTCACATCACCTATCACGTTCTTTAGTTTAAATAACAACCCATATGATCACTCTTTAGGCTTTTTGTACAACTCTGTTGTACAATTATAAGTCCTAACGTTTTAGGATTCCGAGGTTATCGCGCGTTACGGTGTAAATCCTCTTGTCTTTTTAGGCTATTTGCATAGTCCGACATTGTGCAAACATAAGTCCTAAATTTTAAATAATTTGCATGATTGAAATATCAAATTACATCATTTCAAAAGACATAAAGCCGAACAATAGGATAGTTGGGAGTTCACCGGGGTTTTTCCACAGTTCTGTGATATCCCCTACTTTTCTTCCCTTTGAATTCCTTAAATAATTGTTCCTATTTTGAGTCATTCTCATTTGATTTTCCCATGTCCAACCGTGAAAACCTAAAATTTGAAATCTTGAAAGCAAAACCACCTGATCTTTATCGAGAGTTTTCTTAAATGACTCCCAATAATTTAAGATATAATTAACTATAAGGACTTGCCTCTATAGGGAACTAGGAACCTAGATAAAATAAACCATATCTAATTTTTTATGTTAGATAGGGGAACTTGTTGGCCTTTTTATAAATTATTTCGCAGACTAAGACGGATGTCACAAATTTTATTAGTTTAGGTGATTGAACCCCTATTACAAGTGATATATTTATTCTTCGGGATAAGTGTATTATTTGTAATATTTTATTCAATCATCTAAACTATTTAAAATGTGAGACCAGTTTGGTCTCACCTATTTTAAAAATTAAAATGTTACTTAAAAAAAATTTTTTTTTTTTCAAAATCACAAAATCATTCATTTTTTTCAAATCATGAAGGTTAAAAAAACGGCCGAGAGGTAGGTATGTTGGAAGCATCGGGCCTGCCATATGATTGACGTGCATGATGCATAGTGTGACTTGATTGCTTGATCTCTTTGATGTTTGAGAAGGTTGGGGAAGCAAAGTGATGTGTTTTAGGTCACCGTTTGGCTCTTATAAATGTGACGACACAGTGCGGCTATAGAAAGCATACTGGGTTGAGATATTCACCTTGAAAACTTTGACCTCTCTTTCCTCATTCTTTTGTATTTTTTTTCCTTTGCATTTAGAGAGTTCTTCCAATGCTATAAGAAGATGATTGTTGAATTGTAGGTTGCTGAGTACACCCTAGTTTCGTCTGTATGGATTTTCAAGGGAGCATGCTTTTGCTCTCCAAGCTGTGATGGAGTTGAAGAAGAGCATGGTGAAGCATAAGGCCTTTGCCTACATGAAGTTTCTCTTATCAGAGGAGGGGGAAGGCCATAAAATTTTACTTGAATAAGTTATCTTTGTAATTGAATTGCTTACTGGATGTTTAGGGTTAGGAAGGTGGCGTAGTTCTGGAAAAGACAGTTCTCAACCAGAAAAAAACAAGCCTGAGGTTTCCATGGGGCCATACAACAAGTAGATCTCTGGAGGATAATGTGTGAAGGCTGTCTAGATTGATGGCAACTAGGGAGAAGGGTGGAAACGGCAACGATTGCAGTGAGAACGCAACCAAAAGCTAGCCGGCGGCTGGCCAATAGGTGGTGCAGGCTGCGTGGAAGGCTGGGAAGGGGGCCACAGTCCATTGTGTGTGTGTGTGTGTTGGGGGTGGGGGTGGGGGTGGTACCGGGAGGATGGCAACAAGGTTGGCGATGGGCTAGAGGTGATTGTAGTGAGGATGGAGACTGAAACAAAGATTGGGGATGTGGTGGGTTGCCAGACATCCAAAAGAAGGTGCTCTTGGGCAGGGGCAATGAAGAAAATGGTTGGATAGCGTGGAAATTGCAGAAAACAACTATAGAACTGTTGTCAAGGCGACATGCAATGAGGGGGAATGTGAGGCAGCAAAGCGGGGGGATGCAGAGGGAATAGTGGAAGAAAATAATCACCTCAGGAGAGTGATACAACCGGAGCACCACCCAATTTCTCGGATACAACCCTCAAAGGAAGAAATGGACTCTGACGACTATCCTAAATAAAAGACATGAAAAATTGAAAACCTAAAAAAACAAGAAAAACAAATATTTAGTAATAGGATAATCAAGAGTGGCCTCAGTGGACTGTTGACCTCATTTTTGGTTGAGGTCTAGTTTTTCCTCTTTAATAACTTAGGGTCTAGCCATAAGACTTTCCTATTGACTATTCCTAGAGGACTAGAAAATGAACCCTCACCATTATAAATTCCAAACTCTTCTTTACTCAACTTGAAGTTTCACATGTTGGTCATAACCTCTAGCACTCAGTAGGTGGGGTCAATATGGAAGAGCTCAAGGGAGTCCCGCATAGGATGGTCAGAACTTAGGATTAACCCTGGGTGATCTGATTTTGGTGGGGCTAACTTGCGCACCTTACACTCTCTCACATACCCTAAACCCTATGACCCCTTAGGTTGGTCTCTTGACTCCTTTTGGAAAGCTTATGTGGATGACCCTGTACCCCTAGTCTTTGGCTAAGAGGATTATAACCAGCACATTGAGCATCCAAAATGAGTCATCATATGACTCATATTGGTTTAGTATGACTTCATGGCTTGTTGGTCAATTTGGCCCAAAAATCACCAAATTACCAAAATACACATACAACCCTAATTTTTCCAAAATTACCCAAAATACTTAAATCTTTCCAAAAATCATCTCAAACCCCTCACCACTTCCTAAATTGACCAAAATTTACCAAAAGTACCTAATTCCAAAATATCCCAAAAAATTGCCAAAATTATCAATATGCCTTTCATGACCTAAAACTTTCAAAAATTCTCAAAAATTTCAAAATCATCCCAAATATTCTCAATTTCAATTTTTTATCCTCAAATTGACCAAATTTGACCAAAAATCCCAATTTGCTCTTAAAGACCCAAATGTCCCCAAATTAGCCCCAATCTTAGCCCAATTGACCCCAATCTTGCCCAATCTCAATTCCAAATCAAAATTCAACATCCTCAATCCTAATTTAAAGAAAATTCAAACCCAATTTGATCCAATTGCAAACCCAATTTCATTTAAATCTAAAACCCCAATTTTGACCACATGCCTAAATCCATCAGATTAGCCTATCAATTCAACTCAAAATCACTTGAAATTTTTTCAAATCCTTCATGACATCTCCATACACCAAACTCAACATTCAATTAGCCCAAATTTTAGCCCAAAATCAACTTTAAATTTAAAAGCCCAAGCCCACCACATTTAATTTCAAAAGCCTAAATCAAAAGCCCACATGACAATACTTTCTCTTCATCATCCATTTGATTAAAATCATTCCTAAAGTCCTAGATTAAAAATCAAATCATTCCAAATTAAGTATCATGCCAAACTCCACCAAAATATTTCATATATTTAAAAATCCCTCATGAAAGTTGACCAAGCCAAGGATAAGCCATGAAGCCACTCCCAAGCCATAGGTGAGCCATGAGAGCCATGCCACATCACCATACTATTAGTGGCAAGAGGCCAAACCACTTTTAAATATCCTTAAGATTCTTTTAACCCTTCCCATGAATCACCTAAACCTCATACTTAGTCAAATCCCTTGTATAGGGAACTTACTAATGATTAAGTTGAACCATCTGATTTCCCTCAGCATCCAAGCCAGCCTTGGTGGGTAAACCCAACCCAAATCCACAATTTGACCCAAAATAGCCCTTCCCACATCATATTTTAATTCAACACTTTTACACATGACCAACCCCAATTGACTTCACCAAACCTAAGCCCTGACCTCTCTCAGTGGGATGGTGACCTCTCCCTGGACGGCCACCTAGGCTGCCGGAAAAGCCATCCCAAAATGTTCTCCCATGGCTAAAACTCAAAATTAAACCCATCCAAGCTGTCTCATCCCAATTGTATTTTTGCACCTTGTTGGCATCCACATAAGCAACTTAGGACGCTCACCAATTGCCCCTGGTGGCCTCTCCTTCCCCCTCTATTTAATCCCACGCTTCATGGCCAAAGGAGAAGAGCTTGAATTTCCTTGGGGAGACTCTGTCAAATTACTTCCAGCGCTTCCTTAAGACCACTTGAGCTTAACCCAACCACCCTTAGCCACTCAAATCCACTGCTCGAGCTCAATTTTAGAGTTCAAATTCAAGGCCAAAACATGACACTCACCAAACCTCCACTAAATCTAAATTAATTGCACCAACACCATCCCCACAGTGAGAGGAAGATCCCCCACAAAAAGTCCCATCACCAGAGCACCTTAAGGTGGACTTTGATCAGACCCCCAAATCGACTTTGGTCGAACGTGGGTCTAGGCGATTCACCACAGCTCGACGCTCCCTCCCCAGACTCTTGGGACCTTCACGAAGCTTCCACAAACATCCAATCGAGGCTTCCCCTCTTGGACCAAGGTATTGAAACCTAACCCTAAATTGAGCTTCATTTGATTCTCCATGTACATAGAGTTGATTTAAGGGTTGATTAACTTTATGGATATATTCTCCTAGTCAAGACGAGTCTATAGGAACAAACCACACTTGATTTGGTTGAGTATTGAGCGAGATATTAAGCCTAAAAAATGAACGGTTTGCTGGCTTGACTCGTTTGGGACGATGACCGCGCGGCGCTGATCGAGTGTGTATCGCTCGGACGGTCCTGATCACGCCGAACGAAGCCATGGTTCGAAAAGCGGGAGCTGACGCGGACGACGAAGCCCAATCCCGCGGTGGCCGCATCTCTTCGACGCGTACGAGGTTGAGTAGGATAAGTAGATAACTAGGATTTTATTTGAATTATTTAAATAGCCAGAACTTAAAAATTCATAACTTTGTGTAGAAAAACCACTAAAATAAAATAAAAATACCCTGTTGCTCTGTGAAAAGAGGAGAACAATATGAAAATACTTTCATGTCTTTTGGATGCATATTTTATTTTTAATTAATTAAATAGTGTTTTCCTTATTTTGATTCTCCATTAACATAAAAGTTTCACTATGACATGGGACCATGGGGCTTTTGATGTCTCTGTTGTTAGGCATCTCTCTTGATTTTTCCAAAGTCAGGGGGCATGTCTAACTAAAGATATTTAATTTTCAAGTTAATGGTCACTTTTTTGTATAAAAATTATAATAATTAAAATACTCATCAGAAAAATATGAAACTTTTTTGGTAGGTTCACTGTGGTCAGAGAATCCTAGGAAAAATATAAACTTGGTTTAATTCATTTAAAATAATCATAGTTGTCACAATTCCTAAAAGTGAAGAGAAAATTAATTTGGAGTAAGTATTAATGTAAATGACATAAAGACTATTCCACACTGTAATTTATTGTTATAGAAACTTCTCATAAAAATTTCAAGTCAATTAGAGTTAATTTACTAAAATGAATTTTTAAGATAAAATAACATTTTTGGTATTAAAATAATTATAAAAATTAAAATACAATTCAAGAAAATCACCAAATTGGTTTTGAGAGCTCCTTATGACCAGGGGAATTTAAGAAAAATAAAATTTGAATTAAAATAAATTCTTCATTTTTAAGTTTTTTTTAAGCATTTAAATTAATAAAATTAATTAAACATCATAAAATCACAAAATTGTAAAAACACACTAAAATATCACATTTGACTTCCTGATTACTTGGAACCAATCAAAATAATTTTCTTAATTTTCTAAGTCAAGATATTAATTTTAAAAGGCTTAAATATGAATTTTCTTTATTTTTTCACTAAAATAGTTCTAAAAATTAAAATATAAATCACAAAAATATAAAATTTGTTTCTTTGGGTTCCCTGGACTCAGAGAGATTTAATAAAAATATAAAACCTAATTTTTTATTTAAATATTATTTTATATTTAATTAATACTCAAAACTAAGAAATATTTTTATTAATTAAATTAAATTTCTAAAAAATCATGAAAATTGGTCCTCGGACCTAGGTGAAACTCTAATAATTTTCTTAAGGACATAAGTTTTATTTTGATTGAGTTATTAAATTTTTATTGAAAATCCCTATTTTTGCATTATAAATGATTATAAAAATTAAATAAATTTAGAAAAACCACACTTTCTTCTCTGATGTTTTAATTAATTCATGAGTGAGGTAACATAAAATTTTTGAAGTTATTTGAGTCTAATTTAATGAATTATGGGGTGTTAAGGCTCTAGGGGCAAAAGTGTAATTTTGGAATTTAAATCTTAATTAATATTTAGACCTAATTAAGAGGGTAAATGAGTAATAAATGATCTTAAAATAACATGTCTTAATGATTGAAACATAGAGAGGGATAAGTGGTAGAAACCAACCTTCGTTTGAATTTCATAAAAGATAAATTTATAATTTTTCAAATTAATGAAATTTGGAAGATTATTTAAATAAGGGGATATTAAGGTGAGGGGTTTGATTTGGAAGATCATAATTACTGATTTTGAGCCCTAATTGATGGTTTTAATATAATTTATAATTCATGATTGAGAGCACAAATATTCAAAACATTTTTTTTTATTTTACAAATCAACCATTAAATTTTAAGGGCTTAGTAGTGAGGTAGGCTTAATCAAAATTTTGTCTAATGAAATTTAGAAAATAACTTATAATTAATTTAAAACCTTCAAAAACACTACAGGCTCTTTCTTTAAAATCAAATTAACCAAATTATTTAATTAAGTCAAGTCCCCCCAAGGGTCTTTACTCATATAATTCATAAGTAAGATATCAAGTGATAATTACTCCACTTAAGAGATAACTAAAACATCAAGTTCGTTAAGTATAAGGGCATTAATTGGATGAACTATATAATAAATATGATAAAACCATAATGAACTCAAGATAATTCCGAGGACCATGAAATGTTTAAAGTATTACCCAAAACTTTTTCATGATCCTTTGGAATCCTTGAAGGACATGTGAGCTTATATAATTTGCTTAATAGAATCATCATTTAAATTTAAATACACCAAGATATGACATAGAATTTGGTAGATACACTTTAAGTTTGTACTTCCTACTTTTTCTATAAGCATGCTTTAATTCCTGCAAAATTATACATATATATGTTTTGCAAGTACTGAAGTTTCAGGTGGAGGAACGAGTAAACTCGTGAGGTACGCTCTTAAATTAATGCATTTACATTTCTGTACCTTTTCATTTTAAACTTGCATACTAAACAAAAATGTTTCCCTGCATGAAAACTAAAACCTTTAGGATAATCACAAAACTGAAACTAAAATCAAAACTAAAATCAACGATGATAAAATTCACCACCATAACATTCAAAATATAAGACAACTCAAAATTTAATCACAAACATCACAAAATAACAATTACAATTAAATCAAGACGTCTCTATCGGATGAGCGGGAATCTCTCGGAGGTAACTTATGGTTGCTAACGAGATTTCCCACGGTCTAAATGAAAGTATGAAACTCATTGAGTTGAGTTTAGTAAATTCATCTGGAATAAGTGAATCCGATAGAAAAATAGTGTTACCGGAACGAGAGAACCATAGGATCATAACCGGTTTCGCTCTAACCAACTTTAATATGTCCCATAAAATTTAAAGAATCATAACCATAGAGACATCTGATTTGACATCATAACCTGATACATTAAAAAATCTTAACTTGCCGCGACGAGGAGGAAGCTAGTATTGTGGGCAACACGACCATCTTCAACAACAAGAGGATCTATAACAACATATCTTTTCTTAGAATTAAATAACAATTCCATAGGAACTCGAGGTTGTATGCTTATGCAACATAAATCCACAAATATAAGTCCCATTTAATAAAATTGGCAGGACGAAACACTTAAATATTTCTGCTCTAAATTGAAGCCAAATAATATGATAGACTGGGAAGACACCGAGGTTCTCTTCCGGATACATGACACCCCCTAGTTTTTCTTCATTTGGATTCCAAAATACAATATTTTAAACTTGAGTCATTCCCCTTTCACACTAGTTTGTCAGATTTCGTTGAAAAGTTCTAACCCTTTGACCTCTTTGAAGATAATATCCCCAGATTTTTATCAAGAGTTTTCTTATGTGACTTCGGTTATCTAACATGTAATTAACTATACGAGCTTGCTCTTATAGGAAACATTTCCGAACCCAGCTTAATATAAACTCTATTTAATTCTTCGTATTAAATAAGAGAAATTGTCAGCTTATAAATAAAATTATTTTCGCAGATTTAAACGGATGTCATACAATTTTTATTTTATTTAATCGAACCTTATCAGTAAGTAGTGTATTTATCCTTCGGGGTAGATATATTGCTTACGACATTAAACTTGTTTATTTAAACTACTGGGGATATGAGATCAGTTAAGCCTTGTATTTTCAAAATTTAAAATACTACTTTTTCCAAACTATATATGTATTAAATTAAATTAAAACGGGTGTTACGATATCCATCATAGCAGCCGGCAACTTAACAACTCTACAACAAAAAATAGTATTGACATAGACCAATCAACTCCTAAGCGAAAAAAAACCCGGGCCGGTTTGATTTAGGTATGAATCGGGTGTCTCTTCTCATCAGGTGACTTCCCGCATTACCACTCCTTCATTGGAGCGCATCCTGCTCGGCACCAGCTCCTCACTCTTTCACTGGAGCGCGCTTCACTCCGCGTCAGTCTTCTGGGATTGGGAGAGCTTCGAACTCATATGTCGAAGTTTCTGTCTCATTGTAGCATTGGTGTCAGGTCGGCCCGGTTGTAGATTACGAAAATGGACTAATCTTCTGGTAAGTTCGTCCTGTAGGTATTGTCATTTCAAAGACATCTTGGTAGACTAAGTATTCATCCTCTTGTGACACAACTTGAGTTTTAACTATAGATAGACAAGTATTCTCATGAATCAGGTCTCAAGCCATCCCATCCCCACTTTGCATTCTTGGGTGAATATGTTTGATATACAAGTCTGCCAGGAGGATTCAGCTCTGGTACAAAATCTATGGCATGCTAGACAATTCTCACTAGCAACCCCTCAGGAAATGCCTCTTCTTCTCTAATTGGACCCGGATCCCATTGAAGAATCTTCATCACCATCAAGCTCTTAAGATAATTTTTAAAACTGTGGTTCATCTCTCCTGTCTGGATATCTGATGGTTTGTACACTGCTAAACTCAAATTTAATGTCGAAATAACTCCTTATATTCTTCTAGACGTGGCACATAAGGGCCCTATTTCTAACATGCTGGACCTCCCCCAGTAGGTGCAACTCATAAAGGCGCCTATCTATCTAAAAAGTCTGGATTTCTATTATCTGGGATTGCCGGGTGTTTGGTGTCGGTTCCTCGGATTTAGGGCCATCTTAGACCACCAATGTGAATTATGTTGGAGCCTCCCTTATGCCCTCAGTAGGAACCACATGATTTTATTTCTCATATGTTGGAATTTGATCCTTCTTTATGTCCTCATCCTCACATTCTTTAGTGTTAACCGTGTCATTATTCTTTCTTAAATAGCTCTCTATTTTGTGAAATATATCATCACTCTGGTTGTGCAATTTGCTTTAATAAGCCCAAATCCGTGTGACTTGAAATACTTTGTGGCTGGGATGGATTTGGGAATGCGAATTAGTGCCTCATGCTCTCCACTCTGAACTGGTATCCCCTCATGCAGGGTCAACTTGGATGTTTTTCTAGGTGTATTTTGATTGTAAGATCCTGAGATTCAACCCTGCCTGTAAGATGTGGTAGTTGCCTGATGATGTAGTCTCACAACTTCTATAGCTAGTATATAAACATCCGGTCTTTAGTGAGCTAGTAGGAGCCGACACTGTATCTCAAGTTTCATCTTGAACCAGGTAGTAATTCCACTCTTCCATTCTCTTTTTGAAGAACCATCAAGTTCACCAACCACTGAGATGCACTTTTCCTTAACTTGCTAGTGGGTAGTTTCACCATTTCATCATATGGGATGTTTCGTCACTCAAAAACACATTTGAAGGTCTAGAGCCATTCAATGACCCCATTCGGATCCATGTGGCCGTTGACATATGATAAATTCATCTTTACTTCAAAATTCTGATATCTCATATATTTCAGGTCATGTTTTCGAGGTAGAGGTCTTTTGCATGGTGGAAGCGATTTGCTCGATTCCTTTGATCTAGCAAGTCACTGTTGTGGCTACAGGCGACATGTCTCTGTTGTAATTGGCGGGTTTCCCACTGCATATCATCCTTAGGAATTCTTTGGACATCTCCTTATGAATTTCTCATAAACAGTATGTGTCCTTACCCCCCAATTAGGTTTCCGATGATTATCTCCTTGACGACATGGCTAGATTTTGGGTGTAGGTAGGTTGAAGGACGTTTTGTGAGAGTGATGTTGGGTGTGAAAGAAAAAATTAGGTGGATATAGATTTGGATGTGGCAGATGCTGGAAACTCTAGGATATGACTACAGTCAGGTTAGCTCTGATACTAAATGATATCGATGTTAACTCTAATCACAATAGAGAAAGAAAATATTCTTATTCAAAAGCAAATAAACTTTATAATCAGAGACTCTGAAATAGAATATAACAACCGACACGACACAAACTTAACGAGGGTGGATCTTGAGTGGCAGTGTTGTCAGTGAAAGAAAAAATTAGGTGGATATAGATTTGGATGTGGCAGATGCTGGAAACTCTAGGATATGACTACAGTCAGGTTAGCTCTGATACTAAATGATATCGATGTTAACTCTAATCACAATAGGGAAAGAAAATATTCTTATTCAAAAGCAAATAAACTTTATAATCAGAGACTCTGAAATAGAATATAACAACCGACACGACACAAACTTAACGAGGGTGGATCTTGAGTGGCAGGGTTGTCAGTGAGGGTGAGAAAGGGGTGCAAGGGCGAAAAAGGTCGTTGGCAAGCAAAATACAACAAGACTATGGTTTTCCCGGGGCTGGACACTAAGTAGACAGTTTGAGGACAAGGCATGACAGCTGGCTGAGTTGATGGAAGCAAGGGCGAAGGGTGGAAGCAATGACGGCTGCAATGAGGACGCGTCTGGAAACTGGCCCGCGACTGACCAGTCGGTGGGGGAGGCTGGGAAGGGGGCGACAATTGATGGGCAGTGCGGGGCTGTTGGGAGGAAGACAACAAGGTTGACGACAGGCTGGAGGCGATAACAACGAGGATGGAGATTGGAACGGTGATGGGGGATGTGATGGGCTGCCAGACAGCTAAAGGAAGGTGATTTTGGGCAAGAGCTGCGAGGAAAATGACTGGACAACACGAAAACCCGAAAAAAAAGAAAACAATAGAACTGTTATCGAGGTGACATGCAGCAAGGGGGAATGTCAAACAACAAAACGGGAGGGATGTTGGGGGGGTAGGAGATGGTAATCATCACCTTGGAAGAGAGATACAACCGAATCGCCACCCAATCCCTCAAATGGAGAAACGAATGCAGATGACTGTTCTAAACAAAACACATGAAAAGTTGAAAACCTAAAGCAAGAAAAAAATATAATAATAGGATAATTAGGGGTGGTCCGACAAGATTGGCCGACTCAGCGTAAAAAAAAAGGACCGTTTCGGTCCAGGTATGACAAGTGTCTTGTCTCGTCGTGCAACTTCTTGCATCATCGCTTTTTTGCGGGAGGGCGTCCTGCTCCACTCTGGTTCCCTGCTCCTTCACTGGAGCGTGTTTTGCTCTACGTCACAACATGCATCAAGATGTAATATATTAATGTCCTAACTTAATAGGTTATAAAGTAACATACTAAAATTCTACTATGATGAACTGATTTCTAAGTAAGAAGTAACATGTTAACATTCAGATATTAAATCATAAAACAAAAATTAGAAGTCTCAAAGTAAGGCATAATAACCGTTCAAAATAAAATTTTCTTTTAGTTCAAAATAAGTTTGATACAATAATTCACTTCGATTATCATCCATCGAAGTAAGAACATAAATAGTTATAAAGTTTAAAATCTCTAAATTCTAAAGTTATCATTCTTTTTTATCACTTAATAAGTCTTTGTTGGAATCATCAACTTAACTATTTACTCTCTTTCATCTCATTCTCAATTGTATCGATGCTCTCATTCCTCATTGTAGATCTCAACCATCTTTCTCTTGTTCAACCAAGATTTACTAATAAGAATATTTATTATATTTTAAAATAACGATAATGTTGCTAGTGATAACTTTAATTGTACTTCCTAGAATACAAATTTCAATGCCTTTTTGTATTTAGTAATTGTATGGAATTGGAAGTCGTATAATGAAGTTTCTCAAGTGGACAATAGAATATAAACTTAAAATCATGTTGATTTTGGAGAATCGAGTCATTTTTATTCTAGGAAGATCTAGTATGGATGTGTGTTGTGTTAAACCAATTAATAAATAGTTATAGCGAGCAAAAAAAGATCTTGAGATGGTGAATGATTGATTATCTCGAGAATTGATTTTGTTCGAATTCTAGACAAATTAGACATTTGCAGAGGATATGTTGATGTTGAAGTTACTGAAGAAATATATGACAGAACATTGACTAGTTTTACAATTAGTTGGTAAGCAAGGAATTTCCATTTTAATAGGTTGATATCAAGGATTATTATTAAGTCCCCATCCTTTTGTGTTGGTTATCAAATTGTCTTAAATTCAGTTTTCAAATTGTGGTATATTGATATATGATTTTTGTAGATCTATTTTTAATTGAAAATGCTACTAAAATGAGCGAGTAGTTTGACTAATACAACTTCATTGATACTAAAATCTTTTTGTTATTGTAGGTATGTTTCATTTCCTATATTATTAAGGGATTTGATTATCTGATCTAGAAGATAGTTAATTAGATCTTCTATGATCATGACTTGGGTATTAGTTGATGATAAGATAAAAAAAATCCATTAAAATTTTAACTGTCCAACTTTTTGGCGTAGATTGTTTATCAAGATGATTTTTAGCACACTTTTGAGATCAAAGAGCTTGCTACCATAAATCCGCAGGTGATGTCAGATTGTCAATCAAACATCATATGAGGGAGATAAAGGCACTTGATCAAAATTCAGATTACAGAGTTTCATAATGAGCTTGAATTGATGCGCGAAGGATGGGAAAGATGTATCAGAAGGGTAATCACCTTTGGGAGACCAAGATACAAGCCAGAGCACTACTTGAAACCCTAGAATACAACCCGAAGAGGTATGCTGATGGTTGCCCCAAAGCAAATTTCACAAAACATTGAACTCTAAAGCTAACAAGAGCAAACATATATCCATTGGTCAATAGGAGTGGGCCCCTTCTTGAAGGGAGGCCGACTCTTTAGGTTAGAGGGCCGACCAACTCTTCTACAACGTAGACCGGCTCGGTCCAGGACAAGGACATGTCATCTGCCGCATCAATTGATTCCTGCTCAGTCTTCCAAGGTTGTGGCAGCTTTGATCTCATCAGTCAAAGCTTATGTCTCCTCATAGTATGGAGTCAAATCGGTAAAGTTGAAGGTGATTGGAATGTTGTAATCTTCTGGGTTTGGATGGTCTTTGATTTTGTCTTTAGAAGGATCTGGATCCCACTATCAGATGTATTGTCCCCCAAAACACCCGAGAAGAGTTACTTAATTGAAAGTAACAAACTTTGCCTGTCCAATCATCCGTGTATATCTTTGCTGGACTAAACGGTAATTTCGTGCAAAGTGTATCATGCAAAGTTCTCTAAAAGTAGCTCAAGATTGGCTCATCTCTCTCTCAAGTGAAAATAGACTGAACCTCCTCTAGCAGTGGCAACTTTGGCGGTAAGCTACCGGTCAGAATATCTTAAATTTCCCTTTATAGTGGCTGACTGTGTTTGATATAAGCTCTTTTGGCTCACTACTCTAATATCTCCAAATTTGATGTCATTGGTACCTTTCTGATGGCAAGAGTACCAATAACCTCAGACTCCACTGACAAGAGAACCTATAACCTCAGACTTCGCAGAGAATTATGTGCTTTGCATCCTTGATGAATGAGTAGGTGTTCTTAAACTCATCATTCCTAGCTCTGTGATCGGACTGTCGCGGTCTCCCTAACAGAATGTGACTAGTATCCATGGGCACAATATCACACCACAACTGATCCTGCACCTGTTCTCAATAGAAAACTCAATGTGGTATCTTTTTCAATGCTAACCCTGTTCTCTTTCTTCAACTAAATTAGGGAATAGGGCTGAAAATATCTCTTATCCACCACTTGTGTGGACGCCACATTCTTACTACTATCTCTATCATTGATAAGACTGCATATTTTCCTTCACAGTGCAATATTTATAAAAGATGTGGCGAAGCGACTGCTGCTATATCGTAGCCTAAATTTGAAGGAGCCGTCACACTGCAACCATCTCTCCATCATCTAGAAGCTGGTGCTCTTGCACCTCACTATCGTCTATGTATCCAACACCAGTGTCCACTTCTTGTATTGCTCCCTTCTCCGTGAAAGAGACAACTCTTGTAGTATGGCAATTGGAGGCAATGTGTCCAAACATCCGAAACACTTTCTTGTGGGCAATGTGCTAGGTTATACAGCTCCTCTCGGGCTTCTTCACACTCTCATTAGTTCTATCATCTTTCTGGACAGTTTTCACTCCTATCTTAGGTGTACTCCTACCGCTCCTTCTGTGGGTCACTGTTTGAATGAAGGCGGGGTCCTGATCTGCTTTTGCTATTTATCCACCTTCAGTGTCAAGGTCTGAACATCTCCCAACGACTAATACAGCTGTAGCTGGACAACATTGTTGATAGTTGTCTTCAGACTTCCCAAATATCTAGTGATATTATGCTCTTCTGGCTCTATCAGCACATATTTCATCTTGACTATCTCAAACTCTGATGTAAACATCTCCGACAACTGTACCTGTCATTGGTGGTGGAGCTTTAAGAATATGTTTTAGCGGTAGTGCTGGAGTAGGTACTTCTTCTGCATCTCTTTCATCTTCTCCCAATTGATGATCTTGCTCTAACTTTCTCTGTCTCTCTCTTTCTTTACTACAAAGCGATACTCTTCTTGAGCTTTATGGCAACAAGCTTCACTCTCCTATCAGCTGACATCTCCTTGCTTAAAAAATCCTCTCAACAGTCTGCAACCACTCAATAAAGTCATCCATATTCATTCTTCCCTCGAAATCCTGTAAGCCTACCTTCACTCCCAAGCCTATATGTCCTCCAAAAATCACTCTATCCCCCAACCTCCTCTGATATTGAATCTCGAAGCGTTGTGACCTATCTTCATTTTCATTGGAATCATCCTTATGGAAGGGGTTCAGATTTTGCTCTCCTCTTTGAATATGGTTATCACGATCTACATTGATCTCTCTATATATCCTTTCTTCAAATTCTACAAGTCTTTGCTGAAGTTGGAAGATTTCTTGCTACTTCTTTTCCATGGTAAGTTCCTGTCTACGGCGACACAACTAGGTTTTAGAGTTAGGAGGTGAAAGAGGTTGTATGAGACAGATTTAGGGTGAAAAAAGGTTTGGGTGTAGATTTGAAAATCAAGAAGGTGGGAAGGGCTTTGGGTAGGGTGAAAAAAAGGTTTGGGTGTAGATTTGAGAATCAACAAGGTGGGAAGGGTTTTGGGTATAGTTTGGGTTAGGTGTTGTTGAATTTTGGTAACCCTAGGATATGACTAGGGTTATGCTAGCTTTGAAACCAAATGATAGTGGAACATGTGCAAACACCAATGTAAAGCAAATATTATTACTAACTTCAAATAGGAAATTATAACAAGACAATGTGGAAATATGAAATTGCAACCAACAACACAATACTAGCCCTGGTGTTGAATCTAGGGTGGAATTCGTGCCAACAAGGGGCTTGGCTCTCAATAGAGTTGGCAAAGGGNACTTTTCTTCAGCTTTATGGCAACAAGCTTCACTCTCCTATCAGCTGACGTCTCCTTGTATTAAAAAATCCTTTCAATGGTCTGCAACCACTCAATAAAGTCATCCATATTCGTTCTTCCCTCGAAATCCTGTAAGCCTACCTTCACTCCCAATCCTATATGTCCTCCAAAAGTCACTCTATCCCCCGGCCTCCTCTGATATTGAATCTCGAAGCGTTGTGGGCTAACCTCATTTTCACTGGAATCATCCTTATGGAAGGGGTTCAGATTTTTCTCTCTCCTCTTTGAATATGGCTATCACGATCTACATTGATCTCTCTATATATCNCCGACCTCCTCTGATATTGAATCTCGAAGCGTTGTGGGCTAACCTCATTTTCACTGGAATCATCCTTATGGATGGGGTTCAAATTTTTCTCTCTCCTCTTTGAATATGGCTATCACGATCTACATTGATCTCTCTATATATTCTTTCCTCAAATTCTACAAGTCTTTGCTGAAGTTGGCAGATTTCTTGCTACTTTTCAATGGTAAGTTCCTGTCTTCGGTGACACGGCTAGGTTTTAGAGTTGGGAGGTGAAAGAGGTTGTATGAGGCAGATTTAGAGTGAAAAAAGGTTTGGGTGTAGATTTGAAAATCAAGAAGGTGGGAAGGGTTTTGGGTAGGGTGAAAAAAAGGTTTGGGTTAGATTGGAGAATCAAGAAGGTGGGAAGGGTTTTGGGTAGAGTTTGGGTTAGGTATTGTTGAATTTTGGTAACCCTAGGATAGGACTAGGGTTATGCTAGCTTTGAAACCAAATGATAGTGGAACATGTGCAAACACCAATGTAAAGCAAATATTATTACTAACTTCAAATAGGAACTTATAACAAGACAATGTGGAAATATGAAATTACAACCAACAACACAATGCTAGCCCTGGTGTTGAATCTAGGGTGGAAGTGGTGCCGACAAGGGGCTTGGCTCTCAATAGAGTTAGCAAAGGGGTTGTTAGTGCTGCCACCGCCTAGAATAGCAAATCCTTGCTGTTTTCTGCAATTTTGCCCCCAAAACAAGGGAGGGGAGTGGGGAGTGATGCAAGAAGGATGGTGAAGAGGTATAGGAAGGGTAATCACTACCCAGAGATCAAGACACAGGCGGAGCACCACTTGAAACCTAAGATACAACCTGAAGAGGGGAAAAGGAGAAGTTGACGGTTGTCCCAAAGAAAATCTTATGAAAACTGAACTCTAAATCCAACAACAAGAAATATATCACCCTAGATAAATAAGAGTGGGGCCCCGTCTTGAAGGGAGGCGGAACTCCTCTAGTTAGAGGGATGACCGGCCCTCTAACAGGCTGCACTGGTTCGGTCCATGGCAGGGATGTGGCATCTGCCGCATCAATTGACACACACGTCATGAAAGTTCAGAGGATGGCAATGAATCATCAAGCTTATAAAAATATTCTTTCATCAGAGCGCCATTTTGATTATTATGCCTTAGGGACTTCAATGCAGGCGCAATGGTGCTTTCAGCCAAGGCCTTCTGTTCCTCTCAGCTTCTAAATTTTTCTGAAAAAAATGTTGATGAGCTTTTAGCGAGCATTATTTTACCGGCATGATTTTTAAAGCGTTTGGATTAATTTTTTGTACGAGTAATTTTCAAACTCTTGTTTTTCATTTGTTATTTACTTCGTTAAATCACAATGTGATACTCATTGTTCNTATAGGAACAAACCACACTTGATTTGGTTGAGTATTGAGCGAGATATTAAGCCTAAAAAATGAACGGTTTGCGGGCTTGGCTTTTTGGGGACGATGACCACGCGTCGTCTGATCGTATCGCTCGGACGGTCCTGATCACGCCGAACAGAGCCACGGTTCGAAAAGGGGGAGCTGACGCGGACGACGGAGCTCAATCCTGCGGTGACACGCATCTCTTCGACGCGTATGAGGTTGAGTTGGATAAGTAGATAAATAGGATTTTATTTGAATTATCTAAATAACCAGAACTTCAAAAATTCATAACTTTCTGTGGAAAAATCACAAAAATAAAATAAAAATATCCTGTTGCTTGGTGAAGAGAGGAGAACAATGTGGAAATATTTTCATGTCTTTTTGATGCATATTTTATTTTTAATTAATTAAATGGTGTTTTCCTTATTTTGATTCTCCATTAACATAAAAATTTCACCATGACATGGGACAATGGGGCTTTTGATGTCTCTGTTACTAGGCATCTCCCCTGATTTTTTCAAAGTCAGGGGGCATCTCTAACTAGAGATATTCAATTTTCAAGTTAATGATCATTTTTTTGGTATAAAAATTATAATAATTAAAACACTCATCAGAAAAATACGAAACCTGTTTTGTTAGGTTCACTGTGATCAGAGGATCCTAGGAAAAATATAAATTTGGTTTAATTCATTTAAAATAATTATAGTTGTCACCAATCTTAAAAAAGAAGAGAAAATTAATTTGGAGTAATTATTAATATAAATGACATAAAGACTATTCAACACTATAATTTAATGTTATAGAAACTTCCCACAAAATTTCAAGTCAATTAGAGTTAATTTAATTACTAAAATGAATTTTTAAGATAAAATAACATTTTTGGTATTAAAATAATTATAAAAAATAAAATACAATTCAACAAAATCACCAAATTGGTTTTGAGAGCTCCTTATGACCAGGGGAATTTAAGAAAAATAAAATTGGAATTAAAATAAATTCTTCATTTTTAAGCATTTAAATTAATAAAATTAATTAAAGATCATAAAATCACAAAATTGTAAAAGCACACTAAAATATCACATTTGGCTTCCTGATTACTTGGAACGAATCAAAATAATTTTCCTAATTTTCTAAGTCAAGATATTAATTTTAAAAAGGCTTAAAAATGAATTTTCTTTAATTTTTCACTAAAATAATTCTAACAATTAAAATATAAATCACAAAAATATGAAATTTATTTCTTCGGGTTCCCTGGATTCATAGAGATTTAATAAAAATATAAAGCTTAATTTTTCATTTAAATATTATTTTATATTTAATTTGTACTCAAAACCAACAAATAATTTTATTAATTAAATTAAATTTCTAAAAAATCATAAAAATTGGTCCAAGTGGTCCTTTGACCTAGGTGTTCGAATCTCCAATAATTTTCTTAAGGACAGAAGTTTTATTTTGATTGAGTTATTAAATTTTCATTGAAAATCTCTATTTTTGCATTATAAATGATTATAAAAATTAAATAAATTTAGAAAAACACACTTTATCCTATGATATTTTAATTAATCCATGAGTGAGATAACATAAAATTTTCAAGTTATTTAAGCATAATTTAATGAATTATGGTGTGTTAAGGCCCTAGGGGCAAAAGTGTAATTTTGGAATTTAAAGTTTAATTAATATTTAGACCTAATAAATGAGTAATAAATGTTCTTAAAATAACATGTCTTAATGATTGAAACATAGAGAGGGATAAGTGGTAGAAACCAACCTTAATTTGAATTTCATAAAAGATAAATTTATAATTTTTCAAATTAATGAAATTTAGAAGAATATTTAAATAAAGGGATATTATGGTGAGGGGTTTGATTTGGAAGATCATAATTCACTGATTTTGAACCCTAATTGATGGTTTCAATATAATTTATAATTCATGATTGAAAGCACAAATATTCAAAATATTTTTTTTTAATTTTACAAATCTACCAATTAAATCTTAATGACTTAGTAGTGAGCTAGGCTTAATCAAAGTTTTGTCTAATAAGGTTTAGAAAATAACTTATAATTAATTTAAAACCTTCCAAAACACTACAAACCCATTCTTTAAAATCAAATTAAACAAATTCTTTAATTAAGTCAAGTCGCCCCCAATAGTCTTTACCCATATAATTCATAAGTTAGATATAAAGTGATAATCACTCCACTTAAGAGATAATTAAAACATCAAGTTGATTAAGTATAAGGGCATTAATTGGATGAACTATATAACAAATATGATAAAACCATAATGAACTCAAGATAATTCCGAGGACCATGAAATATCTAAAGTATTACCCAAAATTTCTTCATGATCCTTTGAAAAACTTGAAGGACATGTGAGCTTATTATAATTTGCTTAATAGAATCATCCTTAAAATTTAAATACACCAAGATATGACATAGGATTTGGTAGACATACTTTAAGTTTGTACTTCATATTTTTTCTATAATCATGCTTTAATTTCTGCAAAATTATACATATATATGCTTTGCAACTACTGAAGTTTCAGGTGGAGGAACGAGAAGACTCGTCAGGTATGCTTTTAAATTAATGCATTTACATTTCTGTTTCTTTTCATTTCAAACTTGCATGTTAAACAACGATGTTACCCTGCATGAAAGCTAAAACCTTTAGGATAGCCACAAAAATGAAATTAAAATCAAAACTAAAATCAATTAAGATAAAATTTACCGCCACAACATTCAAAATATAAGATAACTCAAAATTTAATCACAAACTAAAAATAACAATTACAATTAAATCAAGACGTCTTTATCGGATGAGCAGGAATCCCTCGGAGGAGGTAACCTACGGTTGCTAAAGGGATTTTCCACGGTCTAAATGAAAGTATGAAACTCATTGAGTTGAGTTTAGTAAATTTATCTGAACTAAGTAAATCCGATAGAAAATAGTGGTACTGGAACGAGGGAACCTTAGGATCAACCGGTTTCGCTCTAACCAACTTTAATATCCCATAATATTTAAAGAATAATAACCATAGAGACATCTGATTTGACATCATAACCTGACATATTAGAAAACCTAAATTTGTCGCGACGAGGAGCTTGGAGCTAGTATTGTGGGCAGCACGACCATCTTCAACAACAAGAGGATCTACAACACATGTCTTTTCTTAGAATTAAATAACAATTTCATAGGAACTCAAAGTTGTTTGCTTATGCAACATAAATCCTCAATTTATTTTTAGGTTTTTGTATAGCTTTGTTATATAATTTAAGCCCTAACCTGCTTTAGGATTTCGAGGTTGTCGTCTGTCATGATCTAAATCATCACATCTTTCAGACTATTTATGTGATCGTTTCACACAATTATAAACCCTAATTAATAAAATTGACAGGACGAAACACTTAAACATTTCTGCTCTAAATTGAAGCCAAATAATAGGATAGACTGGGAAGACACCGAGGTTCTCCTCCGGATCTATGACACCCCCTAGTCCTTCCTCATTTAGATTCCAAAATACAATGTTTCAAACTTGAGTCATTCCCCTTTCACACCACTTTGTCAGATTTCGTTAAAAGTGCTAACCCTTTGACCTCTTTGAAGATAATATCCCCAGATTTTTATCGAGAGTTTTCTTAGGTGACTTCGATTATCTAAGATATAATTCACTATACGGGCTTGCTCTTATAGGAAACATTTCCGAACCCAGCTTAATATAAACCCTATTTAATTCCTCGTATTAAATAGAAGAAATTGTAAGCTTATAAATAAAATTATTTTCGCTGATTTAAACGGATGTCATACAATCTTTAGTTTATTTAATCGAGCTTTACCAGTAAGTAGTGTATTTATCATTCAGGGTAGATATATTGCTTACGACAATAGACTTGTTTATTTAAACTACTGGGGATATGAGATCGGTTAAATCTTATATTTTCAAAATTTAAAATACTACTTTTTCCAAACTATATATGTATTAAATTAAATTAAAAAGGGTGTTTGGATATCTATCATAGCAGCCGACAACTTAACAACTCTACAACCAAAAATAGTACCTACATGGACCAATCAACTCCTAAGAGAAAAAAAATCCGGACCGGTTCGATTTAGGTATGAATCGGGTGTCTCTTCTCATCAGGTGACTTCCCGCATTACCACTCCGTTGGAGCGCATCCTGCTCTGCACCAGCTCCTCACTCTTTCACTGGAGCGCGCTTCACTCCGCGTCAGTCTTCAGGGATTGGGAGAGTTTCGAACTCATATGTCGAAGTTTCTGTCTCCTTGTAGCATTGGTGTCAGGTCGGCCCGGTTGTAGATTACGAAAATGGACTACTCCTGGTAAGTTTGTCCTGTAGGTATTGTCATTTCAAAGACATTCTGGTAGACTAAGTATTCATCCTCTTGTGACACAACCTGAGTTGTAGCTGTAGATAGACAAGTATTCTCATGAATCAGGTCTCAAGTCATCCCATCTCCACTTTGCATTCTTGGCTGAATATGTTTGATATACAAGTCTGCCAGAAGGATTCGGCTCTGGTACAAAATCTATGGCATGCTAGACAATTCTCAGTAGCAACCCCTCAGGAAACGCCTCTTCTTCTCTAATTGGACTTGGATCCCATTGAAGAATCTTCATCCCCATCAAGCTCTTAAGATAATTTTCAAAGCTGTGGTTCCTCTCTCCTGTCTGGATATCTGATGGTTTGTACACTGCTAAACTCAAATGTAATGTCGAAATAACTCCATATATTCTTCCAGACGTGGCATAAGGGCCCTATTTCTGATATGCTGGACCTCCCCCGGTAGGTGCAACTCATAAAGGCGCCTATCTATCTGAAAAGTCTGGATTTCTATTATCTGGTATTGCCGGGTGTTTGGTGTCGGTTCCTCGGATTTAGGGTCATCTTAGACCATCAATGTGAATTATGTTGGAGCCTCCCTTATGCCCTCAATAGGAACCACATGATTTTATTTCTCATCCGTTGGAATCTGATCCTTCTTTATGTCCTCATCCTCACATTCTTTAGTGTTAACCGTGTCATTATTCTTTCTTAAGTAGCTCTCTATTTTGCAAAATATATCATCACTCTGGTTGTGCAATTTTCTTTAATAAGCCCAAATCCGTGTGACATGAAATACTTTGTGGTTGGGATGGATTTGGGAATGCAAATTAGTGCCTCATGCTCTCCACTCCGAACTAGTATCTCCTCATTCAGGGCCAGCTTGGATGTTTTTCTATGTGTATTTTGATTGTAAGATCCTGAGATTCAACCCTGCCTGTAAGATGTGGTAGTTGCCTGATGATGTGGTCTCTCAACTTCTATAGCTAGTATATAAACATCCTGTCTTTAGTGAGCTAGTAGGAGCCGACACTGTATCTCCAGTTTCATCTTGGACCATGTAGTAATTCTACTCTTCCATTCTCGTTGTGAAGAACCATCAAGTTCACCAATCACTGAGATGCACTCTTCCTTAACTTGCTAGTGGGTAGTTTCACCATTTCATCATATGGGATGTTTCATCACTCAAAAACACATTTGAAGGTCTAGAGCCATTCAATGACCCCATTCTGATCCATGTGACCGTTGAAATATAATAAATTCATCTTTACTTCAAAATTTTGATATCTCATATATTTCAGGTCATGTTTTCGAGATAGAGGTCTTTTGCATGGTGGAAGCGATTTGCTCTATTCCTTTGATCTAGCAAGCCACTGTTGTGGCTATAGGTGACAAGCCTCTGTTGTAATTTGCGGGTTTCCCACTGCATATCATCCTTAGGAATTCTTTGGACATCTCCTTATGAATTTCTCATAAACAGTATGTGTCCTTACCCCCCAATTAGGTTTCCGATGATTATCTCCTTGACGACATGGCTAGATTTTGGGTGTAGGTAGGTGGAAGGACGTTTTGTGAGAGTGATGTTGGGTGTGGAAGAAAAAATTAGGTGGAGATAAATTTGGATGTGGCGGATGCTGGAAACTCTAGGACATGACTACGGTCAGGTTAACTCTGATACTAAATGATATCGATGTTAACTCTAATCACAATAGGGAAAACAAATATTATTATTCAAAAGCAAATAAACTTTATAACCAGAGACTCTTAAATAGAATATAACAACCGACACGACACAAACTTAACGAGGGTGAATCTTGAGTGGCAGTGGTTGTCGGTGAGGGTGAGGAAGGCGGCGTAAGGGCGGAAAAGGTCGTTGGCAAGCAAAATACAACAAGACTATGGTTTTCTCGGGGCTGGATAGTAAGTAAACAGTCTAAGGACAATGCATGACGGCTGTCTGAGTTGATGGAAGCAAGGGGAAAGGGTGGAAGCAATGATTGCTGCGACGAGGATGCGTCTGGAAACTGGCTGGCTACTGACCAGTCGGTGGGGGAGGCTGGGAAGGGGGCGACAGTCGATGGGGAGGGCAGTGCGGGGATGTTGGGAGGAAGACAACAAGGTTGACGACAGGCTGGAGGCGATAACAACGAGGATAGAGATTGGAATGGTGATGGGGGATGTGATGGGCTGCCAGACAACTAAAGGAAGGTGGTTTTGGGCAAGAGCTGCGGGGAAATGACTGGACAACAAGGAAACTACAAAAAAAAAAAAAAAGAAAAAGAAAAGAAAACAATAGAACTGTTGTCAGGGCGACTTGCAGCGAGGGGGAATGTCAAACAGCAAAGCGGGAGGGATGTAGAGGGGGTAGGAGATGGTAATCATCACCTCAGAAGAGAGATACAACCGAATTGCCACCCAATCCCTCAAATAGAGAAACAAATGCAGATGACTGTTCTAAACAAAACACATGAAAAGTTAAAACCTAAAGCAAGAAAAAATATAATAATCGGATAATTAGGGGTGGTCCGACAGGACTGGCCGACTAAGCGTAAAAAAATAGGACCGTTTCTGTCCAGGTATGACGGGTGTCTTGTCTCGTCGTGCAACTTCTTGCATCACCGCTTTTTTGCAGGAGTGCGTCCTGCTCCACTCCGGTTCCCTGCTTCTTCACTGGAGCGTGTTTTACTCTACGTCACAACATGCATTAAGATGTAATATATTAATGTCGTAACTTAATAGGTTATAAAGTAACATACTAAAATTCTACTATGATGAATTGATTTCAAAGTAAGAAGTAACATGTTAACATTCAAATATTAAATCTTAAAACAAAAATTAGAAGTCTCAAAGTAAGGCATAATAACATAACCGTTCAAAATAAAATTTTCTTTTTAGTTCAAAATAAGTTTGATACAATAATTCACTTCGATTATCATCCATGAAAGTAAGAACATAAATAGTTATCAAGTTTAAAATCTCTAAATTCTAAAGTTATCATTCTTTTTATCACTTAATAAGTCTTTGTTAGAATCATCAACTTAACTATTTACTCTCTTTCATCTCATTCTCAATTGTGTCTATGCTCTCATTCCTCCTCATTGTAGATCTCAACCGTCTTTCTCTTGTTCAACCAAGATTTACTAATAAGAATATTTATTAGTGATAACTTTAATTGTACTTCCTAGAATAAAAATTACAATGCCTTTTTATATTTAGTAATTATATGGAATTGGAAGTCATATAATGAAGTTTCTCGAGTGGGCAATAGAATATAAACTTAAAGTCATGTTGATTTTGGAGAATCGAGTCATTTTTATTTTAGGAAGATCTAGTATGGATGTGGGTTGTGTTAAATCAGTTAATAAACAATTATAGCGAGCAAAAGAAGATCTTGAGATGGTGAATGATTGATTATCTCGAGAATTGATTTTGTTCGAATTCTAGACAAATTAGACATTTGCAGAGGATATGTTGATGTTGAAGTTACCGAATAAATATATGACAGAACATTGACTAGTTTTATAATTAGTTGGTAAGCAAGAAATTTCCATTTTAGTAGGTTGATATCAAGGATCATTATTAAGCCCCCATCCTTTTGTGTTGGTTATCAAAATGTCTTAAATTCAGTTTTCAAATTGTGGTATATTGATATATGCTTTTTGTAGAGCTAATTTTAATTGAAAATGCTCCTAAAATGAGTGAGTCGTTTGACTAATACAACTTCATTGATACTAAAATCTTTTTGTTATTGTAGGTATGTTTCATTTCCTATATTATTAAGGGATTTGATTATCTGATCTAGAAGATAGTTAATTAGATCTTCTATGATCATGACTTGGGTATTAGTTGATGATAAGATAAAAAAAAAATCCATTAAAATTTTAACTGTCCAACTTTTTGGCGTAGATTGTTTATCAGGATGGTTTTTAGCACACTTTTGAGATCAAAGAGCATGCTACCATAAATCCGTAGGTGATGTCAGATTGTCAATCAAACATCATATGAGGGAGATAAAGACACTTGATCAAAATTCAGATTACAGAGTTTCCTAATGAGCTTGAATTGACGCGCGAAGGATGGAAAAGATGTATCAGATGGGTAATCACCACCGGGAGACCAAGATACAAGCCAGAGCACTACTTGAAACCCTAGAATACAACCCGAAGAGGAATGCTGACGGCTATCCCAAAGCAAATTTCACAAAACATTGAACTCTAAAGCCAATAAGAGCAAACATATAACCCTAGGTCAATAGGAGTGGGCCCCTTCTTGAAGGGAGGCCGATTCTTTAGGTTAGAGGGCCGACCAACTCTTCTACAATGTAGACTGGCTTGATTGATTCCTGCTCAGTCTTCCAAGGTTGTGGGAGCTTTAATTTCATCCGTCGAAGCTTATGTCTCCTCGTAGTATGGAGTCAGATCGGTAAATTTGAAGGTGATTGGAATGTTGTAATCTTCTGGGTTTGGATGGTTTTTGATTTTATCTTTAGAAGGATTTGGATCCCACTATCAGATGTATTGTCCCCCAAAACACCTGAGAAGAGTTACTGAATTGAAAGTAACAAACTCTGCTTGTCCAATCATCTATGTGTATCTTTGCTAGACTAAACGGTAATTTCGTGCAAAGTGTACCATGCAAAGTTCTCTAAAAGTAGCTCAAATTGACTCATCTCACTTAAGTGAAAATAGACTGAACCTCCTCTAGCAGTGACAACTTTGGCGGTAAGTTATCGGTCAGAATATCTTAAAACTCCCTTCATAGTGGTTGACTGTGTTTGATATAAGCTCTTTTGGCTCACTACTCTAATATCTCCAAATTTGATGTCATTGGTACCTTTCTGATGGCAAGAGTACCAATAACCTCAGACTCCACTGACAAGTGAACCTATAACCTCAGACTTCGCAGAAGGTAGGAGAATTATGTGCTTTGCATCCTTGATGAATGAGTAGGTGTTCTTAAACTCATCATTCCTAGCTCTGTGATCAAACTGTCACGGTCTCCCTAGCAGAATGTGACTAGTATCCATGGGCACAATATCACACCACAACTGATCATGCAGCTGTTCACAATTAGAAAACTCAATGTGGTATCTTTTTTCAATGCTAACCCCTTTCTCTTTCTTCAACTAAATCAGAGAATAAGGCTGAGAATGTCTCTTATCCACCACTTGTGTAGACGCCACATTCTTACTACGATCTCTATCGATGATAAGGCTGCATATTTTCCTTCACAGTGCAATATTTATAAAAGATGTGGCGAAGCGACTGCTGCTCTATCATAGCCTAAATTTGAAGGAGCCGTCACATCACAACCATCTCTCCTTCATCATCTAGAAGCTGGTGCTCTTGCACCTCATTATCGTCTATGTATCCAACACCAGTGTCCACTTCTTCTAATGCTCCCTACTCCGTGAAAGAGACGACTCTTGTAGTATGGCAATTGGAGGCAATGTGTCCAAACATCCGAAACACTTCCTTGTGGGCAATGTGCTAGGTTATACAGCTCCTCGCGGGCTTCTTTACACTCTCATTAGTTCTATCATCTTTCTGGACAGTTTTGACTCCTTCCTCAGGTGTACTCCTACCGCTCCTTCTGTGGGTCATTGTTTGAATGAAGGCGGGGTCCTGATCTGCTTTTGCTATTTATCCATCTTTAGTGTCAAGGTCTGAACATCTCCTAACGATTAATAAAATTGTAGCTGGACAACATTGTTGATGGTTGTCTTCATACTTCCCAAATATCTAGTGACATTGTGCTCTTCTGGTTCTATTAGCTCACATTTCAGCTTGACTAGCTCAAACTCTAATGTGAACTTCTCCGACAACTCTACCTGTCGTTGGTGGTGGAGCTTTAAGAATATGTTTTAGCGGTAATGCTGGAGTAGGTACTTCTTCTGCATCTCTTTCATCTTCTCCCAAGTGACGATCTTGCTCTAACCTTCTCTGTCTCTCTCTTTCTTTACTAGAAAGCAATACTTTTCTTCAGCTTTATGGCAACAAGCTTCACTCTCCTATCAGCTGACGTCTCCTTGTATTAAAAAATCCTCTCAAGAGTCTGCAACCACTCAATAAAGTCATCCACATTCGTTCTTCCCTCAAAATCCTGTAAGCCTACCTTCACTCCCAAGCCTATATGTCCTCCAAAAGTCACTCTATCCCCCGGCCTCCTCTGATATTGAATCTCGAAGCGTTGTGGGCTAACCTCATTTTCACTGGAATCATCCTTATGGAAGGGGTTCAGATTTTTCTCTCTCCTCTTTGAATATGGCTATCACGATCTACATTGATCTCTCTATATATCCTTTCCTCAAATTCTACAAGTCTTTGCTGAAGTTGGCAGATTTCTTGCTACTTTTCAATGGTAAGTTCCTGTCTTCGGTGACACGGCTAGGTTTTAGAGTTGGGAGGTGAAAGAGGTTGTATGAGGCAGATTTAGAGTGAAAAAAGGTTTGGGTGTAGATTTGAAAATCAAGAAGGTGGGAAGGGTTTTGGGTAGGGTGAAAAAAAGGTTTGGGTGTAGATTGGAGAATCAAGAAGCTGGGAAGGGTTTTGGGTAGAGTTTGAGTTAGGTATTGTTGAATTTTGGTAACCCTAGGATAAGACTAGGGATATGCTAGTTTTGAAACCAAATGATAATGGAACGTGTGCAAACACCAATGTAAAGCAAATATTATTACTAATTTCAAATAGGAACTTATAACAAGACAATGTGGAAATATGAAATTACAACCAACAACACAATACTAGCCCTGGTGTTGAATCTAGGGTGGAAGTGGTGCCGACAAGGGGCTTGGCTCTCAATAGAGTTAGCAAAGGGGTTGTTAGTGCTGCCACCGCCTAGAATAGCAAATCCTTGCTGTTTTCTGCAATTTTGCCCCCAAAAAACAAGGGAGGGGAGTGGGGAGTGATGCAAGAAGGATGGTGAAGAGGTATAGGAAGGGTAATCACTACCCAAAGATCAAGACACAGACGGAGCACCACTTGAAACCTAAGATACAACCTGAAGAGGGGAAAAGGAGAAATTGACGGTTGTCCCAAAGTAAATCTTATGAAGNGGCGGAGCACCACTTGAAACCTAAGATACAACCTGAAGAGGGGAAAAGGAGAAGTTGACGGTTGTCCCAAAGCAAATCTTATGAAAACTGAACTCTAAATCCAAGAACAAGAAATATATCACCCTAGATAAATAAGAGTGGGCCCTCGTCTTGAAGGGAGGCGGAACTCCTCTAGTTAGAGGGATGATCGGCCCTCTAACAGGCTGCGCCGGTTCGGTCCAAGGCAGGGATGTGGCATCTGCTGCATCAATTGACACACACGTCATGAAAGTTCAGAGGATGGCAATGAATCATCAAGCTTATAAAAATATTCTTTCTTCATAGCGCCATTTTGATTATTATGCCTCAGGGACTTCAGTTGCAGGCACAGTGGTGCTTTTAGCCAAGGCCTTCTGTTCCTCTCAGCTTCTAAATTTTTCCGAAAAAAAAAAGTTGACGAGCTTTTAGCGAGCATTATTTTACCGACATGATTTTTAAAGGGTTTGGATTAATTTTTTGTACGAGTAATTTTCAAACTCTTGTTTTTCATTTGTTATTTACTGTGTTAAATCACAATGTGATACTCATTGTTTATAGTTTTCCATTTCATTAGTATATATTTATCTTTTTATTCAATGTTGTTGTAGAAGAACCACTCGGGTTATGGAAGAGATTGAGAAGGTTTTGGCGTTAAATGATTTACTCACACGCTTAAGTAAACATCCTGAGTATAATAGTTTTGTCCCTGGCGTTGGTCCAATTTCCTTATTAGGTAAGTCATCCTTTTGCAGCATTCTTGAGCACCCTTTTTATTGCCGGTTGGTGATTTCTTAACTCAGCATACACAAGCAGGTGGAGAGTATGACAGTGACAGAAAAATTGATGATTTAAAATTGCTTTATAGAACATATGCTGCTGAATGTTTTCCAAATGGACACCTGGAGGAACAGAAGGTAAATATAAATCATTAATGTGTTTTATATTACCATTGTGAGCAAATCTGTATTTTGCAGTGCGTTGTTTTTTATGGAATAGTGAACCATGTAAGAGCGGATCTATTTCTTTAAGAACTGATTTCTCTCATGGATTTTTTTTTATTTATTTTTTTTTATTATTATTATTATTATTATTATTATTATTANTAAATCTATAATGTGTTTTATATTACCATTGTGAACAAATCTGTATTTTGCAGTGCGTTGTTTTTTATGGAATAGTGAACCATGTAAGAGCGGATCTATTTCTTTAAGAACTGATTTCTCTCATGGATTTTTTTATTTTTTATTTTTTTGGGGCTGTGCTGCGACCTTTAATCTTATTTTTGAGATATCAGATTTTCTTCTATGTAGTACATTTAAATGAGCATCAGTATTTACAGCCATTGGGTTTATATAAATTTTTTTTAGGTGAACCAAATCCAACTTTTATAGAACCTTCAATTAAACATCAGAGGCGTAATGAGCAAATAGGAAGACAGATGAAAAGNCTTTTATAGAACCTTCAATTAAACATCAGAGGCGTAATGAGCAAATAGGAAGACAGATGAAAAGAAAAAAAAAAAAAACCTAATAAGGATGATGATAAATTCCATCATCAAATGAGTTTTTAATATATGTCTNGAACTCTAAATCCAAGAACAAGAAATATATCACCCTAGATAAATAAGAGTGGGCCCTCGTCTTGAAGGGAGGTGGAACTCCTCTAGTTAGAGGGATGACCGGCCCTCTAACAGGCTGCACCGGTTCGGTCCAAGGCAGGGATGTGGCATCTGCCGCATTAATTGACACACACGTCATGAAAGTTCAGAGGATGGCAATGAATCATCAAGCTTATAAAAATATTCTTTCATCAGAGCGCCATTTTGATTATTATGCCTCAGGGACTTCAGTTGCAGGCATAGTGGTGCTTTTAGCCAAGGCCTTCTGTTCCTCTCAGCTTCTAAATTTTTCCGAAAAAAAAAACGTTGATGAGCTTTTAGCGAGCATTATTTTACCGACATGATTTTTAAAGAGTTTGGATTAATTTTTTGTACGAGTAATTTTCAAACTCTTGTTTTTCATTTTTTATTTACTGTGTTAAATCACAATGTGATACTCATTGTTCTTAGTTTTCCATTTCATTAGTTTATATTTATCTTTTTATTCAATGTTGTTGTAGAAGAACCACTCGGGTTATGGAAGAGATTGAGAAGGTTTTGGCGTTAAATGATTTACTCACACGCTTAAGTAAACATCCTGAGTATAATAGTTTTGTCCCTGGCGTTGGTCCAATTTCCTTATTAGGTAAGTCATCCTTTTGCAGCATCCTTGAGCACCCTTTTTATTGCCGGTTGGTGATTTCTTAACTCAGCATACACAAGCAGGTGGAGAGTATGACAGTGACAGAAAAATTGATGATTTAAAATTGCTTTATAGAACATATGCTGCTGAATGTTTTCCAAATGGACGCCTGGAGGAACAGAAGGTAAATATAAATCTATAATGTGTTTTATATTACCATTGTCAACAAATCTGTATTTTGCAGTGCGTTGTTTTTTATGGAATAGTGAACCATGTAAGAGCGGATCTATTTCTTTGAGAACTGATTTCTCTCATGTATTTTTTTATTATTATTTTTTTTTTGGGCTGTGCTGCGACCTTTAATCTTATTTTTGAGATATCAGATTTTCTTCTATGTAGTACATTTAAATGAGCATCAGTATTTACAGCCATTGGGTTTATATAAATTTTTTTTAGGTGAACCAAATCCAACTTTTATAGAACATTCAATTAAACATCAGAGGCGTAATGAGCAAATAGGAAGACAGATGAAAAGAAAAAAAAAACCTAATAACAGGAGGATGATGATAAATTCCATCATCAAATGAGTATTTAATATATGTCCAGAATATTACTAATCATTATGTGTGCTACCATTCTTAATATGTTTTCTAGCATTCTTGAAATTATAGTGATTCAAGACATCAGCAGTGATTTTTTTCTGATGAGCTTTTGTGCTATATGCAAAGAAGTTTTGTATTTTCCTTACTTTGGATGGTATCGGTTATCTTTTATGTTATATTAATGAACTGTATAAATATTGAGAGGTTATGAATGGGGCATGATATCAGTGGGAAGTATAGAGAGAAATGAGAGAATTAAAATTACGTGGGATGGGTGACATACAACATTCTTTCTTTTCTTATTTATTGCGCTTACACACCTGTTGGGTAGCTATGAATTGAAAGTTTCTTTAATAAATATCTGTGCTATTGACTTTCACAATGCGCCTTGATGTTTTTGTAGCTTTTGGTTTTGAACCAATTGAAGAACATATTTGGTTTAGGGAATCGTGAAGCAGATGCAATACTGCTAGATATTACTCTTAAGGCCTATCGTAAACGGCTTTCTCAAGCTGTTTCTAGTGGTGAATTGGATGCAGCTTCAAGCAAAGCTGCCTTTCTTCAAAATCTTTGTGATGAACTTCATTTTGATCCACAAAAGGCTAGCGAGATACATGAAGGTACATTTGATATTCACATAAAACGTAATCTACTTTTCTGTCTTCAATTTTAATGAATATTTTTGAAAATCAGAAGTTTAACACACTTCTTACACAAATTTAACTCATCAGAAGTTCTTGATATATGCCTTGTGGAATGAATCTTTGGGACATTCAAATTATGTAGTTAAATCTTGATACAAAATTATACTTTTATATTGAAAGTTTGTATGCAATCTTATGCACATAAGCTAAGTTTTGGTGTAAGAAACTTTTGTTAGTTCTCCTATTTCTCTCTCCCATTACTACACTGGCTAGTTACTTTCTCTTATCCGCACAATGTTATAGTTTTTTCTGATTTCCACATTTTTTTTTCTTGTATTATTTATCAGTGTCTTTGTTTGATTATNTATATTGAAAGTTTGTATGCAATCTTATGCACATAAGCTAAGTTTTGGTGCAAGAAACTATTGTTAGTTCTCTTATTTCTCTCTCCCATTACTACACTGGCTAGTTGTTCTTATCTGCACAATGTTATAGTTTTTTCTGATTTCCACATTCTTTTTTCTTGTATTATTTATCAGTGTCTTTGTTTGATTATCTTTTTATAATATTTAGTATGTCACTGTTGATCCAATATTTTGGGTTCAACACCTAAATTGTTTGAATGAATCACATAAATCAAGCGCTTAAACTCAACAGAGGGGTTGACCATTTGATGTGCAACAACTAACATTGATTATTTGATGTGGGACTAAACAAGGGTGTTTGCGTACTGTAAAAATCTTCCCTGCTAGAGTTCTTAGTCATCAATTGCAATTCTTTAACTCTAAAACCTCCAAGGATCCTAGCTGAGTAATATACACAAATGATTTGCTAGAAAGCTCAGTCCACCATGGCTCCCCATCAAATTACACGGAGTTACAGAATTTTCTGCATTTGTTGCTTCATATCTATATGACTTGACTAAATGAATTATGTGAAGAACCGAATTTTGTGCATCTTTTGAGCCCTTGTTGCATTGTTGGCCTTGATGTTGATTTGCTAGGAAAAGTGATGGGCAGATCACACATGTACTTTCTGAGATTTATGCTACAGTACTGCAACTGTTTTCAGGATTAACGATCACATAAGGCTGACGAACACGATTCATATTATATTTTCCTCTTGATTTATTTAGCAAGTTTCTTTCCTTCCTTCCTTTATAGTTTTTTTTTATATATGTATTGTATTAGGGTTTGGATTTCAATTTTGGTGAGTTGTTTGTCCGGACAGCTACCATCGTCTCCAATTTTACTCTTATGGATTTCAGTTTTGGTGAGTTGTTTGTCTGGACAGCCACCATCGTCTCCAAATTTACCCTTCTAGGGCTCTATCCAAGAGTGAATGGTGCTTCATCTATATCTTGTTTTGAGGTGGTGACTATACTCGACTTTTCCTCCATCCGCTGCCACCATCGCCGTATTTGTTGCAGCTGCCCTGAAAGAACCCTTGATAGTTTTTCTGTAGTCCATCTTTCTAGCCGCCTTCTTGGTCCCTTGGTTGTTCCTAACGCGGGAACTTTCTGTATAGGACCCTTGTCGCGATTCGAAAAACAATCCCACGACTCCTGCAACTGTCCTGCAACTTGGAGCCGAACTGAGCGCGTGCACCGGTTAACTCGAACGTCACAGAGCCGAACTGCACAACCATTTTTTATTCTTTTCCAATTTTTAGTGAGTTTCTTACTTTCCTTTTATTCATTTCTAGTCCTTTCCTATATATAAATTGTATTAGGGTTTAGAGGAGCTTTTTTATGTCTTCTATCAGGATAGCCGACAACGTCCAAGTTTTTCATTCATGGATTGTATTAGACAACAAGGGGTGCTTTGGTTGTTTATCATCCGAGGTGGTGATTCTCCTCCAAGGATCGAGTGGTGCTCCAACTGTTTCTTGCTCCCAAGGTGGTATTTATCATTCCCCTAATCTTTAGCGCACCCCACCCTCATCCATCCTCGTCACCCCTTCCTTGCTGCAGCCATCGAAACAACAGCTTTTACCACCATTTCCTGTCCCCCCTCTCTTTTCCCAGGCCTGTTGCCGCCCATCACAGCTGTCCTCCACCATTCCTCAATCTTCCCGCATCGCTTCCCGCCAACTTCCTTTGTCATCGCTGCCTGAAACTGTGGGAAATTCCTGTTTTCCTGCAGTATCGAACCTTCCCAGCCTCCTTCTCGTCTTTCGGACTTGCTGCAGCCCACGGAAAGTTATCCACTTCTGCCCACCCTCATTCCATCCCCTTGGGACAGCCAATTCTTGCTGATTACTGCCTGTTACAGCAATTTCCTGCTTGCAGCTACTCAGGACAGCAAGCTGATGCTGCCTTGCCACCATTTCCCCACAGCCCTGTCCTTCTCGACCTTGCCTCCACCTTTCCAAGCCCTTAACAGCCACCATCAGCACTCGACATCAACCCTAATTGAGTGTTTGTGTCTTGTCTGTTGTTATTTCAGATTTCCTGGTGTTGTGTTGTTATATTATCCTTTAAGTGTGTCGGTTGTAACCCCCTATTTTCTTTTAGTAATAATACTTTCTTTTTGTATTGTGGTTTGGGTTAATTTGGGTATCCGTTCTAGCTGCCTGCTACATTTTTCTTGCTGGGTCGCAGCAGTTCCAACCACCAAAAGCACCCCTTTGCAGCCTTCGATGCCTTTCCAGCCATTCCAAACTTCTTCCCTGCCACCTAGCAGCTATCCCAGCCCTTCCGCACCGCCTTCCTGCCACATATTTGCTGCCCAGCCACTCAGAAACTAGACAACTAAAACTGCTTCTGATCACGGTTTCTCCGCTGTAGCCCACCTATCTATGTGGTTCTGTCCCGGACAAGTATCTTNTATCCCACTTCTGCCCACCCTCATTCCATCCCCTTGGGACAGCCAATTCTTGCTGATTACTGCCTGTTACAGAAATTTCCTCCTTGCAGCTGCTCAGGACAGCAAGCTGATGCTGTCTTGCCACCATTTCCCCACAGCCCTGCTCCTTCCCGACCTTGCCTCCACCTTTCCAAGCCCTTAACAGCCACCATCAGCACTCGACATCAACCCTAATTGAGTGTTTGTGTCTTGTCTGTTGTTATTTTAGATTTCCTGGTGTCGTGTCGTTGTATTTTCCTTTAAGTGTGTTGGTTGTAACCCCCTATTTTCTTTTAGTAATAATACTTTCTTTTTCTATTGTGGTTTGGGTTAATTTCAGTATCCGTTCTAGCCGCCTGCTACATTTTTCTTGCTGGCTTGCAGCAGTTCCAACCACCAAAAGCACCCCTTTGCGGCCTTCGATGCCTTTCCAGCCATTCCAAACTTCTTCCCTGCCACCTAGCAGCTATCCCAGCCCTTCCGCACGGCCTTCCTGCCACATATCTGCTGTCCCAGCCACTCAGAAACTAGACAACTAAAACTGCTTCTGATCATGGTTTCTCGCTGTCCAGCCCACCTATCTATGTGGTTCCCTCCCAGACAACAAATATCTATTGCTTCCCTGCTGTACCACTCGCTGCTCCACATTTCCTACCTTACCACCACTTTCCCAAGCCATAACACTTTCCCAAGCCATAACCATCCACCACCACTCCTCGATCAATCTCATAGCTGGTGTCTGTTTGTTGTGTCTATTGTTATTTTTTCATTTTCATGTGTTGATCGTAACTGTATATTGGTTTTTTCAGTAATAATGGTTGTTTAGTTATTGACATATTGTTAATTGGGCTGGTGTCAGTTCATTTACCAAAAAAAAAAATAAAATAAAATAAAAAATAAAAANCAGTAATAATGGTTGTTTAGTTATTGACATATTGTTAATTGGGCTGGTGTCAGTTCATTTACCAAAAAAAAATAAAAATAAAAATAAATACAAAATAAAATAAAATCAATTTTTATGTGGTTCTCTTATCTTAAAACCACTAGAGAGAAATGGGGAATTAATCTGATAACTAAAATCCATGAAACTTTTACAAGTTTGGGNAATTTTTATGTGGTTCTCTTATCTTAAAACCACTAGAGAGAAATGGGGAATTAATCTGATAACTAAAATCCACGAAACTTTTACAAGTTTGGGGCACCAGAAATTATACTTCTTCCAACTCAAATGTACCCAAATCTATCAAGACATGCTAATATAAATGCTTTGTAGGGACTAAAAAAAGGTNAAAAAAAAAAAAAAAAAAAAAAAAAAAAAAAGAAACACACACACACACAATTTTTTATGTAGTTCTCTTATCTTAAAACCACTTTAGAGAAATGGGGAATTAATCTGATAACTAAAATCCATGAAACTTTTACAAGTTTGGTGCACCAGAAATCATACTTCTTCCAACTCAAATGTACCCAAATCTCTCAAGACATGCTAATATAAATGCTTTGTAGGGACTAAAAAAAGGGAGATATTGACATTAAGGTCTATGTATATCCAAACTAAGGAGATATTGAGACAAAAAGTAAAGTTTGCATGTATAATTTGCAACAATGAACTCTGCGCACACAATTTGGTGCAACATGCATGTGCAACTTGGATCTATGATAATTGGTTTATCTAAGAGGAAAGTGTGATAGGTCATATTTATTAGGAAAAATAAACCTAAAGATATTTATTAGGAAAAATAAGCCTAAATAAACCTAAAGATATGATTAAATTGCCCATCTTAATTATCTGAAATATGGATGCGATTTTACTCATCTTATTACCTTCAATAAAATAAAATAAAATAAAAGATGTTAAATTTAGCAAAAATTAAAGAGCAGTCAATAAGGCTTGAAAATTGGTTTGATTTAGCTCTTTTGTACAACATAATTTGATTCTTTCTAGTTGACTTAGGGGTTGTTTGGGATCACTTATATATATTATTTTTATTTTATACTGTTTATATTTTGATTTAAAATAAATTATGTTAGGTATGATACAACATGTTTAGTTGTTTTTAAAACACTCTAAATAACTTTTAAATGTTTGGATTATTTTTAAAGACAGGATAACCTGTTTTTTAAAATTACAAAAACATGAAAAATATACTAAACAAACATGCTTTTAAAATTAAAAAAAAACAAAAAATAAAAGTGATACCAAACAAGCGCTTAGCTTTCTGAAGCATAAAATATATTGATCCCATTTTTTAACACCATCAAGTTCATTTGTCTTAGATAACACTTGTTAGGAACCTAGAATCAAATTTGATTAGAAGTGAGTACTGTATTATATACTATAAAACTAGATGCATATCAGCCCAAAAGATTAAGATTGAGGTGTGGTCAACCGGTTTGGTGTATCAAACTTTTAATTTAGACAAAAATGCATCTCTTTTCATAAAAACTAGAAAACATATGAAATCGATCCAAAAGATCATTTAATGATAATCTAATTAGATATTTGTGAGCAATACAAAAATTTCATTGATTAGGACTCTGTGATAATTAAATGTTGATTTTAACAATATTAACATAAAATTATGATGTATATAAAAACAACCAAAATATATGAAGAAAAATGTCAAATAAAGAATTTAACGAATAAGTGTTCTAGGCCTCACACTAGTGCAATGTGATGATCTTTTCTATAAGGATAGCAATCTACCCTTACACAACACTTAAAAAATTTGCATTTTACTTGCACGCAAGTTTGAGACGCAAAATAGAAAATTTTTGAGACCATAGTAATTCCTTGCATGCCTAGGTATCCCAAAAGAGCCAAATTTGGCAATCTTCCTAATTTAAAATATTGAAAATCCGAAATAGGGACAGTACCCAAGCCAATAATTTTGGGTATTCCGGTCCAACAGCTGTTTTTACAAGTACCAAAACACGAGGCATGATTTCATCCATTTGAAAGGTGATCAAGAGAAAGAATGCGATCAACAGCTTGTGAGAATTTTGAATTAGCAATTGTTTTAATGATCCTAACCAAACAAGCTCATATGTCTGAGAACACAACCTGTTATGTATACGGATTGACATCATAAGCATGTTTTTTAATGAACTAAAATAGAATTGATAAACCTTATAAAATGTAATAACTATGTAAAATCCCAAGTTTAGAATGTTAATCTGTTCGGGACAACTATTGGCCTAGTTTTAGTTTTATCATAGCTTCATCCAAGCAAACACAGCTATCTTTTTCATGGCTTGAAATTGTAATAACTACGTATAATCCTAAGTTTAGAATGTTAATATGTTCGTGACAACCTTTGGTTCAGTTTTAGTATTAGCACAGCTTCATCCATATAAAAACAGCTATCTTAATGATGGCTTATGAATGTTTTTTGCAGAAATTTACAGGCAAAAGCTACAGCAGTCTGTTGCTGATGGTGAGCTTAGCGAGGAAGAAGTTTCTTCTCTTCTTCGCATCAGAGTTCTTCTCTGTATTCCTCAAGAAACTGTTGATGCAGCACATGCAGATATCTGTGGTCGTTTATTTGATAAGGTATATATGACTTTATGTTTCATTCATTTGTATCCTTTACATACAGAAGATGAAGCATTTCCCGCAATATGTGGTTTGTGTTTGTTGCACAATATTTTTCTACATTTGAAGGCTGAGTTGATTCTAGCGGAGGGGGAATCATAACGATGTGGTTAGAGTCTGTATGGGACATATAGCTGGTTATGTGTAATGTGTCAAAATAGTCATTTGACTCTTTGTAGGGATTTATTTTAGCTTCAGTCTATAAAAATGCAAATTTAATCTCCTAGCTCTTTTAATGGGGGCTAAAATAGTCCTCCAATGGGGACTTTTTCAGCCCATATTAAAGGAATTTAGAGACTAACATGACACTTTACCAGCAGACTAAAATGATCTCATGTAAATCATTAGGGGACTATTTTGACACTTTAATTAACTGGTTATCGCGGTGCATTGTTTTGATTCTAACTTCCAAAAACATCTCTAATCTTGTGCATTTACTAGAACCATAGTAATGTCATTTATGTCCTGGGTACAAAATATAAATTGTGGGAAAGCATTAATGGGCTGATCAATAGCTGGGCTTTCTATGGATTAGTAGGCTATATTGCTAACAAGCGTTCTTTTTTTAATTATAATTTTTGATGTAAAACAGCATGATTTATATCTGAGAAACATTGGTGAACTCCACTGCATCTAAACATTTTTCAGTTAACTGAACCCTTTTCAATAATGAATTATGTCATTTTAAATTTATGCTTAATTTATATATTACAAATCCCCACAGGTTGTTAAAGATGCAATTTCATCAGGAGTTGACGGTTATGATGCCGACATCCGCGCTTCTGTGAGAAAAGCTGCTCAGGGTTTACGACTAACAAAGGAATCTGCCATGGCTATTGCTAGCAAGGCGGTACGTGTTTCTCAACAACCAGAGCAACTTTAATGAGCTTATTTGCATGCTATGGATGATTTTTCTGCAATTTTTAAATTAAGTCACCATGATCATTCCTCTCTCATAAAAATGTAACCTTTTTTCATAGGTCCGCAAGGTTTTTCTAAATTACGTGCAACGTTCAAGAGCGGCTGGCAATCGTACTGAAGCTGCAAAAGAGCTTAAGAAAATGATAGCATTTAATACCTTAGTTGTCACTGAACTAATATCCGACATCAAAGGAGAGCCCATTACAGAGGAACCAATTGAAGTTGAGGTTAAGCAAGCCGAGGAAGAAGATGATGAGTGGGAATCACTGCAAACCTTGAGAAAGTCAAAACCAAACAAAGATCTCCAAGCAAAACTTGGAAAGGGAGGTCAAACTGAAATAAATTTGAAGGATGATCTCCCCGAAAGGGATAAAACTGACCTCTATAGAACATACCTTCTCTTCTGTCTTTCAGGAGAAGTCACCGTTGTTCCTTTTGGTGCTCAGATAACCACAAAAAAGGATAACTCTGAATATATCTTATTAAATCAGCTCGGTGGAATCCTTGGATTAACTGGTAAAGAAATAGTGGAAGTTCATAGGNGAGAAGTCACCGTTGTTCCTTTTGGTGCTCAGATAACCACAAAAAAGGATAACTCTGAATATATCTTATTAAGTCAGCTCGGTGGAATCCTTGGATTAACTGGTAAAGAAATAGTGGAAGTTCATAGAAATTTGGCTGAACAGGCATTCATGAAGCAGGCAGAGGTGATTCTCGCTGATGGACAGTTGACTAAATCGAAAATTGATCAGCTCAGTGAGGTCCAAAAGCAGGTTGGATTGCCTGCAGAATATGCACAGAAAGTAATTAAGAACATAACCACGACAAAAATGGCTGCCGCGATTGAGACGGCGGTTAGTCAAGGGAGGATCGGAATACAACAGGTTCGCGAATTGAAAGAGGCGAATGTTGATTTAGATAGCATGATCTCGGAGCGTTTGCGCGAGAATCTGTTCAAGAAAACCGTTGAGGAAATTTTTTCGTCTGGTACAGGATTATTCGATGAGGAAGATGTGTATGTGAGAATCCCCTCTGATCTTAATATTGATGCTGATAAAGCGAAAGGAGTTGTTCAGGATATTGCGCAGCATAGATTATCGAATTCGCTGATTCAGGCTGTGGCTTTGCTTCGACAGAGGAAAAGAGATGGAGTGGTATGAGCTTTCTCAATTTTTAAATCATCTTTTATTTTATTTATCTATGATAAGAGATTTCTTCTGCTGATCTTTTAAAGTTAGGAAAATTTACATACATANTCTTCTGGTACAGGATTGTTCGATGAGGAAGATGTGTATGTGAAAATCCCCTCTGATCTTAATATTGATGCTCATAAAGCGAAAGGAGTTGTTCAGGATATTGCGCAGCATAGATTATCGAATTCGCTGATTCAGGCTGTGGCTTTGCTTCGACAGAGGAAAAGAGATGGAGTGGTATGAGCTTTCTCGTTTTTTAAATCATCTTTTATTTTATTTATCTATGATAAGAGATTGCTTCTGCTGATTTTTTAAAGTTAGGAAAATCTACATACATTCCAGTCAATTTTTTTGTATTTACATATCTAACATATAAAATTTAATTTTCAGNTCGCTGATTCAGGCTGTGGCTTTGCTTCGACAGAGGAAAAGAGATGGAGTGGTATGAGCTTTCTCGTTTTTTTAAATCATCTTTTATTTTATTTATTTATGATAAGAGATTGCTTCTGCTGATCTTTTAAAGTTAGGAAAATTTACATACATTCCAGTCAATTTTTTTGTATTTACATATCTAACATATAAAATTTAATTTTCATATACATGACACCTTCCATATGCATGAAAAGGTGTATTTCTCTTTAAAACCTAAAATGGTGCTATTTTTGTTGCAATAGGAAAGATTGGGTGGTATAAATGTAAGAAGTAAACTTTAGATGTTAGGTATCTAAATACGTAAGAGTTGGGTGATATGTATGTGAATGCCCCTTTAAATCATTATTACTTGGTTTCTTTAGTTGCAGGTTCTCTACTGCTTAAATTTTCGAAAGCAATCTTATCTTTTATGAAAATTTTTGCTCAAAAAGTATTCCTTTTCTGCACTCTGTACAATTCTGTTTTGAATTGTAGGAGAGTAATGTAATATAAAATCAGCAATATATTGTTTGATCATGGATTAGCTGCCATTGACTGAGAANTCGTTGGAAAGAAATAAAAAAATCTCAATGTGTTTGGTTCGAGTTCTCACCCTTCCCGAAAAAAAAAGAGGAGGAAATTTGCATACACAACACATAATTCTTATGTATGGACATATTTAAAATCCAAAGTTTGGTATTTACACTTACAGGATACTGATAGTGGCATGTAAATATGAATGTTTAGATCTTAGATATGTAAATACATAAGAATTATGTGGTATGCATGTCAATGCCACCCCAAATTGAGGAACTGAANCACTTACAGGATACTGATAGTGGCATGTAAATATGAATGTTTAGATCTTAGATATGTAAATACATAAGAATTGTGTGGTATGTATGTCAATGCCACCCTAAATTAAGGAACTGAATTTTTTTTTTTCTAATTATTGTGCAGGTTGCTTCACTGAATGACATGTTAGCTTGCGAAGCCGCCGTAGCTTCGGAGCCCTTATCTTGGTCTTCACCGGAGGAGCTTGCTGATCTATATTGTGTGTATCTGAAGAGCATCCCTAAGAGAGAAAAGCTGGATAGATTACAATATCTTCTGGGAATCAGTGATTCTACTGCTGCAGCACTCAGAGATACAGCTGAAAGGGGAGCACTGCCCATCGGTAATGAGGAAGAAGAGATTGTCTTTTAGGTTTTTTTTCAAATTTTTGTAGTGATTTTATTTCAGTAGATTTCAGAAGATCCAAGGAAATACATGTCTGTGGAGAGAAGATTGTGTTTTAAGTTTGTTTTTATATATGTTGTAGAATGTTTTGTTGTTTAATTAACTTTGGGAGGTTTCAATTGAGGGGGCATTGTCATTTTGTTAATTGTTGTTTACTGTTGCTTTTAAGTAATGAAATGTTGAATATTGAAATATTGGGAAATTTACATGCATACCACACAATTCTTGTGCATTTAAATATGTAACACCTAAAGTTTTATATTTACATTTATAACACATCAGAAATTTAAAAACTTGCAAATGAAAATGTCTTTTACTTTTAAAAGTTAGTGATAGTGATAATTTAGATGTGATGTCGAATATTCGAGTGTTATTTATGTGAATATGAAAATTTAGGTTTTAAATATGCAAATGTATAAAAATTGGTTTTTTTTAAGGGTGTGCATTTTGCATTAATCAAAACAAAAAATATACAAACTATACAGAATAGACAGTGTGATTGGCATTATTTGCCACCACACTTAAAAAAATGGGGTCATAAGTGAGCATCCTAAAGAAATTACCAGTGCAAAGTATGCCTGGAAGCCAAACAGCAAGAAGAACTCTGCAGGGAAAATCTCTGAGGACCCTCCTTATTTTTATTTTATTACATTTATGTTTTTTCTTACATATTCAATGTGGATTTGCTCATAATACTTGGGGAACTTGTCTCTCACAAGCAAGATTCCAAAGAGTAAAAGGAAAATGACCAATATTTTTTTACCTTACTTTAATTGATAGTCGAATGTTAAGGACGACTTTGAAAAAGTTCTTTCCAAAATATAACTTGGACAACTAAACTAGGGTTGAAGACTAAAAGATCTCGACCTAGGTAAATTTGAAAAATTGCGGCACCTGCTCTTTATAAAAGAGCTATGGGCCCTAAGGGTTGAGTCACATTAAAAGAAGATAATCAATCTAATCGCACAAAAAGAGGGGACTCATTTCATTGGTAATACTTGAAGAACTCTCTTTATAAGACCAAGTTAACTGTAATAGTGATGAGTTAGTGATCTACGATACTACTCCCTAAAATTGAGCTAAAATGTCTCCAAGACAAAATCCTGTAGGAGAGCTAAGAGCCCCCGAACAGATGAATAGTCAACACAGAGATATCCCACACATTTTTTACTTGAGCAACCTTTGACTTGCATTTGGAGAAAAGCATGCGCTTGTCTAATTTTAGTTTCAAAATCATCATTTTCTTATTCTTTTCCCATATGCCTTTCAAAAAGATAAAAAAACCGGGAAGTTCATGTGTGCGATAGAAATCCTTCTTCATAGTTTAAGGCATTGAAATTGTCAAAAGGACTTACTAAACTCAACCAAGCTCAAGTCAGCTCAGTTGGTCATCTCCAGTCGGCCCTCACCTGTCAACCCTCTCCAATCAACCTACTCGACCAAGCTTCTGTCAACTCAGTAGGCCAGTTCCAGTCGGCCCTCACTATCCAGCTCTCTATTCTTGACCGGCTCTAGTCAGCTCTCTCCAGTTGGTCCTGACCAACTGTATAAAACTAGGGCTATAATTGTCATTTTTTTATAATTTTTATCCTATAAATAAATGAGCATTATTTGTAATACGGATGAAAAATTAATATAAAAAAACAATATTATAAGAAATCTCGGCCTCTCTCTTTTTTTATTTAGGCTATGTGATTCACGAATAAATCCAACATCAAAAATATATATATATATATATATANATATATATATATATATATATATATATATATATATATGTAAGGATAGTGATAAATTTTGCATTTGATTAAAGTTGTAAGTTATAAACATTCGACACAAAAGGTTATCATATATCGATCATTTAAAAACTTGAATGTATTTGAAATATTTTCTATGATATTCAAGGAAACTAATGACTGTAACACATAGGGTGCATTTGTTTCAGTAGCAGCTGTAGAAAAGCTGGTTTCATAAGCTGCTATTGACGTCACACCATATATGTTCTCTAGCCATTGCATTAAAATTCAACTTTACTTGTAAATGTTTTTATGCTAAAATATTTATAGTATTTAGAAGGTGTTTTAATGTCTTTTTCTTTAGGTAAGTACTAAGTTCAATTTTTTTTTTGAGTTTCTTTTGGTGCTTCTTTGTTATTGTTGCCCTGTTTTTGGTTGTGTTATGTTGCTTTTTTTGTGTGGTTATCTTGGATTTTTTATGTATTTGTTTGGTGGTTTCGGTTTTGAGTTTCTTCGGCTATGATAAGTCATTTGACTCAAGAGGCTCTTATGGAAAATATTTTTTATATGCATTTATGCATACACAAGTTTGGTCGTAAGGGTTTCTGCCAACCAAGATCCCCCACATTAAGCGTTTACTATTTTTTTGTATATGCAACGAAATTTGTTCTTTTTGTGCTAATCATTATTGTACAGGATTGTACTATCAAAAATGAGCTCAAGCGATTCAACAAGCGCTAAGGAGACCAAAAATCGATCGATTTTCTGTGATTGCAATATATTATGCGTTATTTTCACCGCTCAGAAAGCGGACAATGTAGAACGAAAATTTTAACAGATGTCGAAAGAATTTAACAAAATAGAGATTGTAAATTTTTCCAATGGATTGATGGACCGAGAGATGCACCACATGAGCGACCTAACGAAAGGATATATGTAATTGATGATACAATGAAAAATGATGTTAGAGACATGAATTTTCTTATGACGACTTTAATTCTATCCGATTTTGTAATTATAGCATTGCTTTTATTGTTGCTAGTGTTATATTTATTTTGATTATGTACATGTATTATGGAGAACAAATTGTACTGAATTAGGTTTTTATTTTGTATGCAAACTTAATTTTGGACCATTTGATCTATCATAATTTCTTGTGATTGTGTTATTGTTGGAAAACATAATTTGATGATTTCTTATGATTCAATTAATATCCACATTTATTTATTATATTATGTTGTTATGAGTAAAAATAACTTGATAAATTGTCAATGGATTTATTCACAAGAATCACTTTCAGAACAATGTTTTTCAAACAATTTAAACTGAAATGTATTTCTATACTCAGAGTGTTATAATCATTTTATCAATATACAACATTTTCAGAACAGTGTTTTTCAAACAGATAAACTGTTTCTGAAACACCAGCTTTTGAACAATAAATTTTCAACAACAGTTTCTGAAATTAACTTTTCTACTGTCACTGCTGCAACAAACACACNAAATTTTCAACAACAATTTCTGAAATTAACTTGTCTACTGTCACTGCCGAAACAAACACAACCTTAAACATCACCGATATTAAATTTTGACTAAAGAAAATTATAAATTTAAACTTCAAACTTTAATTGATACTTCTTTGAATAATTCGCTCTTATCATACACCTGAACTAGTAAACTTAATTAAATATATATCTTCTTTTTATTTCATCCAGTAAATGCTAAGCACTTGTTTGGGAGTTCTCTTACTTCTATATTTTTAGAAACAACTGCTCACACCAAATATGTTTTATTTCTAATCAAACATAAATAAAATAAAAAAGAAAATAATAAAAAAAATCCCTAACTACCTCTTTATTCTATGGAGAAACGAGGCAAAATGATAGAGAGAAAGAGAGACACACACACGAAGAACTATTACATACGGACACTGCATGCAAAGATGCATGCAGTGTCCGATCTACACCGTAGATCACAGTGATCTGCGGTGAGGATGTATTTCAGTGGGTCCCACTTTAAATTTTTTTTTTTTAAAAAAAAATTTGATTGCATCCTCACCGTAGATCACCATGATCTGTGTCTGTATGCAATAGTTTTTCCACACGCACACACAAAAATTCAAGAAAAAATATTCTGGTTTGAATTTATGAATACATAAGCAGATAACTATTCAATGCGCAAATAAACTAAAATGTCTTAGCTGAAGACCTAACACATTTAAAAAAATAAAAATAAAATTGGGGCATTTACCAACATACCCCACACAATTCTTATGCATTTATAATTTCAACACCCAAACTTCAATATTTACATCCATGCCACTCAAATCCTTAATATCACATTAAAAATACCTCTATCACCTATTTTTTAAAAGTGAAATACACCTTTTTCACACAAATGTTAATCACACCAATCCATCATAAATATAAATATGAAGTTTTGATATGAGACATGTAAATACATAAGAATAAGAAGTATACGGTATTTATGTAAATTTCCAAAAAAGATTATGATAACTCATTCAATGTTACACAACAAGCCTCACTAACCCATGAAGGAGAAGGGGCAAAGAAAGAAACATCCAAACCAGTAATAGGATGTTCAAACGAAAGGCTCTCAGCATGCAAGGCATGGAAATCACAATCACTCCCCTTCCACTCATGAACACCTCCATACTTCACATCACCTCTTATTGAAAACCCTAAATGCTGACAATGGAGACGTACCTGATGAGTTCTTCCACTCTCAGGATAAGCTCTGACCAAAATATCATCTTTCTCATCACCCTCAGTTCCACCATTGTTGCTTCCTCCCTCTTCAACCATTACAGACTGCAGCTCATCCATATTGCCCTCGTTTGGTGCTCGAAACTTCCCTCGTCTGTTGACAGAAAGGATTTCAAAGGACGTGAGCATCGACTTCACCCGCGAACCTCCGGGAAGAACTCCACCAACATCTGATGCAGAGTAAACTCGCCATGCTCCATATCTGGACCTTCCATGTCCTGAACTTATCTTCATCTTCTCCCAAACTGGAGCATTTCCAACACATAATGCAAGGTAGGTTTTCTTGACCTTGTGATCGGTGAATGCCTTCAGTAATTTGGCAGAAGCTTTGTTTGATTTGGTTATGAGCATTAGACCACTGGTATCTCTATCCAGTCGGTTGGCTAGATGGAGATTTGATTGCAGGGTTGATGTTTCTGAAAACAGTATGAGAAGGTTAGCACATCATTCATGGCAGTTGGGGGCAGTTTTAGATTGATGAGGATGCGAGGAAGATGATGAGTCAATTGCATTTTGGATTAAAACTTGTGATAATAAGCTAATTTAGATCCATTTGATTGAGAAATGAAGATATGCATTGTGCTATGACTTTGAAAGTAAAAAATTGAATCGTTAAAATATACAAGTTGATCAAAGAATAAAACTTCATGAAGAAGATTTCATAGAGACTTAGGAATAAGTTTTATAAAATATCATTTAATAATTGAGTCAGCATTTACATACATAAGGCAAAATTTTTATGTATTTACAAATCTAATGCTTAAATTTAAATATTTACTAGTATAATGCTTAAAAATTTAATATCACATAAAAAAAATAGTAACAATATTAACATTTTTTAAAGTGAAATGCCCCTTTTCATGCATATGTTTTGATGTTATTATGACATTAAAGTGTATGTATGTAAATATCGAACTTTATACGTTAGATATGTAAATAAATAAGAATTGTGTGGTATGTATGTAAATTTTCCTTAATAAATCATTGGACCTAAGGTAATTGGGATAGAAATTATATAAAAAGATTTATGAAAAATAAGTTTAATAAACCAGCAAACACTCAACAAGCATGAATCATATAAAATGGGATTAATAAAGGCTAACAAAGAAAATGAAGTATTAATTGTAGCTCAAATCATCATTGCCATTTAAGAAGAGAGAAAAAGGCTCTCAAAAGTCACAACTAGAGATTGTTCTATAAATTAGTTTGGATGATATAATTTAAATTGCACTAAGCTTTTAATAAGCATATTTTGCCACACATAAATTTTTACTTCACAAGCTTCAAAAACTTTGTATTCTTCACAATTCCTATGTATTTACATATCTAATATTTAAACATTAATATTTAAATGCATATTATTCAAATCTTTAGCATCGTGGCAATAATATCATCATAATTATCTTTTTAAAAGTGAAATAAACATTTATATATATAGATCTATGACACCAAAGAATTATAAAAGTAAATATCAAACTTCGGTTGCTAGAAATGTAAATACATAAAATTTGTGTGGAATGTATTAAATTTCCCAACAAGTTAAAATTGTTTTTTAAGAGTTAGTTTGAGGGAAAATATTTGCTTACATAAGACGTACGTCAGGAGTTATTCAGAGGGTATAAGGGGGTTATATCCGGGTTATACTCCTCCCGTAACCTCCGTGTAACTCCCTTGTAAACTCCGTGTAACTTATTTGTACATATGAAATTACAGAAGCGCATAACTCATTTGTAGGTTACAGGTAGTTTATAAAGAGGTTACATGGGAGTTACAGAGGGGTATAACCCCGATATAAACCACTGTACCCCCTAAATCACCCCTAGACGTACACAGCGCTGCGTACGTCTTATGTACGCAAATATTTTCCTATTTTGAGACAGCTTTCTGTCTGCTTTGATTTTTAAACCGCCATCACAGTTATGTTTGTGGAACTTTTTTCTAATTATTTTTATAGAAATTTATGTGATAGAAAATTGGTTTTTACAACTGGAGCTGTTAAAGTGTGGTGACTGCCAGAAAATTGCGCTATGACTTTTTGAAAATAAAATAAAATTGTAATAGTCACAATAACTTTTTGAAAAACAGTTTCTTTCTGAAGCAACTTCAGCACTCAAGTGTTCATCTAGTGATCCTATATATATAAATGTTTCCTTCCATAACAATTAGGGCAGCCTTATCAATGCATGCAAACGAGTAGTTTGAAGTTTAAGCACACATCCACATCAACTCAAGCACGAATCAAAGGGATATGACGAATTGGGGAAAGTTCCGGCTTACTTGAAGACGACGAAAGAGAAGAAATTAGGGTTTCGCAATAGATCCCCGAGGGTTTCTTGACGACAAGGAGCCATTCGTCCTCAAAGATGATATCATCTGAAGAAAAGGAGTATGCGGCCGATCTAGCGGCCGCCAACCTTGCACGGCGGAGCTCAACCTCCTTCGACAGTGCCGGGTACGGCGGCGATATAGGTTTCGGGTAGCCGCACATCATTATTGCGTCTTTGTGCGCGACATCGGAATCAGCAGCCGCCATGAACCGTGGATGGGAAGGTGCCGGACGGAGAAGAAGTGCCAAAGAGTCGGGGCATCGAAAGCCGGAGAAATTATTATGTGCGGCAGATAATAAAAATAAAACAAAATCTGTTTGTTATTATGTATTATTCAATTATTAATATGTATTATTCAAGTATAATTAATGAATTATTGTGCTATTATAATATCAGAAATATTATCAGAATACAATAACACATGAATAACATACAATAATACCTGAATTATTCAATTATTAATATGTATTATTCAAGTATAATTAATGAATTATTGTGCTATTATAATATCAGAAATATTATCAGAATACAATAACACATGAATAACATACAATAATACCTGAATAACACGAAATAATACAGGGGAATATTCCCGTATTGTCAGGCCAAATTTTTTTTTTCTATTAATTCCAAGTAGCGTGATTTTATCGGTCTTCGCACGTAACTCTACGTGTAAAATCCTAATGCAATATTTTTTCACTGGTGATTGGGCGAATGTGTAATTGTACTGAATATTAAATATAATATTTTAATCATTTAAATTTAAATATAACAATTTAATCACCCAAAATTTTCAATTTTAAAAAATAATTCATTGAAATACTTTTTTCAAAATTTATATGATCAATATATTAGACGTTTACCATATAAAAATTTCATTTAAATAATAAGGGAGGCATAGAGTTGCTACACATGTTGAGAATTATGATATGTGTGTGAGAATATCTCCATACATTGTTTTTCAAATTATCGCGAAATATTTATTTGAGAATTAATTTTTTTACTATTATTTAAAAAATTCCGTGGTAGGAAATAATTTTGCAATAAAATCTTTGAAGAAACTTTATGAGTTTATTTTGAAAAAAATAATATAATCCTCAACAGGAACAAAAATAACAAGCATTTATCCAACTAAGTGGGTCGATTGTATGAATCCTTTTTTTTCCACCGTGATGGATAATTCTCATCACGACTTTCAAAAATTTGTTTATAATATCACAAATTTAATCATTTTCATAAAAAAGTTGTAGTAACACTAAATAGACCTTTAGGGTCCGTTTGTGACAGCTTATTTGGTGCGGTTACGTTTTGAAAATGCACCTGGTCTGTTTGAGTAAACTGCGTTTTGACAACTTATGCGTTTTCAAAACATAGAAAACAACGTTTTCACACCGCATCTATCTAGGTGCAGTTGGAGCTTATTGGCAACGATCTGACTTTTCCAAAACAATAAAAATTTGTAGTAGTCACCGCACCTAACGTATCATCAGCTTATTTTTAATCAGTTTATTAGCAGATTATTCAATAAGCTACAACTGCCCCTTAATGCCACTTAATTTTATAAGATAAATACAACTTTATAAATCATTATTCTAGAAATAGTGGGCCCTAAATAATTTAGTGTGTGGGATGAACATATAACTCTAAAAAACCAAGATCTATTCACATAAATGACTTTCCTCGTAATGATAGTCAAATGACACATCAAAAGTTAGTTGAATTGAAACTTCTTTAGAAAATTTTTAAACTTTAACAAATAATATTAATGAAAAAAATTATAAATTGAAACTAGAAATTAAAATAAACCACAAAATAGCTTCAATGTCAACAAAATTGAATGAATCTATGAATAAAGCATGATGTTAATGATGGACATTATAATGTTAGTTGCATCAATTTATTCTAGAAACATTAAATTATAATTATTTCTATTAGAAATAAAGTGATTGTGAAACTATTGATTAACCGTTTGGGGCAGCTGCAACTTATTGGATAATCTGCTGATAAACTGATTAAAATTAATCTGCTAATAAGCAATGTGTAGTGACTATTACAAATTTTTATTTTTTTGGAAAAGCAAGACCGCTGCCAGAAAGCAGTAACCACATCTAGATAAATGCGGTGTGAAAAAACTGTTTTCAGCGTTTTAAAAACGCATAAGCTATCAAAACGTAGTTTACCCAAACAGATCAAATGCGTTTTCAAAACGCCACCGCACCAAATAAGCTGCTCGAAACGGGTACTAAAAGTAAGAAAAATAAAAATTAAGCCACACAATATAATAATTAAAGTTATTATAATAGTCATCAAAAATAAATTCTAACATATTAATTCTTAAATAGAAATCAATAATTTCTTATTTTATCTAATAAATTATATAGAAGAATTCATAAAATGTGTTGCTAAATTAATTTCCCATGATCTAGTTTAAAGCAAAATATTAAAGTGAAATTTACATCACAATTCTTATATTTTACATATCTCACACCAAGAATTTCATATTTACATTCATACCTTTCTTATTTACATACATAGCAACTTTCATGATTTAAGCATAAAAATGTGCACTTAACTTTAATAGTATTATGTTTTTATGTTATATTAATGATTTAAGTGCTATGTGTGTAAATATAAAAGTTTAGGTGTGAGATATGTAAATACATAAGAATTGTGTGCTATGTATGTAAATGACCCAAAATTTTGTATTATAAGATGCATATGTACAAGTTTTAAGGGGCATATACATGCATGCATACCACCTATTTCTTATCTATTTACATTATCTAACACAAACTTTACTTCTTACATTTATATCACCCAAATTGTTCATATTATATAAAAATGCCATCATTTTTATGCATGAGCAAGGTGATATGGATGAGACTTTAAAGATTAGGTGTTTGATATGGAAATACATAAGAATTGAGGGGTATGCATGTAAATTTATATGTTTAAGATGCTAGTTGGACTGGGGCACATCTCAGCTAAGGTGGCTTTGGACCTGTGTATAAGCTTCTTTCTTGTTTCATGTATATGCTTCCGGTTTTGCCTCATGACTGTTGGAAAGCTTGTGAAGATACTTTCATGAGATATGGCTCCCCATTGCCAAGAAGCAGCCCCTTGCATCCCTCATCATCATTCTTCTCATGAGTTTCTCATGAGTTTCTATCTCATGTAAGATATCCCAATCCAAAGTATCGGAGTATCGGTCCTATAAACAGACTTGTTGTTTATAGGACTAGCTTTGACTTGGCCTCTGATTCTAGTTGTGTGAGTAGTTATGTGTCATTTTTTAGCAATTACGAGGTCCTTGTCGTGCAAGTAATGCTAAATTCAATCTCTACTATAATGACATTCATGATCTTAGCTCATCAGAAAAGGATCATTTGGTCGATCGAGCTCTTCATATATCTGCTCCACTTTCTACTGTACCTAAGCAGATATGTTCAATTTTTGTTCGTGGGTCATTGGAAGTTGAAGTTATGTTTTGCATTCTTAAAATAGTCGGTCGGATTCCAGTAACTCTAAAAGCCATCACTTTTCTAAAGGCTAAGGTGAAAATTTTGCCCGAAGTACAGCGCGAGGTTGACAAGATTAAAAGTGAGATTTTATATTCATATATTATTTAGAGGCTTCCATGACCAATAATATACTGGCTCCTAGTAAGTACGAGAGGATGACTGAGGTAGAATGGTAGGTTTCCAATGTCATGCAGGCCAAACTGTAAAATGATGATGTTACTGCAAAAAGAGTGAATGAACAATAATATAAGCGTCTTCCAGGTAATAGTTTTATATTTTTAATCTCTTATAAACCATCATTTTCTAGAAGCTGATGAACAAGCAAATCATTATTGAGCAGGTAACTAACCAGAAAGAAACGATGCATGTATGTGCCAGGTCATCACTGGGATCCGGATTTTGTTCGATACACTTCTACTTTGGATCCTGTCATTGTGACCCTGTTAGTGGCCGAGAGCTTCTCAAGATTAATTCTGAAAGAGTTATCATTGGAGGCAGCTTGCTTACATGCATTGGCCTTGCAAGATTCATGTACTATGACGAGCTTCCTTCATCATGAGCGTCAAATTTGTAAGAATTTGCAGAGGAGGGTGAGAGTTGGAGGCAGTGCTAGAATTGATTGTTGATCGAATGCATTAAGAAAATGGTCAAGGATCTCATACCAGAAAATCAGAATATGCTTCTTGTGGGAATTCATTTTAGCCTCATTTATATGGAGATGGGTTACTTAATCCTCAATTAATGGATGGATATACAAAATTTATGCAAACTAGTGACTGATTCTGAATCAGGGGGGAGATGATGTTCGATACAAGTTGTCCAACGTGTGATCTCTTTATACTATTTTCCTTTCCTTCTTGACAAATAGAAGTAAATAAAGAACATGTAACATGGTTTATTAATGAAATGAGTAATTTGGTGCACCTCAGTATATATTTTGCTGCGCTATTTGTCTATTTTTAATAACTAAATATTGATGTGTCACTTGGTTAGTTGGTTACATGGTTTAATACCAGTTGGGAAGTACATAGATGGCCCAAACCAAGTCTTAACTTGCTTGTGTCTTTCCTCTGGCCCTTCTCAAATAGTTCCACCTTTGAAAGGTCATGCCTCAAGTAAAACTTATTATATCATGTCACTGTTTTTGGGGAGGTAATTGTCTAGACTCACCATTAGAGTGATTCATGCACTTTTTCATTTTAAGAAAGTAAAATCTAACTGCCATGGAAGGCTTGAACTATTTTCAAGGGGGGTCGATTATTAGGGGTGTCAATTCGGGTAAACGGGCCAGGTTCGGGTCCAACCTGAAACAGACTCAACCCACATAGGTCCAACCCGAATATTCTACGAGTTGAAAATTCTAACCCAAACCCGACTCGACTTTAACATGTCAACCAAAACCCAATCCATAAAACCCATTTAACATCTCAGTTTAGAGTCAATTTTGGGTTAGCGGGTTGATTTCAAGATAATTTAGGGTTGGTGAGTCAACCCAAAGCTAACTTGATAAATTAAATAAGTTAGGATATTTAAACTGAACCTGACCCACAAATTATTTGGATCAGCCGAAACTCAAACTTTTTTTAGTTTGGTTTGAGTCGAGTTGTCGTGTCAATTCGATTTTTGACACCCTTATTGGTGGCATAGAGGTCTGTTGGTGCTTTAACATTGTGGGACAAATAGATAGTTAATAAATGTGGGGCGAACAAGATTGATATTTTTATTATAATTACTTGAATCATTGATGTCGGCTTAATCATCAAATACAGGAACTAAAATGACCCATTGTTCTAGATGGACAATGGTGTCATTTGTGAATTAAGTTCCCGAGTATCTTTTGGGGAGGCACAGTAATAACAATCTTAAATTGTATGACTTTATCTAAATAATTTATATTTGTGATGCAGATAGAGTTCTTCTGGTTACCTGAGAATCATTTGCAAATTAAAAAGATCTTTGAGATTAGAGCGGCTCCGTGTCCACATATACATAATGGGTTAGAGACATTTATGGATCAGAGGACAACTGAACACAATTGTGCAGAGCTTGGGTCTCTCCTAACTATATCAACAAGAAGGAACAAGCAAGGAAAAATTTGACTTCACAATGTGGAGGCATACTCCTCTTTATAATTAGAGGCACGCTGCCACATAGTGAGCACAAGCTAAAGGAGGATGACATGCGTTACTCTGTGCGCATTAAGTTTTATTGTATAACTACTGTTTAATAACTTTTTTTGTATGATACCAGACTCAATAGCTTGAACAAGAGCCCACCATCGCTGAGTTATATCGTTGTACACATTAGCATCAATCAAACCAGCAATGGGTCGACAACATATCTCAAAAAGCCCATGAAAGTAGCATAATATTTTTTATATGATTGTAATTATTTTAAAATTTTATTTTATCGCTAAGTACAAATTATAATTTTGTGTAGGAGGACTACTTACATCTAAAGGTTGTTTAAACTCAGAGCTCAAAAGGAGCTCCTCCCTATAGTGGCCAATTTGACCTCTCAGCTTTTGAAATCTGAAGAAAAGTCATTATGGCAAGAAGAAGGTAATGATATAATATTTGGGTTCATAGGTACCATACAACACAAGACACTCCTCTAATGAGAGCTCTACGTCTGTTGGTAATGAAATTCGCAGTCATGTCACGACATTCAGTGAGGACAGAGAAATTTGAATCATCATTCAGCTTGCTGAGACTATGGCGATGATGGAGGGTAGGTTTGAGGAGATGCAAAGTGAGCCATGTCAGTGATGGAAGAGGTCGATGAAGGTGGTCCACAAGAAGGGAAGAGGATTATAATGAGCAGATGTATGGATTCATTTTTTATATCATTGATATCATTTTTTTGAGAGAACCAATATCGTTAAGTAATACATACTAGATATTTCTTTTATTTGACTTATTACATTATGATTTATCTTTATTTTTAATTTATGGTTATCTTTACATGGTTCTACATTATTCTGAAATCATATGAGTTTTATGGGTCCATTTCGGGTAGCGGTGCGGTGGTAACGTGACAACGAATCACAGTATTGTTTGGTTGGTAACTGCATTTTGACAGTTTTTTTTTTCTTTCAAAAAGTTGTTGCTGAAATCTGCATCTTCTCACGGGTCCTACTACTTAAGGTGCCGTGGTAGCTTTTTAGCTGTGGTTTGATTAAAAAAATATTTTTTAATAACCAGCACAATGTTTTGAACATCCAATCATTCTTTAACAGCTTCACAACTATTTTTTAATAAGCTGCAGCAGCCCCAAACAGATCCTTATTAGTTATTTCATACTCTACAATAAGATTGCAAATACATAAATTCTAATGAATGAAGGGTTCTATTTTTTCAGGTATAGTTTTTCGACAGACTTCTATTAGACACACACATCCATTAGTTTCTCGATAAGTTGTAAACCGACATTCACTGAGACCAATCGACTCACCTGTCGTAAAACCGCCTTTAATATATTTATTACTAACATTAGGTCGTTGTGTTTGATCCATCAAAAATCGATCAACAGATAAAAAAAGCAACTCAACAAACGAGTCCGCATGAATTTGCATAGAGGTTGATATTAGATATACACTAAAATTAGAGCAATAACCATCATCCTCCATCTTCTTTGCTAAGGATCCAATTAAGGGGGCACAATTTCAACCATTGTCTCAATTAAGTCATGAGCTCTGTCATTCAGATAATCAAATTTAAGTTTATGATGAAACAACATCAAACCAAACATCTCCTCTTACCATACCTACAAAATGTCAAAAACTTTACAACTTCACCAAAATAAAAAAAAAGTACATTAATTTCATAAAAAGAAAAAACCCTCATCAAATTCACATGATTGTACACGCATTAGGATTCTCCTCACTAAAGGCGGTCGCATACCTCTCCTCAACCGAGGAAGCACGTGCGAGGTTTCCGAGGTTAGGGTCGTTGCTGACGTCACGAACATATCCCGGCGGTGCCTTCTTGTCGTATGCTCCGGCGATGTACGGATGGTACACCAAGTCGTGCTTTATGTACGGCCACATCACCGCGTTCTTCCCCGTTTTTCGCCTCACCCTCCTGAGGACTTTCTTGGGGTCAACATAGCCCGAAACCGTCAACTTGTTCTCCTTCGCTTCAAGTTCCACCTTGGTCACGCCCTTCATTCCTTCCACCGAGTGGCGGGCCCTCCTCTCGCACCCCTCGCAATCTATTCTTATTTTTATCTCCACCGTCTAAATAAAAATAAAAGAGGAATATAATTAACAATATGTCATGATAGATGATTTACATAAATATCACTTAATTCTTATGTATTTGCATATCCAACAACTTAATTTCAATTTTTACATATAAAAATTAGCATAGTAATCGATATTTTATCCGGTGGGCATCAAATATCGATTCCTCAATATGGGTTGAAAACCCGATGTGCTTGATTCTAATTCGAAGAGCTCGCGCGGCGGGATTCGAACCCCCGACCCGAGGAATTTATGCCAGAAGCCGCACCAACGAGCCCCCGACCCGAGGAATTTACGCCAGAGGCCGCACCAACGAGCCATAACATTCACATACGAATATAGAAACTTAATAATTTCAAGCTAACACAACCCGAGTCAAAGTTTTTTCAATTATATATCAATATTAAAAGATAAAAAACTAAAAGATCATACGAACGAATATCAAAACTCATTCAAGATCATCAACACTAGACATGAACAAATAATAATAATAATAATAAATCCTAAAATATCATAATATATGTGATTATAATGAAAAAAATCATAATTTAATAATATAATTTGACAACAAATGAAGGATATATATATATTTATGCGTGTATGAACTATATATATTACCTGAAAGCTCTTCTTTTTCTTCTTATCATTGAAGTTATCAGCCAAATCAGAGTAGAGCTCGGAGACATAAGTTAGCACACCCATTATTTTGAGTCCAAGTAATACTTGACCTTTAATTACGCTTATATATATATATAGATATACATTTCATGCTCAGCCGATTCGGGAAGGGCCACGTGGAAGTTTACTGTTCGACGCGTGGAGACGGCTTCCACGTGGAAGCGAATGTAAGGACTACATTTCCTAAATTGCTGTTACAAAAAACTGCACTATTTTTTCACTCAATAGAAATTTACCTTTCATTATGTGAGGGCACGTGCTAGATATGACAGATGGCGGGTTGTTATTGGATGAAGAGAGGTGGGGTGGGCTGTTGAGTGGAGTTTGGAAAGGCGGAGAGGTTAACGTGTCGGACGGTTATGTTCTGAGTAATATAGTTAGTAGCTGACGTGGTGGGATTCGGCTGCAGATATGTTTAGGAGTCATTGCAAAAAAATAGTAATTTAGTAATTATTATATAATTAATTAAAATATTGGATCATTTTTAAATAGATTAAAATAAATTATCATGTGCATCCATATTCAAGCCCTTATTAAAAAATAATTAAATTTTAAATTAAGAAAATCGAGTCCATACAAGTAGAGCTAATTGATTATCTATATTTTGAACCAATTGGAGCTGGATAATAAATTTCGATATACTAAAAAATCATATTATCTCAAATGTTTATATAAGTACTTAAAAATATTTAGTGTCAATTGTTGGATACGAATTTGTGATATGAGTCATGCACAGGGATCAGTGGTAGGGAAAAAAGAGGAGGGAAGAAGAGAGAGAAGAAGAAAAATGGAAAGAACACACAGACTTTCTGTAAGGGCTAAATTGAGTATTTTCGGTCAATGACTGATTTTATATATGAAAAGTAAAGTTTAAAAAGAGAATGAGATAGAGTTCTCCCATAGGTGGGTTTAAAAAGAACTAAAAGGTCTAGAGAGGCCAAAAACCCATAATACATGTTTAAGAACAACCCCCCATTTATGGAGATAGAAGACCAACTATGTAAAATTACATGATTGCCCTTATATTGTTGTCTTTTAGAGTGTTTACCCCTTTTCGTAATTATAACTAATTTTGGCACCTTTTCTTATGGATGTTTGTTGGTCTTCGCTCTGGAAAGTTGGTCTCCTGGTCTGGACATCATTCGTCCTTTGCTCTGGGAAGTCAGTAGGCTCTGAGTGAGGTTGTCGATCAACCTGCATGATTATTGTTTTTGTGGTGATGTCGATATATCTTTGGGGGGAGCTGTTGATAGAGCCTTTGTTTGAGTGTTGACCTGGATTCTAATCTCTTATTTGCCAAGGAGGCCCTTTAGTTGCCAGACTGACCTTTAGTGGATCAGCAATCATTTGGTTGGTCATTAGCTCTTGGGTCGATTGGCCATCAGTCGCTAATCGTCTATAGGCGATTGGATTCACGAGGTCTTATATCTTTTCATCAATAGAATCATCATCCTTTTAATCTGGTTTGTTATGTTGTCTCAAGGTTAATGTAGACCATTTGTGGATGTACACCAATAAAGTTGATGCAAGCTTTTTAAAAGGATAATTTTTCATGAAAGTAAATAAAAAGAACCTAAAAATTATTTTATTTTACTTTTTTTTACTTACATAAGACATTTAATATATGCAAAATGGTGTCAAATTTCGGTCAACTTTGAGTCACCGTCAAGTTGATTTTGATTTAACCGTTCAAACTTTTATCCATGTTTAGACTTAGCGAGTCAATCTCAACCTGTCCACGACCTCCACAAAAAAAAAAAAAAAAAAAAAAANNAAAAAAAAAAAAAAAAAAAAAAACATATAAGAATTTTTTATCGGGTCAACCTGATTATGAAATTTTCAAATCGAGTTCGAGACTAATAGATCTCATATTAGTGAAATATTACTTAAATTTTACCATCATAGCAATTTTATATAACAAGCTCATGAGATTCCCTTCTTTAACACTAACTAATGAGTTTTAGGTTAGGGTAAATTGACTTTTTCTATTAACTAAATAAATTAGAATATTCAAAATGGCAAAACTAGAATATTTTGATCATCATCATTTTCTAATCATATGCACTTAAATAAGAGATATCTTCTATTCATCATCATCTTCTTCTTCAAATGAAATGATTATTACTTATATGAGTATTATACAACCTACAAATTCAATAAAACTTCATTAAAATTTTTAAGTAACATCTTAATTGATATTCACCCTTTAAAACTTTAATCCAAAATCACTCACATTAAATAATAGAATTGAATATGAATTTACAACTAGAAACCAGAGAAATCGTAGTAAATCAGTTAATACTTTTAGGTCTACTCAAGGACCTAGAAACATTCAACCTATTTTAAATACTTTGATCTCTCTTCTTGATCTTAATGTTCTTGTTGAGGTTCAATCTAATGGCATTGAATCTTGTGTGGATCCTAATCCTATGTTGCAACTTTAGTTAATAATGAGGCCTCTTCTCCATTACAACCTATTGTAGTTTTAGCTAAGCATTCTAAGGATGATAATAACATTGTTTTACATTATATGATTCCCTCTAATATTGTTTCTTCATGGGTTAATGTTAATAATGAGATTTCTAAAACTAATTATGTTAATAATACCTCTTCCAAAGGTGGTGGTATGGTTGCTAGCAATGTCTCTAATATTTGCTTTGATTTAGCCTCATCTTGTATGGCTAATAAAATTAGAAATATTTCTTATGCTCCTTCTAATGTTGCTATTTGAAGCAAGAAGAATTAGCTTGTTGATTGTAAATATTTTCCTATAGAGCATAATTTTGATTTATTATGCCTCGTAAAAATTAAACTTACATTTTCTTTAACTTCTGATCTATTTGTTTTAAATCATTTTAGTTTTTTTTTTCAATGATGGAAGTGTAGAAAATTTTGATATATTTTTGTTTCTTCTTCTATTAATTTATTTATGACTGTCATTTATGCAGGTAATAGGGTTTATTGTTGGCATAACTTTTGATGTCGTTTGTGTGGGGTGTCCACTTAAATGTTACGGGACTGTTCAATCTCATGTAGTCAAAGACATCCATTTGGACCTCCTAGTATCTGTCCCGAGCATGAAATCAGGATCGATACCGATTCAGCCCCACCCACGAGAGCTCGCCATTGGGTGATGATCCCGATTTTATATTACAATACGATGTATGTGGTTATAATATTAATTTTTTCTTACTTATAATTCTTACATTGCAACGGTGCCAAAAACTTGATCACCAACAACATCTAGGCAAAAATTTGACTTCGAAGCAAATAATAATACAATTATTATATTTAAATATGGGATATTACGCAAGTATACGTATCGTTATCAATTAATATAGAACTTTTTGATTAAGCCCTGAATATCAAACCCACGAAGACAAAAGACACTATGCAACTAAAATCAGAAGAAATTAGAAAATAAATTATACTTAGCAAAATACTCTTACTAAAACTTTAGATGTTATAATAGGAATGAAAATTCGATGCTTTTTGAAATTTTTGTTAATGAAAGTAAAGTAAACAACTAAGTAAACTTAATTAGATATTTGTAAAATGAAGACAATATAAATAAGATATTATTTTTCTTATCATGAACCAGTAACAAGTATATGAATTATGTTAAGGAAGTATTCAAATTGTGTTGTGCTAAATAGGAGCAATAATATTCGTTACCCTTATTAGAGATGCTATAAAGAACATTAGTTAATTCAAAGCTTGAATAGTCTTGAAGATGGGTTAGGTAGGGAAGATACTAGCTCTCACTCTAGAATTCCCTCTTCTCCCTCCACATGGAGGCTAACATGTCGTATCAAAACCTATAACTATAAACCAAATTTCGAGCCGAACATGAGCGAACAAACTGTAGTTCCTGTTCGGCTCGTTTACATTTCGANGAGCGAACAAACTGTTGTTCGTGTTCGACTCGTTTACATTTCGAGCTTAAAAATTTGTTCGTATTCTGCTCGTTAGGCTTAACGAACGAGCCGAACACGAGCTGTTCACGAACAACGAGCCAAATTGACAGCCCTAATGAGCACCCTTGCTTGGGCGTCTCTTTGAGCACTTTTGTTTGGGTGTCTCTTTGATCACTTTTATTTGGGTGTCTCTTCAAGCACCCTTACTTGTGGTGTCTCTTTAAACACCTGCAACTGTAAGTGTATGCACGTGGATAAATGCTTGCACACTTTGTGAGGAGATTGTCTACATATAAGCCTTCAGTTGCATAATTCTCTTCCATGATAGCCGTGCTACCTCACTCCCTGTCACCGTTTAAGAATATCGTAGGTATATCACTTTGTGCTTAGTATGAGTCATGCTTTCTAGCCATTGAGCCCGTGCTAGAAATAATATTTGTTCACTTATGTAGGTGATTCTCATTTGGCACGAATCACCCTACCTATGTATGTTTGACATTTTGCATGTTGCATGCTTCCCTTCTTGCTTTGGGTCTTATTGCACTGATTGCATGTTTGCATGTGCTTGTTTTGGTGTCTCACGGGTACGGAGCAATTCCTTTATATGTATCCTAAACTCGATGCAAACCTACTTGTAGCATTTGTCTGCTCATTGTGTGACATCCGACTTGGGTTCCCAGGGATGGCGTAATTCCTCTTTATAGGTAGCATGTACCCAGTATACCCACTTTGTGTGAGTCCTATTCATGTGGTATTCTTGCATTCATATTTGCATGATGTGTGACTCACCTTTTGGCGTTCGTTGTGATTATTCATTCTTCGGTCGAACAATCATTGTGCATTGGGTCTTTTGTGTGTTATATGTCCATCGCTCATTTACTTTGACGAAAAATCTTACTCGTTGGAATGAGTGACCCGTTTGTTAGTCATAATACTTAAATGAGCATTTCTCGGTGAGTAATGCAAGTTTTCGTATTACAATCAACTTGTGTATGATTGTGTTAAGGTTATAAGGGCCCTAAAATATGTCACTTTCATGTTATGGACCTGCTATTAGTGGTCCTATATTATAAAACATAAAACTTGATATTTTTCTATTATGTATTATCTTCCCCACTTGTAAAAGGCCATATGTGAGGCCACTTATTTAAAATGTCACCCCTTTAGTGACGTATTTTGGATCACTTGGATCTTTAGGATGGGGCTGACATCGGATGTTAGCATCAACTTCATATGTCATACGTGTAGGATGTCCTCTTGAAAGACTCAGGACTATTTACTATTCATTCAAAGCATACTGTAGCTCAAGCCATCCACTTAGACTCCCTGGTGGGTGTTTGGGGCACAAACCAAGGTTCACAATGATATATCACTACCCGGAGAATCCATCGTTAGATAGCAACAATCATGATACGGAGCGTCTAATGCCCAATTTGGTGTTAGAGATCATACTCCATACATATGAAGCCTCCTGTTATCAAAGGAATCCATCAAAGCTTCCCATGGGAATTTCTAGCGAGATTAGGGTTTAGAACGCTATACTCGTATGATAATTCGGAGCGCCTGTCGACACTAAAATCCTTAATATAATGCCCATAATTCGAGATGTTAGGCAGTTTTCTCCTTCATATTTTCTCGAACTTTTTGCCTGACACGCCTACCTACGTAGCAGAAAAGTGCAGATTTCCTAGGGTTTGGAGAAGATATGTATGGGGAGGATCAAAAGCTGTTGGATGGGTTTCAGGGGAAGGTTCTAGGAGAGTGAAGCTTGTCCCTTTTAACAAAAAGAGAGGAAATTTAAGCAGTTTTTCTTTTTCCCTTGACTTCTCCTAGAGAGAGGGCGCCAACATTTTACATCTTCTTGGCTACCATTAGACAAGGGAGAGTTGGTCTTTGCAAGGGAGAGCTTCTTCTTCTTGTGCGGTAAGGGTCTCCTTCAACCCTCCTCTTCTTTTTCCTCTTCTTCTTCATTTTCAACCAAGAGAATCACTTCTCCTCCTTCCTTTCTTTCTTCCTTCACCTTTTTTCTTGAGTGCGAGAGTGGCTTTTCTTGGAGAAAGTATCTTGGAGGAAATGCTTTTAGAGGAGTAAGGAGAACTTCATATCTCATAATGAGGTAGGAGAGCTTCTTCACTCTTTGGGGAAGAAGTGGAGACCAGAGCTTAGAACTTCGCTGATTTATCCTTGTAAATGAGAGCTTCTTCATTCTTTGGGGAAGGAGCGGGGAGAACTTCATCGGAGCAAGGTCTGAGCGATGACAACCAAAGAGAATGCTTCAATCAATCATCATGGTGGTGAGAACTCTTCTAAACTTTTGTTTTCATTCCTAAAGCCCATATGTCTACATGTTAGAGAATTTAGGTTAGGTTTTTTGTGCTTGGAGAGAAGTCCTAAAGGATTATGTGCTTTGCGATCCCCAAAAATAATCCAAAGAGTGAAACCTACCATTTTCTTTCTAGACTTAAATCTGAAAGATGGGATAGTACTAATTCCACTGTTTTGAGAAGATGAAGACATTCCTTCGGTCTTCATTTTCTTAATCGCGAAGAATTCTCTCATGAGAGATTCCCCAACTTGTTTCATACAAACAGATGTAGGTGTCTTTTTACCTCGCGCATTAAGGCATTGGTACATCTCTCCATCATTTACCCTTAGAATCATGTGATATCACTATGACAAGCCCAGTCTAGTCGTCAAAATCAATCGACCCTCATTTCATGCATGAATCCGCATTCATCTGGTATGTTTGACATGAATTTAAAATGTGCATAAAAAATGTCTTATTTTTGCATGATTTATCGATTGGTCACTCACGTTATTGGCCTGATCGACTATCTTTTTGTCACTTTGACCGATCGGCCACCCCCAACCTGATCCGGTCAATTGACCTTTTTTTGTATGCTCGTTTGATCAGTCGCCACCAGCCCAATTGGCTTGACTGATCATTCTTCGTTGATCAACCATCACAGATCATTCTTTGTCGATCAGTCTATGCCGGTTTGATTTACCACTTGCATCGGTTTGGCGGATCGGTCGCCATCGGCCCGATCAAATCGACTAACCTTTCTTTGTCGATTGGTCACCTCTGTTGGTCTAATCAATCACTTTCATCTGCTAGATCGACCGACCACCATCGCCTTGATTTTATTGACCGAGCATTCTTTCTCGGTCGACCGTCTACATTGTTAGATCGACCACTTCCATTGGTTTGTCCGATCGACCATCGTTGGTCCGATTGGCTCAACCATTATTCTTCGTCGATCGACCATCTGCACTTGTTCGATCAACCACTTCCATATGTTAGTCGGATCAACCACCACCAGCCTGATTAGATCAACCAACCTTTCTTCATTGATTGGCCACTTAAGTCGGTTCGATCGACCACTTCCGTTGCTTCAACTGATCGGTGGACCCTAACTCGGTCAGCTCGATCGAGCTTCTTCGTCAGCTTGACCAATCGATCGCCACCAATTTGATCAACTTGACTGACCTTACTTCATCTATCGACCTCCCCGGCCGGATTGATCATCATTCGTCAGTCAGCTGTTCTGACTTGATCGACTGTCCTCGTCGATCGACCACCAAAGCCAGTCTGATCTACCACTTTTGTCAGTTTGTAAGATCGACCGTCATCGATTTGATCAGCTTGACCGACTCTTCTTTTTCGATCAGTTGTCCACGCCTATTTGATCAACTCTTTCCATCGGTTCGACTGATCGTCGATTTCAACCTGATCGTATTGATCGACTCCACTTGATTGTTGTATTAATTCATGCTTGTTTCACATTGCTTGCATTAGCACATTCGTACTTACACCCCATCTTGCATCAATGAGCACATGCCCTCATATGCTCATAGTGAGTATGTATGCCTCTTTGGCACGACATTTTGTGCATATTTTGTGACATCATTATGTCACAGCGGACAAACATCTGATTTGTTTGCCCTTACATTTGTACACCATGTGTTTGTCTCACATGACATTTTACATGTTCGTCATTTCATGTGTCTATGTTGAGTCACTGCTGCTCGCACATTCACCCCGACACTCTTATGTCTCTCCCGAGCCACTACTCGTACACTCACCCCCGACACTCATGTGTCTCTTTAGAGTCATTGTTCCTCGCATACTCACTCCCGAGACCCTTTTGTCTTTCTCGAGTCACTGCTCTTCACACACTCACTCTCGACACTCATGTGTTTCTCTTGAGTCACTGCTTCTTGCACACTCTCTGACCTCCTACGACATCGCTTCAGACTGTCATGGTACTTTCTCGAGTCATTGTTCCTCACACACTCATTTCCAACATTCATGTGTCCTCCTTGGGGAGGGCTTGCACATAAATCCTACCTTGAGTGTTATTCTCCCTAGTGAAAAAAAACACCTCTATTGCATTGCGTGTCCTGCATGCATATGTTGGCTCATTCATCATCAGTATACACCATCATATACTTGTGATAAATATTTGCTATATCGTGATTGCTACTACCTCGACAGAGCGATCACGACACACTGGATCATTTTGTATGTATGTGCATTCTTGATTTTCTCGATGATGAAGCTAACTCGTTAGCTGAGTGACCCACTGCTGTTCATGATGTGGTAGCGAGTATTGTCTGCGAGGATGTCATGGTGGGCAATACCAGCTACCGCAATGTAAGTAACACGCATATGTTGAGCTAAGTTTCCAAAGGGTCTATTAGGTGCTACTTAAGATTTTCATTCGTAAAACCTATTTTAAAAATATATAAAAAAAATCATATTATTATTATATATGTGTCATATTAAAAAAAAAACTATTTTGAAATTATTTGCATTTCTAGCTTAGATCATACATAAGGTCAACCATTCAAAACTTAAGTTTCTTATAAAACTTGCATCTAGTGACACCTCTCAGAATCCTTAGATACTTAAGATGGGGTCGAGGACGACGACCCCATCAAAACATATGCCAAAATTTTGCCTACACCTACACTGCACACACTTAGATGTTGTGACTAGGACTTTATACATTAGATGGTGTTACATAGTCTTTTCGATGCCCTCACTATAGTTCTCTATTGGTTTGGTTGCCCTAGCCAATCATCACTTGTTTGTGTTTTTTATGTGTTTACTGGGGTTTGAGATATGCACACTAGTATGTTAGGGGTGATTTTCTTGTAGGGAGTCATGTCCAATAGGGAGGAGTTGTAATGATTTAAAGCCAACATTTTGCGTCCCGGTGTTTTTAAGATGTCCTCCCGCCGGGCATGGCTTATCACATTACATGTCCTTAACCTTTTTCAACCTCTTTGTTTTGCAAGTTGGGTTTTTTTTTTTTTTTGAATTTTTATATGTACATTTTAGAGTCCCTCGGGTGGAGTATTGTATTAGAAATAAGGTACATACATGGTTTCCGAGATGTCAGGCGGGGGAAACCACATGACGGGGACTATCAGTTGTTTGCTCGTGTCCCAAACCTTAATTCTAAATCTCAATTATGTATAGAATTAAAACCAAATATGTATATGCAATGTCTGACCACTTTTTTTTCTTTTCTGAGATATGTTACCGACCTAGTAACAACCGGTAATTTCTTATTCTTTTGATTTAACTAGTTTTATTTTCCTACAGTGTGCTTAACTTGGCTTCACTCTTTATTGCTTGTGATTTTTCTGTGAATCATGCGTATAATTTAAGCTCTTTAAGGACCTAAAATTATAAATTTTCTATAAAAATCTTAATTAAAGATTAAGACTAATCAAAATTTAAGATTAAAACAATTCAAGATTTTTCAAAAGCTGTACTTACATTTCTGCATGGCCTTTGGGTCAAATTTTAAAACAGGTTGCATAGCATGACTCTCACCCAAATCATATTAATAGAGCCTCCACAGTGGATTAGTATTGATAACTGCATCATTCTACATGTTCCGAGGAGATGGCCCCATGCTTTTTCAACCCAACTGGCCGAGCCTAGATTTCTACTTTGGTGGTTGTTTAACACACTTAAAGTGTTAGAGGCTTCCCCAAACCAAAAGAGGAACAAGCACTTTGTGAGAGTTTTTTCAACATTGTAGATGAAACTCTTTTTTCTTTTTAACTACAGCGGCTTCATCGCCACTTTTACAGGTATAAGTCTCACCTCTACTTTTCCTACCTACATGAGGTCATAGGATTTAGAGTTTCCTTCTCTTAACCTTAGGCTATTGAGGTCCCCTTTGATGATGTAATTCATGGATTGCTGACAAGGGGGTCTCTGACTATCTCGGATCAACTACCTTTACAACCAGGTAGACTTGAGACCCTAATAGTTTGGGATGACAGATTTGTGGTATCATGACCTAGCTATCTCTACCCGATTAGGATTATTCCTCCTCTCCTTTGCTACCCACTTCTAGCCTTGTCGCTCCCTTTAACGCTTTGCCAATGTCGTCGTGTAGGCGTCGGTTGAGGATATGTTGCCGACCATTTGTGATACGGTGATGAACCATCTACCTTTATGGCCCAGTTAGACCTTGAAAGCATAGTGTGAGCCCTATGAGATGACCTATTTATTTCATATACCCTAGTCACTGATAAGCCGCCATTTGTATGGGATCGTTGAGGACTCACTTTATGCTTGTATGGATTGACGCAAGCTTTAAGAGCATTGGGACGCTCCTGTGAGATAACCATCATTTATGACATTTTACTAGTTATCATATAAGTGAAAGTATGATTTATTTAATCAAGAGTACTCTTAGGCATCCCCCGAGATGTACTTAATCAAAGAAATATGTCCCTTTATGAGTTACTCATGACCACATAACAAACAAACACACTTGACTCTCGAGTTGTGGGTTGCTTTCATAGGGTCTTCTTTGTTTATATGTTCCAAAGCATTTTTTATCCAATCTTGTTTTAGACGTATGGTTATGTGCTATTACACAAAGTTTACTTTATGAAAGTTCTTCATTCTCTTTCACTTGTTTGTCTACCTTTGTTGTATGCTCCTTATTTTTCGATTCATCTCTTCTCCAGATCATCTATATGATCTGGAAGAGAGATTTACTCAGAAAATGAAATCATATGACAATAGACAAGTTAACGACTCCAAAAATAAAAAATAAAAAAGAGAAAAAGAAGAAAAACATTGGCTACCCCATTAAAGTCATGCACACATAATTTACCCCTGCATTGTGCACACACTTAGATGGTGTGATAGGACACTGTGGTTAATGGTGTGCTAAGCTAAGACTGAGATACTTAGGTAGTCTTTTTGATGCCTTGGCCATAGTTCTCTACTGGTTTGTTTGCTCTAGCAAGACACCATTTTGTGTGCTACCTTTTGTGTGTTTACTAGGGTCCGTTTGGGGCAGCTTATTTGGTGCGGTGGCGTTTTGAAAATTCATTTGCTCTATTTGGTTAAATTGTGTTTTGACAGCTTATGCGTTTTCAAAACGCTGAAAACAACGTTTTCACATCGCGCATGTCTAGGTGCGATGACAACTTTCTGGTTGCGGTCTGACTTTTCCAAAAAAAAAAATTATAGTAGCTACCACAACTAACTTATCAGCAGATTATTCAATAAGTTGCAGCTACCCCAAACATACCCTAAGTGTGAGACTTGCGCACTAATATGTTAGGGGCGGTCTTTTTGCAGAGAGCCACATACAACATGGAGGAGCTACAATAATTTAAAGCTAACCCTTTTGCTTGCAGGTGTTGTTAATCTCTCCTTTCACCAGATATGATTCATTATGCGTTGCATGTAAATAACTCGTGCTAACATATTTGTTGTAGGTCGAGTCTTTTTTTGACTTATTACATGTACTTTTAGAGTCACTAAGGGATTCTTATAGCAAAAATAAGATATAGGCACATGTCCTGTATCCTAATTCTACATTTGATATGGATATCTTGCATCTTAGACCAGGCGTGTGTATACAGAGTCTAGCTACCTTTTTGCTTTTTGGGATATGTTGCCGACTCAACAACACCTGACTTTTTACATTGTGCAATGTGTTGATTTTACTCTTTCTTGGATTGTGGTTTGTCTAAGAATCTTGCATCAAAATTTAGGCTCTTTAAGGACCTAAAATGATATTTTTCTACAAAAAATCCTAATGTTAAAAGGTTAAGAATAATTAAAAATTTAGGATTAAAGGTTTTAAACTATTTAGAACCTGCGCTTACTTTTTAACATGGTCTTCAGACCAATTTTAAAATGATTTGCATAACATGACTCTCTCCCAAGTCATATTAATAGGGCCTCCATGCTTAAGACTATAGATAATTGCACCATATTGCATGTCCTGAGAAGAAATCTCTGTGTTTATTCAACCCAACTGACCCAACATAAATTTCTACTTAAGTGGTTGTCTAGCACACTTAGGGTGTTAGAGGGCCGAACAGGGTATAACTCCTTTGTGGGAGTGTTTTTAGCTTTATAGTTGTAACACACTTTTCTCTTCTTTCTCGTAGCATCTTTGCCATTTTTTTGACGAGTATAAGTCCTATCTCTTGGAGCTCTACCTCAATAGAGTCATAAGATTTAGAGTTTCCTTCTTTTGATCTTAGAGCTTTGAGGTATCCTTGGATGACGCGATTCACAGATTGCTGACAAAGAGTCTCTGGTTGTATTGGGCCGACTACTTTCACGATCAGATAAACTTAGGAACCTAATAGTTTCATATGACAGATATGTGGTATCTTGACTATCTTGACCTGGTTAGAATTACTCTACCACTCCTTTTGTTGAACCCTTTTGATCCATGTCATCTTTCTGTGACTTCGTTAGTGTCATCTCGTATGCCTCTATTGCGGATATGTCGCTGCCCATTTGAGATACGGTGATTCACCCTCCACTCTTATGACCTGATTAGGCCTTGGAAGCATAGTGTGGATCCTATGAGTCGACTTGGTAATTTTGTGGGACTCATATGCCAAATAGCTGATACTCATTTGAAATGTGAGAGATTTACTCTATGCCCTTTGACTTAACGAAAGCTTTGAAAGCATCAAGATGTTCCTATGAAATAATCATGTTTGGTGACTTATTTACCGATCATGATAACGTAAGCAAGTCCCCTTTTATCGAGACTATTCTTTGGTATCCCTAAGATGTAATTAACCAAAGGGATACGTTCCTTTGTAAATATTATTGATCCCATTAAAAAAATGTTCTTTTTAGTTCTCTGCTATTGGTGGCTTATGTAAGGATTTTCTTTGTGAATATCGTGTTTCGAGGTATTTCGATTTGATCTTATTTAGGTGAATATTGTCGACCTTTCACACGAGGATTACCTATACTAAATTCTTTCATATTTCTTTTTAAAATTTGTTTGTTTACTTTCGTCATATCTCCCATCTTTTCTGATTCCTCTCCTCTTCGAAACATTTATATGATCCGAGAGGGAGATTTACTTGAAAAGGGGAATTCTACGACGACGGCATATATATAAACAAGCTGGCGAATCCAAGTATTTAAAAAGAACAAAAAACGCTTATATTATAAAACGTTTATGGAATTCCCATGTTATTATTCCTGATAATATATCTTCTTCTTTGATTTTACTTAGAGATATTAATTGCATTATTAAAATTAATGAGAAAGTGGGGGGTTTACCCTCTTTTCCAAGTAAGCTTTTTTATTTTAACAATTGTATGCTACATGTCGGTCTTATTGAGTTACAAAACTCTTGTTATCCAATTAGTCAAGACAATAATCAAGTGAATAATCTCCCATTAAATGCCTTCATGATTGAGCTCTTTGCAATGCTCATTGGATTAACTTTTTTCCTCATTCTTTTTTTTAAAGTTTTAAATGCTTACTCCTCTTATCAAAATCCTATTTTAATTTCTTTGGATAATTTTTAAAAAGTGCATTGCAAATTTATGTACAAAAAAATATGACTTTTTGCCCAATTTTGTTAAATAGTGTGAATTTGGATCAAAATATCCATGATAAAGGAGATCTATTTGCATAAGCTCTGAAATGTTAAATTGGCTCTTAAAGGTTAGAATTGGAATTCCTCTACTGCTTTACCTATTCAAATTGTTGATCTTAAAAGTCAACAAAATAAGATTATGGCTAAACTTGAATATACTCATCTTTATTCTAATCTCTTGGATAAAGCATCTTCTATTCAAAATAAAATTTTTAATATGGCTTATTGTGATTATAAATTGGCTAAACAAAGAACTAAATGTTATTAGTTAATTAAAGGTGAGGATGATATAAGATTCATTTATCAAAGAGATAAAATTAGCGCGATTCAAATTTCATTAAAGATATTCTATTAATAGTGACTGTATTTATAGTCATGAGAATATTGTTAATGTAGTTATTTCTTTCTATTCTAATCAGTCTAATGGTCAAGTTAATAATGATCATTCTTTTGTATCATTTCGTGGAATGGTCTTGGTCTTTCTTCTCTTGATTCCATTAATATTATGTGTAAAATCAAAATTATATGAAAATTTTACAACTCCTATTCTTATTTAAAAGAGTAGATTTTCAATCATTATGGTTCTTTTTGCAATAATGCTCATTCTATTTGTACTCCTTTTTTGAAAGACCACATTAGAATTTCTATAGGAGTGCTTTAAGTTTCTAAGCTACTAATAATTGTAATTTGCTTTTTTTATTTTGACCCTTGGCTTGATGGAGTTTATCTTAAAGAGCATTTTGGAGATTCTACTTTTACTTGGTTTGATTTACCTCTTAATATAAAACTAAAGAATATTATTCTTAATCACAGTTGGAATTTTTCTCATAATCATAATGATATTCTTTCATATACTAAAGATATTAGTAAGATTCCTATTACCAATGACCTTGTTTTTAAAATAATGGCTATATTTTCTAGCATAAAGCTGTTCATTTCTTTATTCATCATTTTTCTCTTATTTGCTTTAACCTCATTTGATTTAATGGATTTTCTTTAATGGAGTCCTTCATTATCATGACTACCTTGTTTGGCTTCTTTACTGCATGTAATGTATTTCACTCACATTTTGTGCATTACTCTTCTTCTCAGTCGGTTTTTTGGTAGTGTTTGTTTTTGGCTAATCATTAGATCTTTTTGAGTTCATGTTTCTTCCTTCTTCACTTGTTAGTGTATGTTTGCTGGAGTTGAAGAACTTCTCTTTTATGTATAACAACAAAGCATAAAAATACATAAATAAAGGAGCTATATACATGAATGCATAAGATTTGTGTGGTATGTACATACCACACAATTCTTATGCAATTACATAACAAATTTATAAACTTAGACATGAAAATGTATATTTCACTTTTAAAAAGATAGCCATAAAAATTTTAATTTGAGTAGTGTGCATGTAAATATCAATTTTTAAGTGTTGTATATGAAAATCCATAAGAATTGCATGGTATAAATGCCCCTAAACAACAACTAGGTGGACATATGCCCAGTTTAAGGACAAAGGTGAGGTCCACCCTACTAACCAGCTATGCCATCAGCGCAAAGGATGAACATTAAAACTCTCTTATAGTTATATGCAAAGGATACAAACCGATTTTACAGGTCAAAAAAATGGCAGTAGTATGTTACTGAAAACATAATAAATACCTCAGAACCGAATATGTCACAATTCAGCAGATTAATTTGAGCTGACAAGGAAGGGATGCTGGCAAACCCCACATTCTATAGTTTCTGAACCAGAGGTTGGAACCTGAACCTGCAAACAAGCAAAAATAAAAACAAGAAAAATTTATTTTGAGTTTTTTTAGATCAATTTTATTTTAAAAATATTTTAGTTTGGTGTATTTTTTAGATGTTTTTATTTTTTTTTAAATACAAAAAAATAATTTTTAAGTATTTTGAACGAGTTTTTTTTTTTTTAAATAATCATATATCTTAAGCAAATGTATGAAGCAAGTTATCTTAAGCAAATATATGAAGCATGTTTTGTTTCAAATCAAAATATAGGGAAAATAAAAGTAAAACAAAAATAAAAAATAAAAAATAAAAAATAAAGGTAATCCCAAAGAGCCGTTAAAGTTTCATTTGGAGATGAGGAAAGCATCACTTTAAATTTGAATCAAACGTGCAATCATACTACCTGGAGGAGGACTGTGCAGGTTGGGCATGCAACCTCCCGCATTCGCCGGCTGAACCCGACCGACAATGACTTTGAATCTACGACGGAAGGTGGAGTTGTAAGCCATGGAGCGAAACTTATAACAAGAAGTTGAAAAAAATGGAAAAAATTTTAGGATGAGATATCATGATCAAAATATGATGATTCTCGAGTTTTAGATTTGCCGTAAGATGTGTGCTATACATATATATATGAGAAATCAATCAAAATTTATATTGCACTAATCTCAAAATAAATCCAACGATTTTAAGACTGGATCTGCCTGAATATTCAGTCAATATATACTGAGAAAAAGTTTTCAATGAAATACCAGCTAGCGTCCTCCGTTTCTTCTCCATTTCTTCCTGTTAATAGAAAAATAGAAGTACTGAGATGATACCATCATTATCTTTGAAGAAAAAATGAGAAAAATGTCAAAATGATCCTATGACTTTTTGTAGAACTTTTTTGTAAAGATATAAAGATATCTAAACATTTTTAAACTGAGAGTAAGAGAATTCTTTCACAAAGGATACACCAAGTTTTGAATCTGAGAACTGTTATTAAGAGAATCATAAATTATAAAATAGCATACAAGAGTTCATGGAATAAGCAGAGTATGTTGCCTTTTATCTCTCTATATGGAAATTAGAAGTGTAGATCAAATGAACCATCATCGAGTGGATACTTAAATCGAACCGTGTTGGTCGAAAGTGTTGTTCGGAAGTGTTGTTGTAGATGGCGGTCAAGGTTGTCGAGAGGAAACTTATCAAGGGACAAATGTATACAGCAGCTTCTAGAAGAAGAGAAAAATGGAAAAGATTTCTGAAGGATATATGATTGAGATAATGAATGTGTAGTCTCATAAAATGTTACATCAGCCGAAGAGTATGGGTGTCGAGTGATCATCATGATCAGTGTTATCCTAACTATTTGGGTCAACATTATAAATCTTCGTTGATCATGTGCCTACTGAGTGCTGTTTGAGGGGGTAAAGCAAATTTTTCACAAATTATTTTAAATAAATTACCCATGTAATCTAAGGTTTACAATTTGTTTTCATAATCCTTTGGCCTTGGGTTTATTAACTTGTCTGATAGAAGTATTTTCTACCATTCTTCATGCACGTCTTAGCTTCAATAGATGTCTTTGAAAAGTAAACATTTCTAAATTTACACATTCTAGTTTTGCCGTACATTAATCTTAACATAAGCAAAACTATCACAATTAACTTGGATACTAGAGAGGATTACGCAGCTAACATTCAGATTTATAGAAGATCATTGGTCGAATTGTGATTTTATAAAATTTACCATAAAGCCTCAATAATATCCTTTTGTTGATACGCACATGGTTCAGAAAAATGTGAGTTCGTTGTTTCATTTAAGGGGAGAAGTTAATCTCCCTTAATTATCCATTACTGTGTTTTATCTCTTTCCTTTTATCATGATGATTTAAATTTTCCTCCATTTGTAAGAGGGTTAGTCTGAGTTGTATATATATTAGTTATTTGCTTATTGAAAAATTAGAGTTTTATTCTCCAAAAATCTACATGATGTGAGAGAGAAAAAAAACCCTACCTCTCCTTTCTCAATCGAAGCCTTGCCTGCAACCACCAGGCCTTCGCAGGATTGTCTCCTTACCTGAAAGCACGGACCTTCCTCCCATTTACTTCCTTACAGGTGATTGTCTCCTTCGCACGGATAGTTTATTGTTCCACTTAATCGCCTCCTTCGCACAGATCGTCCGCTCATTCCGTCTCCTTGGTGTGGATTGTCAACTCATTCTAGTGTTTGCTTTCTTACCTGCCAGCTTGTTTCCTTTGGTAGTTTCGTTCGCAAATCGTATCCTTCGCACTCCCAATCAATCCTTCACTGCACGGTGCAACTCCTAAGCCAATCTGTTGCCTTACGCCAAAGTTCCTGAAAAAAGAAGTTGCCACTCCATGCGGAGGCATCTTCCTGCTTCCATCCAAGCTCCATTGTGAGTCGAATTATCTTCAAGGTGATCCAATACATCTACGGCTTCCGCTCTTTCTCTTTCTAGTGGGAATCCCAAATCCACGAGATTATCTAGTGGAAATCCCAAGTGAAGCTCCTACTGACACCTCATCATGACGAACAAATACGATATGAAAACTATTGCTTCTTTCTCTTTAGAAGTGACTTCTAATGCTAAACCCAAGATGTTGGGTTCAACAGTATCCAAATTCTCTTCCTGCATCACCAATAGCAAGTTGCAATTCAACAATTTTCTCCAGTGGTCTCAATCAATCTTCATGTACATTTATGGTAAAAGAAAAGATGATCATCTCACCAAAAAAAATCCTACATAAAAAAAAAAAACTGATTCCAAACATCGCACTTGAAAGATTGAAAATCACATGGTTGTGTCATGGCTTGTTAAGTCCATGCCCACAAAAATTGGAGAAAACTTCCTTCTATATAAAATGGCAAAAGAAATATGGGTTTCCACAAGAAAAATTTATTCAAGTGTTGAAAACAACTTTGATTTATTTGAAATGGAAACTAGATTACATGACTTGTGGCTGGCTAAATTGAATGTTACTCAATACTTCAACACTATCCAAATATTGGCTTTAACTAGATATGTATGAAACATACACATGAATGTGCTCCCAAGACTCTACTTTTTATTGCTCATTACAAAAACATTATTGAATAGAAGAGAACCTTCAAGTTGTTTTTAAGAGTCAACAAGGAACTAGATGAAGTTTGAAGAAAAATCATGGGATCCAAGCATCTTCCCTCAATTCATAAAACCTTTAGTGATGTACAAAGGGAAGAGAGTAGAAGAAACTCATGATGGCAGGTAATTGCACTACATCAAATACAACTCAACTCTATACACTTACAAATCATCTCTAGACAATAAATCAAAGAGGAAAAGACCGTAGTGTGAAGATTGCAAGAAACATGATCATTTGAAAGAGAAGTTTTAGAAACATTATGGAAAACCTATAGATTGAAAGCCCAATAAAATCAAAGGTGATGAGCAAAATTAGGCAAACACAACATCAAAGGAAGACGAGTCTCATGAACATGGTCTACTTAGAAAGGAACAACTTGAGGCTCTCCAAAGGCTTCTGGGACAATAATTTGAGCCTTTTACACAACATGACAAGTCTTTCATCTGCTATTTTTGTTCTCAACAGAAAGAATCAGAGCCTTGGATAGCGAACTCTGGAGCATCTGATCACATGAAATGTGATATTACTGTTTTCAAATCCCTCCATTCTTGCAAGGACCATGCTAAATTTAGAATCACAGATGACTCCCTTTCATCTGTGGAAGGAAGAGGAAGTGCAAAACTCACAAAGGATTTTATTCTCCAATTTTTTCTTTATGTTCCTAAATTTAACTGCAATTTATTGTCTACCAGTAAAATTACTCATGACATCAATCATGTTACTAAATTCTACCATAATTTATGTGAATTTTGGGTGGACTCTAGGAAGGTCATTGATGGTGCTAACATATATCATGGACTTTATCTACTTACTAAGACTCGCACTTCAAAGGATCGTCTCAACATTTACAAATCTTTGAATCAAGTCTTTAATCTATGTTTCTATTTCATGAGAGTCGAATTATATTATGGCCCTTTCATCTTGAGCATCCTAGCTTCTATTATATTAAAAATCTATATACCCATTTGTTTATCAATAAAAGTTAAATTCTTATTAATGTGAAATTTGCCAACTTGATAAACACACTTGACAGGTGCACACAAGTCTGAAATGCAAACCAACACATTCACCATGGTTCGTAGTGATATCCAGGGCTCTCAAAAATAAAAATTACAAATGAGGTTAGTTGGTTTATTACCTTCATTAATGATCACACCAAAACTACTTAAACATTTGTCATGAAAGAAAAATCTGAAACAACCAACATATTTGAAACCTTCCATAAAATGATCCTCACTCAATTTCAAAACAAAATTTAAATTCTTAAGACCAATAATGCAAAAGACTACAACAACTCCACTTGCAACCCTTATATATGCAAAAATAATATTATTCATATAAGTTTTTTTGTTGACACACTCCAACAAAATGGTGTGGCTGGAAGAAATAACAAACATTTTTTCTAAGTTGCTAGTTCAATTCATTCACTCACAATGCACCCAAATACTTCTTGGGGGATATAATTATCACATCAACTTATCTCATAAACAAAATGTACAACAGAGTGCAAAATTCTAACAAACCTCTCAACACCCTCACAAAATCCTACCCTCACATTCAGTCTTTCACCTCTAACATACCACTAAAAATTTTTGTTTGTAGTGCCTTTGTTTATCTACATCAACCACGCACTTGTTGATCTCAGGTCAATTAAATGTATCTTTGTGAGCTATTCTTCAAACAAAAATAGATATAAATGCTACTCTCCAGAAGCACAAATTTCGCCTTCTTTGAAAACCAACCATATTACCCCAAATCTAACATTCAGAAGGAGATTTAGAGAGAGTATCAGATTTAGGGTACCATTTAAGAAACTCAAGCTCACCTCCCTTATATCTTTGATGAACTTACTCTTCTCCCCCATTATCACAAATCAAATTGAAATGAAGATACTACTCCATTAAATCCTCCCATGGCTCTCACAAACTAAAAACTCCATGTGTACACCATAAAGAAAAAAAACCTAATGAACATGTGAAGAACAATATGCAAAATCAGAAATGCAAATAACAAAAGCCAACTCCACACTCCCCAAGTATTCACACAGGGGTTAGGTCGATGCATCATGGACACCAAGAGGAAGAAAGAGCACAAGAATGCATAAAACACCCGATAGAATAATTTGCGACTTATGAAAAATTATCTTCCTCTTACAAATCTTTTGTTCATAACTTGAATAATGTGTAGGTTTCAATTTTAATCCAAGAGGCCTTATCTATTCTTGCTTGGAAAGATACTGTGGAAGAAGAGCTTCTTGCCCTTGAAAAGAATGATAAATGAATCATAACTCTGCCACATGGGAAAAAAACTGTAGGTTGCAAATAGGTATTCACTGTTAAATACAAAACAAGGAGCCTGGAAAGATTCAAGCCTAGACTTGTAGCAAAAGTGTTCACTCAATCATATAGGATCGACTATCATGATATATTTGCACCAGTGGTGAACCTCAACACAATAGGAGTATTATTGCATTGTTGTCAATCAGGATTGACCTCTAAATCGGCTAGACATTAAAAATGTATTTCATAATGGAGATCTTGAGGAAGAAATGTATATGGAGATAACTTCCGGATTGAAAAAAAACACAAATAATCAACTAGTGTGCAAATTAAAGAAATTATTGTATGGGTTGAAACAATCTCCCAGAGCATAGTTTGAAAGGTTCATCAAAATATTCGTGTGAATCGGTACTATCAGTGTCAAGTTGATCACCCTTTGTGAAATCAAATCAAGAAAATATGATAGTCATCCTTATTGTATATATAGATGACATTATTCTTACAGGCAAAGACGTAAGGGAAGCTGAAACAATAAAAGAAAAATAGCTTCTGAGTTTGAGATCAAAGAACTTGGAACTTTACGATACTTCCTGGGAATGAAAGTAGCTAGATCCAAAGAAGACATTGTCATATCGCAGAAAAAATATATTATTAACTTATTAAAGGAGACAAAAATGTTAAGATACAAACCAACAAATATTCCTATGGATCCCAATTAAAGAGCATCAAAAGGAGAGGATAATTACCAACATTAAATCATCGTTTCGAAGGTGAAGATGGTCTCTAATGAAGTAATAGTGAAGCTCAAGGGTAAAATTTTGTCAAGTAGTAGATCCCGCCAGCTTTAGCGCCAATTATTCTATTTTCATGGATATCCTAAAAGACATGATGAGAGGGAAAAATGATTACAAAATATTGGAAGTATTATAAGGCAATGAATAGAAGACAAGTTAATACAAATTTGTGGAGCATATAAAACATTTAATAAATGAGTTTTCATAGAATGTATAATGCCCTTCCCAAAGATGAAAGAAGGGCACCCATCAACAAAAATAAAAGGTGGATGGGACCTATCATGTGGTTGGAAGCACCTAGCTCTAACGACCAAGAGATACCATTAAGAACAACTACGTACAATAAATCCCGATGAAGGCACTACATGAGACATTGAGATCAATGACTTGGAATGTTGAAGTCATCAATGATTGTTTTCTAGAGAAAGAGTAGCTGGTCCGATCGACGACACCAAAAAGAGCGCACAAAGTCAAACTACTTTACAATTGAAATGGTGTCAAATTTCACCTAGCAATGTTAGGAGAATGATTGGTGCTGCTACAAAAAGGGAAAGATGGAAAGTTTTTTAGCAATAGTCATGTTCGCCACCAGAATGGCCACCCCAACCATGAATCCTCCGACAACCCTTAAGAGCAAGCTGCCAAGGATGGTTGATTAGGAGTGGGAAGTTGGTGAATAGAAAGTGCTGTGAAGCAAAAAAATCAAAAGAGAGCGGAAAAATGTTGAAGACCAAGAGTTTGTCATCACTTGAGATTTGTACGCAATAAAACAAAAGTAGAAAATCAAATAAAATTGTCAAAAAAGAATACTTTAATCCACTTTTGTCAAATAGCTAGAAACAAAAATTTATACCAAGATATTTTAATGCAATTTGAATCGGGATAATAAAACAAAATGTTCAAAGCTGTAAGGCAAAAACTCAAAGTAAGAAGAAATTTAAATTTTTTGTGATGACAATTAATCCATAGTGTTTTTTTTTCATGTTTAAATGTCTTCTAACTTTGAGCATTTGCCTAACAACTATAATCATTTTATCATACAAATTGCATCAACATATCTTGACATAATCTTTATCTATAGCTAGATCAGTAATGAAGTACCAACTCATAATATTTTTCTCTCAATGTGAGAACACTCTTTGAGTAGCATATCATCTGGCTGAAATATAAATATTTCAAAATTGAAAGTGTAAACATGAGTTTTTTTTTTTTTTTTTGAAACTAAATGGAATGAAAAAAATCTTTTATCTATTTGACAAAATCTTGAACAACATAATGATTGAAACAATGAAGTTTAAGACTACTGAATAACAAGGTAAAAATAGCATAGTCGGGACCCACTTTGAAAACTTGATGATGTTAGTGTATCTAAAGAAAAGGCGCCGTGATGTATTTTATTATTAAAACTGAAAAGGAAGTGAAATGCCTACACCCATGTGAGATAATTGTACAATTAAATTTACATTAATGTCAATGGAGGGTCTAATTCATTGAGTTATAAGCGAGAATATGGCACTACTTTGGAGAAAGAGATAGGGGATTAGATAGAAAACTTTGATCATAGATATTATGGGAGAAAGGTGATGGTATGCCCCACGGTTGTGGGTGGGTGTCACGACCCAACCTGATATAAACCATATATGGTAATAGATTATACCAAGTCGAGAGTGCAACAGATTATTTTGCCTAAGATCTATTTGGAAGAAATTTCTTTTATCTTCTATTTCTCATTACACAGAGCTACTAAGTCGCTATAATAGTAAAAAAAAAATACTTAAGATCGTTATCATTTCATTTTCCTATGAACATCAAAACTATTTACATCCAAAACATTTATATACATTTATCATGATTTTCTAATAATTCCAACAAGACATCCATAAAATATGCATCTATCAGCAAATATTAGCAACTCACTTCACTTGAACCTTTCCCTGAGAATATGTAAGAGCAACCAGAGTAAGCAAACAGCTCAGTAGGTTACACAAAACCTACAACTGAAATCATTGCACGAAAATAAAACAATATGCATGATTGTATCATAATCTTGTCATTTACGTTAAACAAGTAGTTATGTAGGTCAAGTGTGTAGTCAATGAACATGCATATGTATACTGTAAAATATGTACCCAAAATATGGTATCAAATCAAAATAGTAGCAATAAATAAAATGCATATATTCAAGAACAACTATCATCATACATATAATATACAAGTTAGGTGATTTGGCTAATCATGTAGTGTTTTTCTTGTACGAATCATAATAAAATATGTACAGTATCATATCATATCATGTCAGTAAAAACTGTCAAAACAGTCAGTCTGGTGGCACGGTACATGGGAGTCTTCAACCTAGCCCGTCGACACTCATATCAATTATATTCACCCCTTAAAACTCCCAACATATATCAGGTTTACACCACTAACCCATTTAAAGGAAAACTCGTCGACCCACTCTCCTGCTCAGGATAACATATCTGCGCCAATCTAAATCATATTAGTCAGCTTTTCTTGCACATGCACAAACATTTCACAATATCTTTCATTTCAAGCAGTTAAAATATGCTCAGCATCACAGTGTATATGTAAGACATGTGTGTATAACAAAATAAGGAGATTCACAGTATGCAATAATATTACAAATTTATATGCACTAATTAAAATAGAAATTGCATATTAAGCATGTTTATCGTCTGTTTTATGTAAGTATTTCATAATATGTATATTTTAATTACAATTTTATAAAATTTTCTATAACTCAAATTAAAAATTTGCCTTAAACAAATGAAATACCAAGTGAAAATTCAATATGCATGTATCAAAATATGCAGAATAGCAAAGACAACAACAAATTAAAAATTACTCGGTGAAAGTTTTCAAAATACGACAAATAGTTTAGAAAATATGCAAAATGATAAAATAACTGAAATCAGAGGTAGAGTAACAGTAGCCTACCTTGAGCCGGTCAACCTTTTCAACTGGTCCGCACGAAAATCGAGACACAGCCTCCAAAAACCTTCATTTTCTCTCTCCTTCTCTTTCTACCTTATTTTCCTCTTCTTCCTTACGGTTTGGTAAAGTAGAAAATGCAGTGGAAGATTCTTAAATGAGAATTAGGTGGATTTTATATAAAAAATGTGCCTTTGGTATAAGTGCAATTATGAGAATTGTTTGGATTCATTTGCAAACTTTATATAAAACATCTTATATCTTGAAACCCACAACTCTAAAAGTAATAAAAAAATATGCATTAGATAGCTTTTCAAGTCTAAGATACTTCGATAAAAATGGTTTCCAAAACGGATATTAAACGGCTCAAGAAATAAATCTATACTCGCACATGTATATTTCTTAAGAAATTACAATTGTATTATTAACCTTATAATTTCATGTTTATATTTATTGTAAAAATATGAAAAAAAACATACTAATTAGAGTTCATCATTTTCTATATTATGATAAGACGGTTTGTCAATCGAACTTATAACAAACTCTTAAAAATTATTCAAAGTTTATAGGTCAAATTTTTCTTTTATATATTTTCTATTATTTATTAACCAATTATTTTGAAAATGATTTAAAGTCTAAAATAACATAAAAATACATTTTATTGCATATATTGAAGCATCTATTAATAAAGTACAATCTCGAGTATTATGATTGATTATCATATGTACAATACTTGGTATTACAACGTGTGTGTGTAGCATTGTGGGATGACTCATGAGCAACTGTAGGGAGTGAGCACGGAGGGCTGCAAGTGAGTGGCAACTACTGAGCACACGAGTGAGATAGAGATGGATTGGCATCACCTAAGATATTAGGAGTGATCAAGCGAGCATATGAGCATAAGCAAGGGGCTGCAATTACAAAGAGTGTGAGCGAGTATGCACAAGAGTACGTAAGCAGGGCTACAGATGTAGTGAGTGCATGCAACCGAGCAAACAAGCAAGATGAGCAAGTACAAGCCACAGACGAATTCACACATACATAAGAAAGTGCAAGAAAGTAATTTAGCAGCAATGGTATCAAGATCGAAAAAGAGGCTCGAAGTCAAAAGAGAGGGGCAGGGCCCGGCAATTGCAATCCTTACTCTTGAATAGTTGTACCATCCTAAGGAAAAAATTCTGATAAGTACTGCTCAATGTAGATTCCCCTTATAACAAAACAAATGCAAAGTTCTAGAAATTAACACATACTGCTCTTCAAATGTAGAAACCTTCCAAAGAAAATTTTATCTTGTCAATCTATCATAAACCAGAAAACAGAAAATAAGTGATGCCATATTTTCTGCACTATGTTTTTATATTTAGAAACAAAAATAAAAATGAAAATAAAAAAAAGCTTTAAAAAAATGTCCTAAACGGTGAATTATGCATGTCCCATACAAGTGGGACCATGATAAAGAATGATAAAGCATTCTAGCAACCAGCCATTGTAACAGTTCCAGTGCTAATTAGAAATACAATACAGAACATAAAAAGACATATTTACTTAAGATTACAGGTACATGTTCGCCAATTACTAGATAAAGCGATAAAATTAATAAACCACGTGCAAGCAGAAAATATTTAGTAAAATCCTTAACCTGAAGTTTTCTAGCAAGCGCCTCATGGGTGTTAAACCCAGAAGATTTTCCGATGGACTCTTTTGCAATATTCAGCCTTCGAGTAACTTCTTCCTGTAAAACACGCAGGCCTCAATTAGGAAGTCATGAGAAAAAAAGTTTAAAGGGGTAACAATCTAAATCAAAAGCATATCACGAATGAAATAGAACAAGCAGTAATCCAATAAAAGAATCAAACCATGCCTAAACTTCGGGAAATAAAGGACCAGTAGAATTCGTACATTGCATGACCATAAAAGATTGAGAAAGATAATATAACTGTGCCTGGGTAGCACTTGAACGGTGATCAACTATAGCTAGGAACTCATGACAACTAGAATGGAACTCAACTATATCAACCATTGTTAGTTGAAAAATAAAATATAAAAATATGAAATGAAAATACAAAGGTGATGACCAGTGATGTACTCATAAGCTCATCAGCTTCACTACAAAACACAAACATCTAGTACTCATTCAACAGATGCTCCATTGACTAACAAGTACAAAGAGGAGGAAAGATAAGGACTTGACAAAGAAGTCTAATTCTCATCCCTTAACTCGTCACAAAGGCAACAAACAGCACAGTATGCAATCGGGAGAGATATATGTTGAGCATAACTATTTACATCAGAAACTAGAACAAGTTTTAGTGGATCGNGCTTCCATTTTAGCATGCAATGCCCAAGGTTCAAATCCTTAGTCATCTAGGAGATTAGCTTGAACGTTAAATAGGTTGGGAAGAGGATTAATGTAGTCTACTAAGGCCACAGCTTTAATAATTAAGGGTCTATTTAACCAATGCACTCGACGAACAACTTGAACTAGGCTCGATTAAGAATCAATCATGTTCATTAAAATTAGTAAATAAACAAGCTTGAACAATTTTTAAAAGCTCGAAGCTTAAATGAACTAAACATGAATATAGTCGAACTTGTTTATTTACGTTCACGAACAAACTCGTCTATTATTCAACAAGTAACTTGATAAATACTCGACATTAAGTTCCATGATAACTCATATCATATATGATATATTATTTAAATTAAATGTAATTAACTAGAATTTATATAATTATAGATTTAATAATAATATACTAGTATATCAATAATATTTTTTGAATAATTATTATATATATATATATTTCCGGATGTGTCGTCGTCTTCGCTCTGATAGGGTTTCGCCTTATGGCGAACCCTAGCGTCTGCTACAATATTTCTCGCGTCCTGCTCTCATTTCCTCTACTTCACCTTCGTCGAGCTCGCGTCGTCTTCTTCTCGTAGCGATTTTGTCGGGCTGCGTTGTCTGGCTCGTCTTCTGCGGTGCTTCGCTACAGGCTAAAGGGCGACCGACTGGCCCAGCTCGACAGCTCGCGTTGTTTCTGCTCGAGCTGAATTCGCAGGGGTTCTCATGTCATCGGGTTGCGTCGTCTGTTCGCCAAAGGCTGAAGAGCGTCGACCAAGCTCGGCAGCTGCGCCACCACAGACCCACGTTTGCGTCCTCTCTGCTTGAGCCGAATTCGCAGCTTCACTATTTTCTGGCTCCTACTCCCTGTTTTTGGCTTCCGAATTTGATCTCTGCTTTGCTTTCTTCACTGTTCTTAACGTCGCACCTCTATCTATTGGGGATGGCTTCAGACAGATCGCATGCTACTGCCATTTCGGGTGTCCACGCTTCAGGTACACCTAAATCATGCTCTTTCCCTCTTTCGTTTGAGTAGGAGAATATCAAGAAACCTGGTAGAAAGAATGAGAAGTTTGTCATTTTTTAACAAAAGCTGAAGATATTCAACTTTCTTCCTCCTGTATACTGAATTGAGTTGAGAAATTTATGTATGACCATCCCAAAATAGAGTTGATTCGTAAGGAATTTGAGCTTATGCGTCTGGTTGGGGAGTGAAAAATTGGACTGTTAGATTGGAAGACACATTCTCATACAAATTAATAATGAATATGATTACGTGCGCTTATTTGCTAAAAGGATAATCTGGATTGATAACAGAACAATGAAGATTCTGAAATGATCTGTGGATTTTGACCCCCATACGGAATCTCCAATCATTCCGGTTTGGATTCGCCTCCCTGGTCTGAATTTTCATTATTTTATTTAAAAAATTTTATACGCTATTGCCTCAGCTTATGGTAAGCCACTAAAAACGGACATTCCTACTTTTAATATTTCTCGTTCATCTGAACCAGAGTACTTGTTGAAGAAGACATCACTTCATCTGTTTCTAAGAAAATTTGGTTGGGCACACAACATCATTAATATTGGCAAAAGAAAGTGATTGTGCATTTTCCTTCGTATTATTCGAACTGTCATATGTTCGGTCACACCAGTTCTCAATGTCACCATCTACACCCACACCTCAGACCAAAAAACACAGTTCTCTGCCAGAGGCAGTGATTTCATCTCCTCCTGATCAGCTCTAAGTTATTGACACTATTAATCATCAAAAGGATGCCCTCGAAAACGTTACTATTCTCACAGGGAATATGAAAATCATTCAGCCGTCTTTGGAACCTCCTATCGTGGGTGAGAGGGAGATTCTTCAAACCCCACTTGCCCTAGAACCTATCACCGATACTACAGGTGGCAATACTTCTGTTGTTTCACTACTGCCTCATCAGGTCGAGCAAGTTGTAAATGTTACTCAAACTCATGGGGATCATGATATGCAACAGCCTACACCTGTCCGGCCAACTTTGGAACAATATATTGATTAGATGAGTCAATCATCGGATGAGGAATGACAAGTCTACACATCCAGGAGGAAGAAAAAGAATGGAGACCTAATTGAGCTCAGAAATCTGATGGATGATACTTTAGTTACTTCAGACAATGATACTCACCTTACCAATTAGTTAGCCGGCTCAATTCTGAGAACTAGAGGCAGAGGGAGGACTAAAGCGGGACGTCCCTAGCACTTTTGTGCCCTTTAATGGCTTTTTGGTTTTTTTACCTTTTTGTATATTTGCTTTATTTGGGATTTGTATTTGTTGTATTGTGTGAGTTGGGCTTTCTTTTAGGCCCTCTGATATAATCTTTCTGTATCTTTTCCGCTTTAATATATTACCCCTTNAATGCTTAAAAGAAGGGTTACAATACCATAATAAAATTAAAAAACTATGTAAAATGACTACACCACCAACAATGAAGTTTGAACAGTTCTACCAATTCAGATGGTTATACTACGAAGGGGAGAATTAGTAAGTTTAACTACAAGCAACCCATAAGAATTTACAACTGGAAGATCAAAAACAACAAAAAAAGAGATCCTAACAATTTTCCTAGCTAAGGGAGCAAGGTTCAATTTCTATCTCACTTAAATCTTCTTTTTGGCAGGAAATTTTTTGTGCTAGACTCCCTGATTTTAATAGGGGTATGAGGTGTTACAAGAATAGATGCATGCCAAAACAGTCAAATAAAAATGAGAATAAAATCAAATAAAAGTCAGGGAAAGTAAGGCACACCATGCATTTGTTACAAACTCGAACTGACTGAGCTTGTTCATCAGCAGTGAGAGCTATTCTACCTTGGCTGCACTTATCACAAAAAATATCACCACAATTCCTGCAATGATGCTGAAAAAAGAAAAGATCCACTCTTCATGTCAAACAAAATCTTTCAAATTCAAAAGAAAGTATAAAGTTAATATAATATGAGGCATGGTTATCAACTTACCCTTCGTACAAAAGCACCAAAACTTATTCCGCATGATGTGCACTTGCCAACAGCTTCGTCAGGAACCTAAATAAAATACACTCCCATCATGACCATTATCTACTTTATCCATTTAATGCAGCTTCAGTAGAGTGATAAAAAATGAAAGGATTAAAAATAGTTGGGTAACATTTCATTATGAGTAAATGATCAAAATATTCTCTATATTATTTATTTGTATTTATCTAAGTTTCAACTTTTTTGTAAGAGTCTAATTCAGCCCTAAACTAATCAAGTCCGTGCATTTATTGTCCTTCAGTCATCTCATCTGTATAAAATTGATCTGATCAAGAGAAATTCCTGCCTAAAGACTAGCTTCCATCAAATCCAGATAGATAGATGAACCAAAAACCATAAAGGTAAGGATTTGAATTTTGATAAAGTACTAAATTAAAAAGCCTGAGTCTAAGATGGAAATACTTGAATAGTCGATGCCCCTTTTTATCATTTCATTATTGTCATTCTTCTCATCTCACCATCTTGTTATCTTAAAATTTTCTATGAATCCCAGGTCCAAAACATTTTAAAAACTTGAGGTCAGAGCTTTCACAGAATATTCTACAGAGTACAAAGGTATAAAATCGACAAATGGGAAACATAAAGGAAAACAAAAAAACATTACCCATATATGATATTCAAGCAAAATTCATATGAGAAATAAAATACAAATTTTAGATAGGATTTTTTTTCATTATGTGAATGATGTTTTAACTTGCAAGGATATGGTAAGTAGTCATAATCTGGAACGCTTACAGTGCTTTGGCAATTCATGTTGTTATTAAATAAAAAAAATTGGATGCACTTATATGTTTCTTATGGCCTAAATCAATTAAAATTTATTCGGGCTCTAAATCTAATAAATGTATGCTGCAACGAGGTGTTAGCATATGATTATTTGCCATTCACCTTTACTTGAGAGGTATGGTGCTGACCACATACATACTTCATAGTCAATCCAATCAAACGTGACAACAAGCCTAGATCAAAATGCCTCAATTGTATCAAAAAATATTCAAATGTCACACATTTTGCAGAACAAACAGTGTCAATGTGTCTGGTGCACTGAAGGTACCAAAAAGGGCTCCCCTACAATCAATACCCCGGTGATAATTGAATTGAACGCAAATCTCAATCAGATGGATACTATCATCAAAATGTCCTCAAGTCTTGTGCAAATTGTTTGGGTAAAAATTTAAATAAACTTCAAAAAAATAATAAATAATAAATAATATAAAATTTACAAAGCTCAAGTAAAATAAGCCTTCATTAAACTTAAAGCAATTATCCGACCATTCCACACAATAATTTATTGAGGGTGATAGATTTAAGCTTGGCCTAAGCTAATAAAGAACTAATATCATATGAGATATTTTTATAAACACTCTCAAAGATCTCGAGCCAAGATAAACTAGACATTTGTCCTCTAATAATGTGATTTTGACACCCAATTACACCCTAAAAGGGAACATTTATAATTGATGCCCTCTTATCAAATAATTTGTCGTAAATAACTTCATCATATTACAATCATAGTAAGAGTGTAAGTTCTCCAATGACCCAATTCCATAAGCTGTGAACATAGAGTGCACTTCAAAGGGTACTAAACTCTATGTTAGCTAAAGCCAACTTAAAATTGTTCTTTTAAACAAACATCTACCCCAGCCCTTAAGCAAAGACAAATAAAAAATGCCTACAAGAATCTTTCGACCAGGTTGATTTAACTATCACCTTCAACTAAATAGACCAAAGTCTGCAATAATTCAGAACGACAAAATTATAGAATCCTAATTGGGCTCATCATCAATCACCCTACCATAAAAATGGTAAATTTTCTTAACCTAAGATCAAAGTTGTTGGTGTTATAACCCATTCACTTAGCATCTAACAACAAGCCTTAATAAAAAATTGTCTCTCATCACCATGAGGGGTAAATAATCATAGGGTCTTAAACATGCAGAAAACTTGACCATATCATAAAGTTTTCAAAAAATGAAAGAAAAATCTGTAAATAGTATCTTACCTAAAATCAATTTGTCTTCTAATAATTTGAACCAAAATTAAACTCTCTTTAAAAAGCCCAATACAAGTTTTCAGAACCACAATGAGGAAGGGTATGGACTAAAATGTAGTGCTAACTAGGACCAAATAGAAATGCTAAGTGTTATATGACCTAAGAATACAATGTTTGATGGATACATGAGATACATGATGCAATAACAAACTTTCACGAATAGTTTGACATGAGAAGAAAAACAGCGTAAGCAGAAAATAAGAGCTAAGCAAATTTTCTATTGTAACGCCTCATAAATTAGAAACCAACTAATGTTGATTTTGTACTATTAGAAAGACGAAGAAAGGGGGCAGGCAGCACGGAGACAAAGTGAGGAGTTGAGGCTATCAGTGAAATGAAGATGACGTTAATTAAGTGTAACAACCGGTTGCATAGGTGAAGGCGACAAAGACAGAGCAATGCACAGGAGGCATGCGAGTTGGACCTTCTTTGTATCGGACTGTCACGAGATGACGCTCTTGATGTTCCCGATAGGAGGCATGCGAGATGACTCTCTTGATGTTCCCGATAGATCGGAGTGGATATAATCAAGCGGTCCATTGGTTTTATGGACTGCACTAATGAATGAGATAATTTTTTACTTTCCTAAACACAGGACTCATAGAATTCCGAAGCACCAGTTTATTGACCACATATTAGGTCTTGTTTGCTTAATATTGTAAGGCATTTTGCAATGTTATCAAAAGATGAAAAGATCTCAAGGCCATAAAACGCTTTCCCTACATGTGAAGTGAACATAGACATCCCAACATGTGTACATTTCATGATTGAAATTTGTCTGGGTTTGATTCACCTTTTGTGCGATGTTATACAAATGTTCAATTAGTACATAAATACTGGTATTGTACTCAATTTAATAAAGGGGCATCTACATACATACAACCCAATTCTTGTATATTATATATCTAACACCTTAACATTGATTTTAACATTTATACCACTCAAATCTTTCATATCACGTAAAAAATATCACTATTTTAACTTTTAAAAAGGAAATATATCTTTTAATGCATAGGTAAGTTGGCGTACATGTAAAAATTGAAGTTTAGGTGTTCNTGTCAAAGGAAGGGCAATCGAGGATACATTGGAAAAGCTTCGAGCTGACATTACACGGTTAACTGAAGAACGGAGAAAAGATATGGGTGACGAATCCTACGACCCGTCCGAATATGAGATAGAAGAGTTTGCGGAAATTAATGTTATTGAGGCCAGAGTCACCTTATCCTCTTGTGATGCTCCTTTACCCACTGAGGAGAACGCCGTGGATGA
>JXCR01142975.1:0-26782 GCA_002079205.1 Phalaenopsis hybrid cultivar | reverse complement strand
AGGAATTTATACAATATGCACTTTTAGAAAAATTTCTATTTTTAAAAAGACAATTACTTAAAATGAATACGTTTTATAGTAATAAAAATTTAAATATTTTTGGTATTTTTGATATTTTGACAAAATAGAAACAACTCAAAAAGATAACTAGAGTTTTGTAGATAAAATGCACTTAATAAGAAAAATATCTTTCTTCTTATCATGAATCGGTAATAAGTATAGGAATTCTGTTGTGGAAGTATACAAATTATGTTGTGTCAAATATGAGCAATAATATTCTTTACCCTTACTAGACTTGCTATAAATAATATTGGCTAATTTAAAGTTTGAATAGTAATGAAGACCGACTAGGCAGAGAAGATAATAGCTCTCACTCTAGAGTTCCCTCGAATCCCTCCACCTAGGGGATAACATTCTCGTATCATAACCTAAAATAATAAACCAAGTTGGGGGCTTTAACCTGCACTTTAATGTCCTCTAACTCTACACCCTTCAATGAATATTTTTCTATTTATTTGCACTCAATCATATAAACTACATTCTCATTCATACAACCTCATGTAATTGTTTTCAATTTTTGACTGAGACAATACCAGCTCAGTTCTTACATGTTCTCACAACAAATTTTAACATATAGATTGGCCAAATCAAGAAGTTATTGAAGTGCATTGATTTAAATCTTCACGACTTCTTCCAACATTAAAGATCAATACTCTCCATAATTTCCATCCAAAACGTAATTACTTATCATTTTAAGAAGAAAGATAAAGAAAACTACTCAGAATCCATGGAGAAAATAAAAACAAACTTTAGTTTAAAAGTAGAAATCATTGTCAAATCAACAACAAGTCTCAATTAAACCAAATAAATCCCAAATAAAAAGATAAAAACTTATCTCATGTTCTCCACCAAACTCTTGAAGTTCTCTTTGAATCTCTTCTCTTTTACAATCACTCAAAATAAACTAACAAAAAGGATAAAATAAAAGTAAAAGTGGCGCCTGAAAATCTCTCCGAACTAACTGCCCAAATGATGAACTTTCCAAGTATTTTCAGGATTTTTTTCTAAGTCCTCTCTTCTTTCTTTTATATTTTTCCAAGAGGTGCCTTGGAAATTCTTAAAAATATCTCTATATTCGATGTATTTCCCCAAGAGATGCATCCTTTCGTGATAATTTCTATCCATGGTGGTTATAACAACCTATTAAGATAATGGTGGTTATAGTAACTGCCACCGGCGCTTAAGCGCGGGGCCTCTGGCGCTTAGGCGCGACCTTCTCTATTTAACCAATGCTTAAGCGCTGGATCTGACACTCAGACGCCGAAACTCTTTTGAACATTTTTCACCTTTTTGCTCTAAATTTGATCATTTTTCACTCTTTTATGCATTTTTCACCCTTTTTACCTGTATATGCAAGAAAAACAAAAAAATACCTTCCATAGAAAAAATAGGTATAAAAATGTTTCTAAAAACACTATTAATTTTAGGTGTATCAATGAGTCATCCTGCAACACCTAGACATTAAGTTCGAGCGCCTAGGAACCCAATTCAATAGCAAGGTAACTCTAGAAATGGAAAAAGGGATGTCAAACCTACAGTGCTCAGGCACTAGTACTTAGTGCTTAGGTACTCCATACTAGCACCAAGGAGCTAGTTCACATGTTTTAGTGGTTCAGATGGTTCAGAGGCATTGATTTGTGAAATAAAATATAAAATGACTTTAAGTGAGAATGGGTGGGGAACTTATACACATTCGAATAGAATAGGGAGCAACTCAAAGTGAAACCTAAGTGTCAGAGAGCATCAAGTGTGAAGTGTGAAGTTGCTCGTGTATTTTAAATATATCATTTATAGGAGAAAGAAAGACAAGTGTTTTACTATATTATTTTAAATATCAAACTCTTGTCTAAATTTTCTTCTGAATGAAATAATTATTGTTTTGTATCTAAGCATGAATGGCAAGTAGATTATTTTTTCTGCTTGAATTGGTGATGTAGAATTTTGGAGTTGGTCTTTTCTGATGTAATTTCACTATAGATTTAAAGTGTTGGTGAATTAACCTTTTTCTCTTAATTAGGTTATTTCACACTCGTTTGGGAGAATAATAATATTGCTTCTAGATCAGTGTATCGTGACAAAAAAATAAGAGATCATGAGCTAATTATTTGATTTGAGGAGCTAAATAAGTATGATTATCAAATCTTCTTAGATGTCTGGGAGTGGATAAGAAGGATAACTGTTCCTAATTGTTACCCACAATTTTAATAACATAGTTGAACTTAAAATCTTATCGAACTAATTCAGAGAGGAATTTATTAAGCGTTAGCAAACATCTCCACATTCTCACCTCTTTAACTTAGGTTTCACTTCTTTAGATATTTGGATTAATAACTTCTAAAAATCACATAAATTTGAACCTTCAAGCTAAATTCAAAACTAGTAAACTATAACTTTTTGGGACTCTGAGAGTTTGCTCGTTCCTCAAGGGAGTGACACATAGACTCAATTTTGTATACTAACTGGATGGTGCATATACTTGCATGATTCATTGGTGCTTTGCAGAATTTGGTTTGTATCACTATGTTTCAAAAGTTTAATCGGAAACCTGAGATATTTTACATGCACAAGACCAAATATTTATATGGGATCAGAGTTGTTAGTTGTTATATGAAAAATCCCACTAAGATGCATTTAAAGACAACTGTAATAATGAGTCTTTGTTATATTAAAGGTATACTAATTCATGGACTTTTATGTTATCGTTCTAATAAATTTAAACTTCTAGAATTATCATAAATTGATTGAGCTGGAGACCAAGACGAGCACAAGAGAGGTAGAGATCATATCACACATATTTTTTATCAAGCCTTTAACTGTAGAATGATTCATAAAATTGAAAGTGACTTCTTGAGGTTGTTAATAAAAAAATTGGTTTATGGGAGTGTTTGAAATTACACAAAAATTATTAAATATTTAAAATATCTAAAAGAATGTGTATGCTAAAGTGCCATTTAGTATTCCACATCCAATATAATCTAAAAAAAAATTATTTAGACTTTTTTAGATTATTCTAGTGCATGACAAATGTTCTAGAATGATTTTTGTACTATGTTTAATTAGGTCTTTAGCCCTATCACTTTGAGAATGAAAGAAGAAAGTAAAATTTTTCTTTCTTTATTGTCCATACAAATATCTCATTCTCCTCTTTATACTCCATACATATATTTGTTTTACCTTGTCCTTGTTCAGAGAATATAAATATTATATTTATTATAATTAGTTTGCAAACTAAAAAACTTGTTTGATGTCATAGGTATTAATATATAGCTGAGTAGGATAAGTTACTATGATATTATAAGCAAAATAATAATTTAGATATATATAGCAATTTTCTCGTTAGATTAAATGACAATGCACATATAATTTATTAAAGCTAAACGAAATTGAGCTTAAATGTTATTTAATATGTACAATTCTGCCTGAAAAAGAGCAATAACAAAGGGCGACTAAACAACCATAATGAACCATGGATTGTTGAAGAATACCACTGCATACAAGCTCAAAAATTATTTGAGAATGAAGTCTTAATGAGATTACATGACGAGTTAATAAAGCCAAAGCTATCATATGGGAAGAAAAATAACTTCTTATTCTTGGGATTTGACTGGTTAATATATATCTATATATATATATATATATATCTGTGTGTTTGTATAATGATTTAAATAAATTTATTTATCTTTTATTTATGATTATCCTTTTCTTATTTCTTTATACACAGTAAATGCTTGAGCTTAACTTATTTTGTATAAAAAATAAAAAATTAAAATGAATATATGTATAGGAGTTGGATAGATCGAAGGCAACATGCACAAGCGAAGGCATGTCGAGGCCTTTGCTTTCCACCAAGCACTAATTGCAGTATCATTAGGTGACTAGCTACTGCTGTGCAAAATTTGGCAATATAATTCGGAGACCAAAACTTAAGAAGCAAATTTTAGTGCATATTACTTATATTAATGGTCCCTAGCTAGTAAGAAGTTTCATTCCAAAGTATCCTCATAAAGTGGAGTGAGACAAAAAAAGCTGAAAGTCTGTCGATGTTCTGTAACGCACTTTTTCCTTCAAAAATTTCAAGAAGTTATTATGACAAATTTTTTTATTATAAAAATACCGAACTAGCTTGGTCAGCAATTAAATAATATATTGAGAGGTTAAATTAAAGCTTCCAAATTTTTTTGGCAGCAGCTTAAAAAATGTACAGATTTGAAAAAATTTTATTTATTGAAACTTTGATATTTATTTAGTCACACTTGATTGACTATAAATCTAGTAGGAAAAAATGTCTTTTGAAGAGCTAAATTAAAGCTTACTCAGATCCATCATATATTGACTCACCCCAAACCATAGAAGATTACTAGTACATGTAAACTAAGTTATAATGGAAGATACTATACTAACCAACAATTATTTATAAACAAAAAGATCAGCTGGAAAATTTTTTATTTTCCAAAGCTATTTTTTATGAATTTAAATTTATTATTTTTGTAGGAAAAAAGCGTATTTTTTGAAGGAAAGAAACAAGCCTTGCATCAATTTTTTCTTTTCCAAAATCCTAACGGGAAACCACTTCATAAATTTGCAAAATAATGGTTACTTCCCCTCATCAATGAAGACTGCTTGAAGAAGACAAGGAGAAGAGGTAGGAAGAAGTGTACTATTGTCCCCATATTAGTCCCCCTAACTCCCTGAATCCTACCATAGAAGAAAACCTAGAAATGAAAGCATATGTAGAATCATAACCACTAGCCCTACATATATAGGAAGAAACCATGCTACAGATACACTACATTGATCTAATAGTTGAAACCATAATGATCAGCAGTCATCTGTTGCTCACCTTGAAAACTCCCATTCACCAAATTTGGTACAGCAGGAATTACTGAATCCACCATGGAATCATCTAACATCACCTGAGAAAAAGGAGGAGAAGCAATCATAGCATTGGAGTTAGAAATGAGAGTGAAAGGAGAGGACTCCTGGTGACCATGAAGCATCAAGGCTGCTTGATGAAGCCATATCTGAGCTTTGAGGAACTTGACGTAATGTATGGCCTCCTCAAGCATGGAGACTGTATCCATCTTGCTTCCTCCTGGAACCAAGCTCTTAAGAATCCGGAACCGATCGCTTATCCGATGTCTACGCTCCCTAGCGGCCACGCTCTGAGGGTCAGTCGATAGTTTAGCTCCACCGCCTGGCTTCGGAGCATGGCTAACGATGGCCTTCCTTCTTTCCTTGAGAAAATGATGGTGGTTTTGGAGAGGGGGTGGGGGTGAAGAAGAGGATGTGGGGTGTTGTTGATTGCAATAGTTGAAGAAGTTCTCCATGAATGCCAAATAGGTGGGTACTATGCTTTAGGTTTTGGCTTGTTATGTCTAGCTTAGCACACTGGTGATATTTATAATAGATAGAGCATTGAATAAGAGAGTGGTCAAGTGAGTCAGGAGTTATATGGCGTGGGATACGGGGGGCCGCGAGGTGGACTGTATACGGAAGTCTAGCTAGGGTTTTGATGGAGCTGAAGGTNAGAGCATTGAAGAAGAGAGTGGTCAAGTGAGTCAGGAGTTATATGGCGTGGGATACGGGGGGCCGCGAGGGGGACTGTATACGGAAGTCTAGCTAGGGTTTTGATGCAGCTGAAGGGGGAGAGCAACCAGGGGTTAGGGTTTGCTAGAAAGTACAAATAAAACTATTGTTTTTTTNTTGAGAAAATGATGGTGGTTTTGGAGAGGGGGTGGGGGTGAAGAAGAGGATGTGGGGTGTTGTTGATTGCAACTGTTGAAGAAGTTCTCCATGAATGCCAAATAGGTGAGTACTATGCTTTAGGTTTTGGCTCNTTGAGAAAATGATGGTGGTTTTGGAGAGGGGGTGGGGGTGAAGAAGAGGATGTGGGGTGTTGTTGATTGCAATAGTTGAAGAAGTTCTCCATGAATGCCAAATAGGTGGGTACTATGCTTTAGGTTTTGGCTTGTTATGTCTAGCTTAGCACACTGGTGATATTTATAATAGATAGAGCATTGAAGAAGAGAGTGGTCAAGTGAGTCAGGAGTTATATGGCGTGGGATACGGGGGGCCGCGAGGGGAACTGTATACGGAAGTCTAGCTAGGGTTTTGATGCAGCTGAAGGGGGGAGAGCAACCAGGGGTTAGGGTTTGCTAGAAAGTACAAATAAAACTATTGTTTTTCCTGGGCTTCATCATTTTAACTTCTACAATAACGTAGATATAATTTCATAGGTTCGAGTTTTCATTCAAACTGTACGGGAGCCAGCCGATAGATGGAATAGCAGGTCGCCTACGATTTGTTTGTCTTTCTTCTGATTCTNTACGGGAGCCAGCCGATAGATGGAATAGCAGGTCGCCTACGATTTGTTTGTCTTTCTTCTGATTCTTTTTTTCGTGTTATATACTTATACCATGAAGTAAATCTTATGTGCAGCGAGAGATCTAGAGAAGAGGATAAGTTTAGCTCACTTTTGTGGGCCTAATAAACGTATAATTTGAACTTTTTTCAATAATTATTTAGGGTAGTGTCTGCAACGTCATCTCAAATGTGCAGTATGTGGCACAGGGAGTCTGCATACTATATTTCCTGATATTTTATTTAAGGGAATTTGGATACATACCACATTCTTATATATTTCCATATCAAAAGCTTGAAGTTTTTCAATGTGAAATATACATTTTTGTTTNCGTGTTATTTACTTATACCATGAAGTAAATCTTATGTGCAGCGAGAGATCTAGAGAAGAGGATAAGTTTAGCCCACTTTTGTGGGCCTAATAAACGTATAATTTGAACATTTTTCAATAATTATTTAGGGTAGTGCCTGCAACGTCAACTCAAATGTGCAGTATGTGGCACAGGGAGTCTGCATACCATATTTCCTGATATTTTATTTAAGGGAATTTGGATACATACCACATTCTTATATATTTCCATATCAAAAGCTTAAAGTTTTTAAATGTGAAATATACATTTTTATTCTTACACTTAGAACATTAAAAAGTAGAATATGTAAATATCAAACTTTAATTGTTTGGTATGTTAAAACATAAGAATGTTAATTTTCTTTTTTTAAATTATAAAACTGTACTGATAAATTTGGCATGTGTAAATTTGGAATGCAATATATACAGGAGATTGAAAAATATATTGTCATATATAAATGTGACAGCTTTTATTTTGTTATACGAATTACACACATACCCCACGATTTTTACCTTTTTATATTTATAACACCAAAAAGTTTCATATCAACAAAAAATATCATCATTTATGTTTTAGAAAGTCAAATATACTGTTCATGCATAAGTAAGATGTTATGTATGCAAAATATGAAATTTAGATGTTCGATATGTAAATACATGAAAGTTGATTAATATATGCGCGCGCACACACACTTATATTAAGCTTGGGATCAAAGTGCAGAAAATTTCATAGCATGTTTCTAGGAATGTTATCTAATTTATAAAAAAAATAATACAATGCTAATATTTTATGCATGTTTCCTTTTTTATGCAAGGGAAATTCTTCTAAGATCATTGAGAGTTTTAATTCGTTTATTAATCTTGTATTCGTAAAGTAATAATGCTTATCCATGTTTAGGTTTCATTTATTTTAATTAGGATTTATTTGGGGCAGCTGCAGCTTATCAATAATCTGCTGATAAGTAGTTGATCGGGATAAGCTACTGATGAGCAGTTGATCCAGATAAATTGCCTTGCTGTTTGATTTGCACTATTGAAAAACAACTATTTTGCAGCTATTTCTGGATAAATGATCATTTATTAACAAAAATAATTAATATTAAAAAAAGTGGATAATCTAATTGACCTTTCTCTCTTCAAGTCTTATCATTCAAAGTTTGTCTCTACAGTCTCAATTGTACAATAAATAGAAGATTGAAATTATTTCATGGAAAACTGAAGTCTAGGTGGAAAGGACCATTCACAATTGTAAAAGTCTATTTCTATGGAGCTGTCAATATTGAAGAACCCAAGACTGGAAATATATTTAAAATGATAAGGCATAGACTGACACCATTATTTGATGGTCAAAGACCAACTTTTCAAGAGAATTGAATGTTGGGTCACCCAGAATAAAGATTGAGAATGTCAGGCTCACGACATTAAACCCACTTTTTTTGGAGGCAACCCATATTTATTGNTCTTTTTTTCGTGTTATATACTTATACCATGAAGTAAATCTTATGTGCAGCGAGAGATCTAGAGAAGAGGATGAGTTCAGTTCACTTTTTTGGGCCTAATAAACGTATAATTGAACTTTTTTCAATAATTATTTAGGGCAGTGTCTGCAACGTCATCTCAAATGTGCAGTATGTGGCACAGGAGTCTGCATACATGCTACTCAAATTTTTAACATCAAAATAACAATTACAATTACTAAATTTTTTAAATGTGAAATATACATTTTTATTCTTACACTTAGAACATTAAAAAATAGAATATGTAAATATCAAACTTTAATTGTTTGGTATGTTAATACATAAGAATATATTATGTGCATGACCTGTATGTGAATTTTCATTAATAAAATTATAAAATTGTACTTAAAAATTTGGCATGTATAAATTTGGAATGCAATATATATTGGAGACTGAAACATATATTGTTATATATAGATGTGACAGTTATTATTTTTTTAGAGAATTACATGCATTCAACTCAATTTTTATATAGTTGCATATCTAATATCTAAAATTTACTTTTTTTTATTTATACCACCTAAAAATTTCATATCAACAAAAAAAATATCATCATTTTTCTTTTAGAAAGTCAAATATACCATTCATGCATAAATAAGATGTTATGTATGCAAAATATGAAATTTAGATGTTTGATACGTAAATACATGGGAGTTGATTCATATATTCACACACACAGACACGTACATTAAGCTTGGGATCAAAGTGCAGAGAATTTCATAGCATGTTTCTGGGAATGTAATCAAATTTTTAAAAATAATACAATGCTAATGATTAATGCATGTTTTATTTTTTTATGCAAGGGAAATTCTTGTAAGATCATTGAAAGTTTTAATTCATTTATTAATCTCATATTCGTAAAGTAACAATGCTTATCTATGTTTTGGTTATATTTATTTTCTTAGGATTTTTTTGGGGCAGCTGCAACTTCTAAGATCAACTGAAATGAATCAATTAATGGAAAAAGATTGACAAGTTCAGAGAGCAAAGAAGAAAAATAAATCCAATTTAGAAGATAAGAAGCTGATGGGAGATCTCCCTATCATTAAAACTGGCAGCTCTCAAGTCTCCCAGAAAGTCCTCTACACAACCTACTAGAGGGAGAACTAGATCAAGATCTCAGCCCTCCCTTCACCCATCTTCACAACGTGATTAATTTTCTCTACGGGAATATTAGGGGCATTGCTTACCCCTCCTCCATGAAAAGAATTTTATATCTCAACAAAAAACACCAACTTTGGTGTATTTCCATATTAGAACCAATGGCTCAAAAAATTCACATCATGTCATCTCCAAGTTCCTTGGATTTTTCCATTTTGCTAACATCAACAATAAAATGTAGATTTTTTGTAAAAAAGAGATCACCTGGGACATTCAGCTTGATCATCCTCATTTTGTCCACAAGTCTTTCCAGACTAATGGACACTCAGGGTTTGCTACTTTTATTTATGCTGGCTATACCAAAACTGACAGAAGGTAGCTTTGGTCATGCTTACACAATATCAATGTTAACATGTCTTCTTGTTGGCTTGTGGGAGGTGATTTTATATGCATTACTACCTATGCATAAAAGAATGGTGGAAGAACCCTTAATTTAGCCAAAATGACTCTCTTTAGTGACAATATCATTCAGGCTGGTTTGTTTGATATTGGCTTCATGGGTCCTGAGTCCACTTGGAAAAGAGGTGTTATTTAGGAGAGACTTGATAGGATTTTCGTCAATGACCTTTGGTGTCAGCACTTTCTTCATACCTTTGTTACTCACAATAGCCTTGCTGGTTCTGACCACAGACCCCTCTTAATTTCCATTGCTGCTCCTTCCACTCCCAATTCTTCTTCCCCCTTTAGATATCTTAGTATGTGGTCTGACCACCCTTCTTTCCTTCTAACTATAGCTGCCTCTTGGTCCACTTCTCAACTTTTGGATCCTTGGTCCAAACATATCTATCTTCACTTAAAGATTAGCAAAGCTCTGAGAGCTTGGAGGGAGGTGCTGGAGATGGAGAAAGATGTTTTGGCTGATGTGGGGAAGGAGACTTTGTTGTTAGCTGCTCAAGAGAGGCTACTTACTGCTATTGAAAGACTAGAAATTTCTTAAACATAAAGCTTCTATCAGTCATTTTAAGTAAGGGGATAAGAACACTAAGTTCTATCATGCATGCATAAAGTACAGAAGACAGTGTAATACCATCCATAACATTCAAGCATCTGAAGAGATCTGGCTCTCTGATAATACAGTTATTGCTTAGGATGAAGTTTCCCATTTCCAGCAGATTTTAACTCAACCTTCTACTGACAGGTTACCTATAGATTGTACCTACGTCAATGAAGAGAGCTCTTATACCTCTAATCTCAACCTTGCTCATCCTCCTACTGAAATTAAAGTTTAGCAAGCCCTTCAATCCATTGATAGCTCCAAAACTGCTGCACCTAATGGTTTTACTTCTGATTTTACAAAAATTCCTTGGATTTCGTTAAAGGTGAAGTGGTTGTTGCTATTCAAAGTTTCTTCTAAAGCTCTTCCATACCAAATTACTTCAATGCTTTTAGTATTGTGTTGATCCCCAAATTTTCATATCAGAAAGATTGGAATGGTTATAGGCCCATCATTCTCACTTATGTTATCAACAAACTCATTAGTAAGACCATAGTAGGTAGACTCCAGCCTCGCCTTATTAGACTTATCTGTGCAAATCAAACTGCTTTTGTAAAGGCATCTGTTACAGACAATGTGTTTCTTTCTCAATAGCTCATCCTTGATTTGGATAAACCTTGTAGGGGTGGAAATTTAATCTATAAATTAGATCTCAGGGAAGCTTATGATTCAATCTGCTAGGATTTCATACTTGACACTTTATTTACTAGAGGTTATCCTGGTGATTTTTGTAATCAGATACATAGATGGCTTAAGGATAATTCTCATTCAGACCTTCTTAATGGACAAGCTTGGAGATCTTTTACAGCTACTAGGGGATTACCCTCTATCTCCCATAGTGTTCATACTGGCTCTTGATTATCTATTTAGAATGCTCAATAGAAGTCTTCTCCCCCATTGTTATTCCAGGTACCATCACAAATCCAAAGTAGTTGTCTCACATCTAGTTTATGTTGATGACATTATGGTTTTTTTCTAATGCTAACAAGAATGCAGTGAGAAGAGTACATAAATGTTTACAGCTCTTTCAATTGCACTCTGGCATGAAATTCAACCAAAAAAAGTGTAATTTTTATTTCAATCAGAATACTCCCCCCACTCATAAGCAATGGATTTTTTATTATACCAGTTTCTCTAGCTCCCAACAACCAATCAAATATCATGAAGTACAGCTCCTAAAAGAAAGATCTAAGAAAATTCAGTTTGAGGAAGTATTAGGGAAAATTTCTGCTACTCTCTACAGCTAGAGTCATTCTTTTTTATCTAATGGGGGTCGAATTTGTTTGTTTATAAGTATTCTCACTACCTTTCCCTCCTATTTCCAGATGATTACCATGAAGAAAAGCACTCAAATTCAGTTGGAAAAGGCTTTTAATAGATTTCTTTGGCCTGGTCAGATGCAACAACTTCATTGGGCCAGCTGGAAAAAGGCTACTAAATGTACTTTGGTAGGTGGCATTGGATTCAAAGGGCTGCAGCATCTTCTCCAAGTCAATCTGTGCAAACTATGGATTGAATTCAGAGAGTAGAATTCTCTATGGGAAAAATTCATGATGGGTAAGTACTGTAAGGACGGTCATCTTAATACAGTGACCAAGAAGCTTGGGGATTCCAGGCTATGGGTCAGTATGCTTAAAATCAGAAAATAGGCTGAAGAGTTATTCCTTTGAGATATTTGTAACGGTAAGATCCATTTCTGGGTAGATTTCAAGCATCCTAGGAAGATGCTGCAACCTATTTCTGACAACATTAATACTCAATTAATAGTGGCTGAATGTTGGATTAGGGACTCCTAGTCATCGCCATTTCTTCAAAACATTCTGAAGGAACATTCAGCTATGCAAATTAATAAAATACAATTTAACAGAACTAATGCTGAAAGGCTGGTTTGGCAGGGATGCTTAAACAAAAGCTTAACTTAAGATTTTTTATCAAAAGCTCTATAATTGGGACCAGGTGCCTTGGAGAGATCTCATTTGGCAGAAAGGCTTGTCTCCCTCTATGTCCTTTTTTAGCTGGGGAATTTTCTATAGGCTGCTTCCCACTAATGAAATCCTAAAGCTCAAAGGATTAAGAGGTCCTTCTAAATGTTATTTACGTGCTAAGGAAAAGGAGTCTATCCTTCATCTTTTCTTTATGAGTAGGTTTTCCCAAGAGGCCTGGACTGCTTTCTCTAAACATCTGGTTTTTTATATTATCCATCTGGATTGGTCTAATCTCTACTCTTACTGGAAGATCTAGAAGTTGGCTAAGGTTGGTATTATTCCTTTCATGGTGGCATGGTTCATTTGGATGGCTACGAACAAGGCTAAATTTGAATGGTAGACAATCACTGTGTCTCAGGTAACAAGAAACTGCATCTTCTATCTTTCCAAGCTAATACATCACCAACATTTCCCACACATATGTTTCCCCTCCCTTTGAAAGAGCACCTAATCCTCTGGTTACTACAGTTTATTGGAATCCTCCTGCTTGCCCATTCATTAAAGTTAATACTAATGGAAGCTTCTCTCTTTTGGCTACTGGTGTGGGAGGGGTGTTCAGGGATCATGCTGGACACTGCCTCAAGCTCCTGTTTGTGTATCAGATGCACTTAAAGCTTAGTGATAGTTGTATTTTGAGCAATTACCATTGCCAAGATGAATTAGTTGCATAATTTATTAGTTAAAGGAGATTCACAAGTCCTATTTCAATCGTTGGAGGAAGGAGGCAATCCTCTTGGAACCATTCACAATGGGTGAACAAGATTCTTTTTCTAAAGGGCAACATGAGTGTTCATTTCTCCTTCATATTTAGTGAAGGTAATAGACCTGCAAATTGGCTTGCTAGGTTTGGGCTCTTCCCTCAAGAGTGTTTTGTTTCCTACTCTCCCCCCATCTCCTCTCCATTTTTGGCTTTTTGGCGACAGATTACAAGCTCCCCATCTAAGAGTTGTAACCTAAGCCATTCTTTAATTAAAGGTTAACTATATATATATTTTTTTTTTCAAAAAAACATAAGATATCTTTGATGTGAAGAGCAAGTTACAATTTTTAAGTGGGGAGCATATAAAGCATCTCCAGCCAGTAAAAAAAGAAGAGAGGTGGGGGGGTGGAGAATAAGAAACAAGACTCTCAGCAGTATACAGACCATTCCTTGCAAGCCAATTGGCAGGTTGGTTCCCTTCCCTGTAAATGAAAGCTAATTGAACCTCAAAAGTAGACAGCATGGACATAATTTTGTTAGCCCATTGAACATGACACCAAGAAGCTTGTCTTCCATCTTGTAGCATTGGTAAAAGTACCTCTAAATCCCCCTCAAGAATTAAATCATCCCAATGGTTCATCTTAGCAAGAGTGATGGCCCAATAACCAGCAATTAATTCAGCTTCAAGAGCATCCACAACACAAATAGGAGCCTGGAAAAACAGGATGCAGTGTCCAAGATGGTTCTGAACACACCTCTCACTCCAGACCTAAAGGAAGGAAAAAATACCTTTAGTATTAATTTTAATGTATGGGTAGGTAGGTGGGGACTAGTACACTAGTTGAATCATTCTAATGGTGGGGGTAGCAGATGCAAAGGAATTTTTTATAGAGTATAAGTTTACACAAATAAGAGATATAATGCCTGGTAATTTGCAGGTGTGTGCTAACTTGACCATCAAATTTGGCCTTATTTCTAGCCATCCAGATAAACCAGGTCACCAAAAAGGGACTGATCCAACTTTAGTAGCCTTCCAGCTCCTCCAACACTGATAGATGTTGCTCCAGTCTAGTGGCATTGTATTCAGTGTGATCTTGTGGGAAAGTTCAGTCCAAACCTTTTTAGAAAAGCTACACATAAAGAAGAGGTGAGGAATACATTCCTCCATCTCCAAAAAAAGGTGGCATTTAGATGGGCCTCTCAAGCTATTGAGTTTAAGAATATCATCAGTGGGGAGTAGACCATTAAGAATTATCCAACTAAAAAAGGACATGGAAGGGGTTAAGCTTTTGTGCCAGATAAGTTTCCCCCAATCTTTAGCCTCCCATGTGTTAAGTTTAGAGTATATAGCTTTAGTAAGGCTCTGAAGTTTAGATCCCTGCCAGATTAATCTGTGAGCTCTTGAGCTGTCAACCTGAATTATGGTAACTTCGATTGCAGAATGTGGTTTTAGAATATTTTGGAGTATAGGCAATGACCATTGGTTCCCCTCCCAGCAGTTAGCCACAATAAGTTGAGTATTAAACAAGCCAAAAGTTAACCTTTCCATTGCCAATATCCCATATGAAGAGGTCTTCAGCTTGTTTTTTGACTTTCAGCAAGTTCACCCAAAATTTCGAGTCTCCAGGCTTTCTGCAAACCATGTTAGGATGGAAACTGTTACAATATTTACCCAGCATGAATTTAGCCCAAAGATATTTCTATTCTCTAAACTTGATACACATCTTGAACTGGTTGACTTGTAGTAAGTGTTGAAGTCCTTCAAAGCCAATTCCCCTAGCCACAGTTGGTTTAGCTGATTTCTGCCAGCTAGCCAAGTGAAGTTACTGTCTTTGGCCAGACCAAATGAATCTGTTAAACATCCTTTCCAGTTGCATTTGGGTGTCTTTCTTCATATTAGTCATTTGGAGGACGTAAAAGGGGAAGGTTGTAAGTATGCTTTTCAACAATGTGATTCTAGAATGAGTCCAGCTAGAAAGTGTGGCAGATATCTTTCCTAATACATCCTTAAATTGTGTTTGTTTAGTTCTGCCTTCAATGAGTTGGACACGAAGGTACTTAATAGGCAAGGTAGAACTATTGAATTTTGTGTAATCCAGAATCCAGTTTCTTTGCATAGTTGAGGTGTGTTGATTGAAATAGATATTGCAATTGCCTGAATTAAAAGATAAACCAGAATGGCTTTGGAAGGTCTATAAGCACTTCATGACTTTCCTCACTGCATTCTTATCAGCACTAGTGAGCACCATAGGATCATCCGCATAAACAAGATGAGAAACAAACACTTTAGATTTGTGATGGTACCTGGCATAGTTGAAGGGGAGTAGACTTCTGTTCAGTATTATGGATAAGTGATCAAGTGCCAATATAAAAACAGTTGGAGACAAGGGGTCTCCTTGTTTAAGTCCTCTAGAGGCAGTCCCCAAGATTGACCACTAATAAAGAGAGAATGAGAGTTGTCCCTAAGCCACCTGTGGATGAGGTTGAAGAAATCAGCTTGAAAACCTCTAATAGTTAAGACTTCCAAGATAAACTCCCAGCAAATTGTATCATAAGATTTTTTTTATATCCAATTTGTAGATCAGGTTGCCATTTCTGTAGGGTCTATCCAGGTCCAACAGTAGCTCTTGAGCAAGGAGTACATTATTAGTGATGGATCTGCCTTTGACAAAAGTAGACTGGTTTTCACAAACCATATGATTAAGATGGGGCTGAAGTCTTCCTACAGTAATCTTGCTAATGAGTTTGCTAATGAAAGAAGTGAGACTAATAGGCCTGAAGTCATTCTAGGTTTTTTGAACAGTAGATTTGGAGATGACCACAATACTGGTGGCATTGAAGTAATGTGGGATGGATGAACCTTGAAAAAAACTTTGAACAACAGTAATCACATCATTTTTAATGATTTCCCAAGATTTTTGTAGAAAAAACTAGTAAAACAATTAGGCCCAACAGTATTAAAACTATCAATACCTTGAAGGGTTTGCCAAATTTCAGCTTCAGTGGGAGGAGAAGTCAGATTGAGTTTGGAATTATTGCTAATCTCCTCGGTAGAATAAAATTTTTTAATGAAAGATCTATGGAGTTCTGACTGAGTTAAAATTTGCAGGAAATGAGCAATAACAACAAGTGCAATGAAAGAATTATCAGAAATCCAATTTCCATTAGAGTTCTGGATCTTAGGAATTGTATTACATTGTCTCCTATATTTGATGTAAGCATTGTAAAACTTAGTGTTCCTATCCCCATCTTTGAAGTGGCTAATAGAAGCTTTCTGCCTCAAGAAATTCTCTTGTCTATCAATGGCAAAAAGAGGCTTTTCTTAGGCAACCAATAAGGTATTCTTCTCCCCACCATCTCTCAGAGCTAAGTTCTCCAACTCAACTACTTCTTTTTCACCAGCTTCCACAGCTTTAAAAACATCCCCAAAGGACTTCCAACCCCATGCTTTCAGTACTTTACTAACCTTTACATGCAGAAAAACTAGCTTAGCCCAAGGATTTAGATTCAGATTAGATTGCCAAGCACCTCCCACATTGTTGAGAAAAGAAAAATGACCAGACCACATGTTGAGATATATGAATGGAGAGGGAGATATGGAAGATTCAGCGACAATAATAGATATAAGAAGGGGTCTATGGTCAGATCCTGCAAGACTAAGATGAGTAACTGTTGTGTGCAAAAAATGCTGACACCAATAGTTTTTAACCAGAATCCTATCAAGCCTTTCCCATTTAACACCCCTCTTCTAAGTGAACTTTGACCCCTTATAACTAATGTAAAAAAGTCTAGATTTTAATATATTATCAGAAAATAAGTTCATCTTAGCAAGATTTGGAGATCTACCACCAGTCTTCTCTACAAAATGAGTGATGCGGTTAAAATCACCACCAACAAGCCAACAAGAATTCATATTTTGACTAAGAGCATGTAGGGAAGCCAAGAGATCTCTCCTATCATTTTTGGAGCAACCAGCATACACAAAAGTGGCAAATCCAGCATGCCCACCAGTGTTAAAGGAGAAATGTACAAATTGGGAATGGTCAATCAAAACTTGCCAACTGATCTCCTGTCTACAAAGAATCCAGATCTTATTGTTCTGATTAGCAAAGTGAGAGAATCAAGTAAATTTAGAAAGGATCTATTGAGGATGTTTATGAACTAGAGGTTCTAAAATAGCAATACACCAAAGTTAGTGTTTTTTATTAAGATAACAAATTCTTTTCAAGGAAGAAGGGTGAACAATATCCCTTACATTCCAACAAAGAAAATAGATCATGATGAAGAGGATGGGTGAAGAGAAGGTCGAGACCTTGATCTAGTCCTTTCTCTATTAAGCTGGATAGATGATTGTTTAAGAGGAGGCTGGGAGCATTCCGCCTTGAATTCTTCTGACAAAACCTTCTTTTCTTTCACTGTATGTTTCTTTTTATTTTTTGCTTTCTGAACTTGCCAATCTCTTTCCAATTCTTGATTAATTTCCACCATTAGATCTTCAGGTAGAACCAAAGATTCGTTTGGGGTGGTTGAAGTTACACCCATATGTTTTTTGGGAAATATACTTAGTGGGGGAGGAACAACAATGTTGCATTCTCCTTCTTCAGTTCCTACAGTAGGTGTAGGAGTTGGGGTAGACTTGAGTGGTTCTATAAGAAGTTGTTATTTACTGGATGATGCTTCAATAATTAGATTTAATTGAAGTTGTGGTCTCATCTGAGTAGGAGGAGGGACAGCTGTGGAAGCAGTGTCATTTACAGTACTGTTAATAGCTTTTTTCTTATTGATAGGGTGTATCCTATAGCATCAGTCAATTTTATGCCCAAACATCCTACAATGGGGGCAGTAGTATAGTTTTTGTTCCATAACTATTTTTTGCCAATGCCCTTCATTTATGGATCCAATCCAGATTTCCTCTACCTCAGGGAGTGTAATGTCCCTCTCCACAAAAATTCTTGCAACAAATGGTCTAGAGAGATTGTATGTAAGGAAGTCTATCTTTAATGGTCTTCTCAAAGCAAGACCAATGTTAAATAGAACTTTGTGATTGAAAAAATGTAGTGGGAGTCCTGGAAATTTAAACCAAATAAGAACTATTGCGGGGCCATTGTTGGGGTCAAATGTAGGTGCCCACTTCAATATCTTCATAAGGATTCCATCATATATTACTGTTTGGTTACCAAATAGTCTAGCATAATCCTCCTCTAAGGCCAATTTTATCATGATATGCCTACCATCCACCAACCCCAGCTGTTAGGCATCAGTAAATGGGAAGTTATCAAAAAACTTTCTCACTAATTCCATTTTGGGATGCCCAAGGTGGAATTTACCAATGAGGATAAACTTGCAGTCTATCTTTAGAGAGATTAACTCCTCCTCATTATAGAAAATTGCAGGCTTACCCTCTTTGACTTCTAAGAGATTAATAAAAGTGCAAGTTTCTCTGCCTACAGCAGCATCATGGAAGGATTGGGGAAAGACAAGAATTTTAACAACCTGAGACTTTTCCAGTCCTTTACCCGCCATCCTAGCATAAGTTGCCTTGGTCCAATGAGAGTTAGTTTCAACATCACTGGGAGTGTAATCAGCCATGTGCATCTCAGCAAAGAAGCAAACAAATGGCTCAACATAAAAATAGGAGGTTCCAAGTAATGAAACAGTAAAGTGTAAACTCAATGGAACAGTAAAGTTTAAAAACCAACAAGCCCAGGAAGAAGCAAAACTCAGAGAAATCACTGAAAACAGAAAAACAAATGCAAGAAGTGAAGGAAAACAACCAACAGAGAGTGAAGACACCACCACAGCAAGAGCTCCAACTAGCCATGTCGCAGAAACCCTAACAGAGCACCCAAAGAGCCAGCCGCCACCATCTTTATATATATATATTTAAAAATATATTTTTTACCCAATTTTATGAAAGATTTGAGAATCAATCAGATTTAAAACGAAATGGTGTAAATTTTGGAGCTGGTGCCTGAGGTTTCGCTTTCTAGAGAGCTAGCGCCTGAAGCACTAGAATCAGCGTTTGAGACGTCACGACGACAAAAGTAACTTAAAACCTTTCAAAAGGCAGTTTTTGCTGGTTTTTGGCGTGTTATCTTTTTAGTAACTCCCAAAAACTAATTCCTAAACCTTTTTTAGAGAGGAAAATGAAGAAAGAGTGAACATTTTGCAAATCCAATGGCTTCTCACTCTAAAGATACCGCGAGATATGGAATTTTCAACTTGAGTAAGTTAGTCAATTTCAATGCGCGAAAATTATACAATCAAGTTCTTGTGAAGAAGAGGCAAATAAAGAAAAGTGTATTTTTGAATTGAGGATTCAACACACCGAGTACTTGAGTGGAGGAGATTATTGCATAGAGGTGCTGAGAAGTGCTTTATTATACCGCTGCCATCAAAGTTGTCCCCGTGGTGAAAGAATTTTATGCAAATCTTCATGGAATCAACTAAGGAATTATCAATGTACAAGGTAGGTGTGTACAATTCACTCCTTAAAGAATAAACGATTTATTTATAATTGAAAGTGTCCCTATTTGGCACTATGCAAATTTTTCCCATACAAGGGAAATTATGAATGAACTCTATCGATTTCTTATGAATGTAGATGTAAATTGGGAGATCAAAGATAATACAAATGTTAGTTTTTCTTCATCATTTTTGAATCCTTCAAATTGGGAGATCAAAGATAGTACAAATATTAGTTTTTCTTTATCATTTTTTAATCCTAAATGTAAGGTGTGGCATTTATTTATTGCATAAAAATTTGTTCCTACCATGAAAATAAGAAAGGTGATGAAGGAGAGTGTTATTTTGAATTACTATATTCAAACTGGAAAACCTATTGATGTTGGTGCAATAATTGTGAAATCAATTTTGGGTTTGAACATTAATTGTTCTATGACCAAAGGAAAATATATTGAAATTTTCATACCTATTTTACACTAATTTTGATGATATTGCACTTTAAAGAAAGGTATTTTGATGTTTTGTCGTAGGTATATTGAATTATGGTCATTGGAGCAAAAAAATGTAAAAAGGAGCGAATTTGGAGCAACAAGTAACAAAATATAAAGATTTTATCTTAGGCGCCGACAGCAAGCTCGACGTCGCCGATGTCGAGTTTTTCTCGAGAGTCCAGATTTAAATATCTCTAGAAGGCCGCCGACAACGAGCACGTCGGTTCTCTCAACATATGCATTGAATTTGGACAATTTTTTAAGGGATGCTTGGGCAACTCTTGAAAACTCATCTAAAACTTTAAAAGAAACAATTTGGAGGCCAAAAAGGGGTGTCCGTTGGGGTATTTATTGTTTGTAGTGCCTATTAGAGTGTAGAGAGTGGTTAGTATTGTGAGGAATTCTTCGAGAGATTGTAAGAGTGGAAGGAAAGTGAGAGATTTCGTCCTCCTTGCCGCTTCAAAGGAGAATTCTGTGTGTTGTAAAGAGAGGAAGAGATTCAGAGGAACTTCAAGGAGTTTGCTTGGGGAGGAATTATAGATAAGTTGTATTTACTTATTGAAGTTTTTATTACTTTGCTTTTATATATAAATTCCAAGTTTTGTTGTATCTTCTCCATGAGTTCTGAGTAGTTTTCTCTGTCTTTCTCCTAGTCTTGAGATTTTGTGAAATGGTGATTTGAATTGGTTGTGCCATGAGAATGTTATAGAAGTTGTGATGATCTTTTCACTTCAATCTTAATTTACTTTCAATCTAGCCAATTGATTTGTTAAAATATTTTGAGTTTTACAACTAAAGTTAAGATTACATCCAAGATTTAGGGAGGTCAAAGTCCTTGAAAGTTGGGTGCAAATAAATAGGGAAACAAAAAATTAGCCCTCAGGCGAGGGGAACATGGGAGCTCCGAAGTGAGAGCCGTTATCCTCCCAGCCTAGCCACAGATTCAGTAACCAAGCATAGATTAGTCAATGTTCTTTATGCCTGGTCCAAAGGGTAAATTATAGGTATGCTCTTATTTGGCCTTATACAATTTGAACTAATTCAAGTTATCCATTCACTTAAACTTCTTGACAAGGAGAAGGATGCTTTCTTATACATTGAACTTCACATTAGAAACTTTATTAGTAGAATTAGTTAATTAAGAGTTTATTAAAATTATATTTTTATTTCAATTACCTATTAGTGACAAATATGCAATTTGAACTATATTGTTGTAATTAAGTATTGATTTTTTAAATCTTAGTTTGTAGCCTCTAATATTACTCCCTGTGAGATTGATATCTAGGACTCCATTAGAGCCCTATATTACTTGAGCAATACGTATACTTGCGTTGCTAAGTGTGACTTTGTAATTATTGAATATTTTATACACATCTTTATCAAATCTATAACCATTGTCAAGTTTTTGGGACTGTTGCCAAGGATTTAAATCTTCTAACAGTAGTATCAATTTCTTGTATTTTTAAGCATATATAAAGTCACTGTCAAGTTTTTGGCACCGTTGCCGGGGAGTAAAAATTAGATTTAAAAAAAAGAATCATAATTAGAGTGACAGACAAATCAGAACTATTAAAAAACTTTTACTTGAATTACAACTTAATTTTCATATTTAGTTAACTATTTTTTTCTGTATACTGATTTCAATTATATGCGTAAATTTGGACCTGAAAATCTTATACCCTACGATTTAGAATTAGAACGCACTGTTAGGAGAATTAGAAAATTAAGAAAAGAACCTAGAAATCCTGACACAATGAAAAACAATGTGAACAATCATATAATAGAAAATGAACATCAACCTAGACCTCCACGAGATTATGCAAATCCTACAACAGATGAAATTCACTTATCTATCAAAAATTTTGATGTAGCTGCTAATTCATTTGAGCTCAAACCTGCTATTATCCAAATGGTACAAAATAATCAATTCGGCGGTACACCAAATGAAGATCCTAATTTACAACTCGCTAGTTTTTTAGAACTTGGTGCTACCTTTAAATATGACAGAGTTTCAAATGATGCTGTTAGACTTAGACTTTTTCCTCTTTCACTTAGAGATAAGGCTAAGATGTGGTTAAATTTGTTAGCACCTAGATCTATTAGAACTTGGGAGCTTTCACAGAAATTTCTATCCAAATATTTCCCTCCATCCAAAACTGCTAAACTTAGAAATAACATAACATCAAAGGCTAAGATGTGGTTAAATTTGTTAGCACCAGGATCTATTAGAACTTCGGGAGAACTTTCATAGAAATTTCTATCCAAATATTTCCCTCCATCCAAAACTGCTAAACTTAGAAATGACATAACAACATTTTGTCAGATTGATGGAGAGTCGATATATGAGGCTTGGGAGAGATTTAAAGATCTTCTTAGGAAGTGCCCACATCATTCGTTACTATATTGGTTAATAATTCAAACTTTTTACAATAGATTAGTGGGATCTCTTACATCGATTATAGATGTTGCGACTGGTGGTTCTTTAATGTCAAAACCTTTTGACGAGGCTTATTCGTTAATAGAAGAGATGGCTACCAACAATTTTCAATTGCCCTCTAAAAGGGTAAATCCTAAAAGAGTGGCTAGTATCCACGATTCTGATGCAATATCTATGTTAGCTTCATAGATTGTTGCAATATCAAAGAAATTAGATCATTATGGAATGAATTTTTCTCCAACACCTACTATGATGGAAGAGAATTCATCTGGGAAATTTGTGAATGTTCAACCTTCTTATGAGACTTTAAATGCTATTAACAATAGACCCAACAATTCTTATTCGAACTATTATAACTCAGGTTGGAAGAATCATGCTAACTTTAATTGGAATAATAATTCTTCTACAAATCAACAATGGGTAAACAACCCAGTAAACCCATTGAAAAATTCATTCAACTAAGGAAATGTTAATTATAGGCCTTATCCTCCAAGATTTAACAGTAACACTCAATTTAAGGAAAAGAAGTTGTCTATGGAAGAGCTGATATTAAACATGAGTCACCAATTGTAGAATCAAGAAAATCAATTACAAATTCAAGGAAACCAGTTACAAAATCAAGGAACTGCTATCAAGAATATTGAAAATCAATTGGGGCATATCGCTACTGCGCTTAGTAACCGAACATTGGGAACTTTTCCTAGTACTGTGGAACCAAATCCTAATGATCAAGAAAAAGAATAGATAAAAGCGATAAAAGAATTGGAAACAAGAGTGCAGAAAGAAACGGAAACTGAAAAAGAGAAAGTAGATATAAAAAAAAGGATCATGAATACCCAAATTTAGAGTATCCATTTACACCAATGAAAATTACTGTGGAAAAACCTCCACCTGAAACCCAGATTTAGAATATCCACTTACACCAATGAAAATTACTGTGGAGAAACCTCCACCACCATCTCCTCAAAGATTGAAACAACACAAAAAAGATAAACAATTTTTCATGTTTATAGAAATTCTTAAGAAATTAACGGTAAATATTCCTTTCGTAGAAGCTTTAGAGCAAATGCCCAATTATGTGAAGTTTATGAAGGATATTTTAAACAAAAAAGGAAGTTCACTGATAATGAAACTGTTGCACTTAGCCAAGAGTGTAGTGCAATTATTCAGAAAAAGCTTCTAGAAATATTAAAAGATCCAGGTAGTTTCATTATACCGAGTGCTATCGGTGAAAGATTTTATGGAAGTGTTTTGTGTGACTTGGGAGCCAACATTACTGCCTCTATCAATTTTCAAAAGATTAGGATTAGGAGAAGTCTCGCCTACTTCTGTAACTCTTAAGTTAGTGGATCATTCAGTTACTTATCCTAAGGGAGTTATAGAAGATGTGTTAGTAAAAAGTTGATAAATTTATCTTTCTAATGGTTCTTATTGTTTTAGTTATGGAGGAAGATAAAGAAATACCTATAATTTTAGGGAGACCTTTTTTAGCTACTGGAAGAGCTATGATAGATGTTCAAAAGGGAGAATTAACTATGAGAGTTAACAATAAAGAAGTGACTTTTAACATTGTGAAATCTATGAAATACCCTGCTGTTGAAAGTGATAATGAATGTTTTCGCATGGAAATTAGTGAACATCTAGTGAACGAGCATTTTAAAGAATATTTTGAAGAGAGAAAAGATTTTGAAGATAAAGATGAAGTTATTTTAGATGAAATAGAAAATGAAGAATTAGATTATGTTCAGGAAAGATTTAAGATGCTGGATATTACAGGAAATGTTGATAAGAATCTAGTTCCGTCAATTATAAAACCACTTGAACTTGAATTAAAAATAATGCCTAACCACTTAAAGTATGTGTTTCTGGGAAACTCATCTACATTACTTGTTATTATATCTTCATAGTTAAATGATTTGCAAGGCAAAGACTTTTGGATACATTAAAAAGATATAAGAAAGCTTTTGGTTGGACCATAGCTGATATTAAAGGAATCAGTCCTTCAATCTGTATGCACAAAATTATACTGGATGAACAATATAAACCAACAGTTGATCCACAAAAAAGATTAAACCCAATGATGAAAGATGTAGTCACGAAGGAAATTCTGAAATGGTTGGACACTTGAATTATATATCCTATTTCAGACAGTGCTTAGGTAAGTCCAATTCATTGTGTTTTTAAGAAAGAAGGGGTGACTGCTGGAGCATAAGAGAATAATGAATTAATACCTATCAGAAAAGTTACTTGGTGGCGTATTTGCATTGATTATAGAAAATTAAACACTGTCACTAGGAAAGATCACTTCCTTTTACCATTTTTAGACCAAATAGTGGATAGACTTGCTGGGCACAAATTTTTTTATTTTTTAGATGGATATACCGACTACCATCAAATTCTTATTGCTCCTGAGGATCAAGAAAAGACAATATTTACTTGTCCTTTTAGAACTTTTGCTTTTTGAAGAATATTTTTTGGATTATGTAATGCACGTGTAACATTCCAGAGATGTATGATGTCTATGTTTAGTAAGTTAATTGATGATGGAATAGAAGTATTTATGGATTATTTCTCTGTATTTTGAACATCATTTGCAAATTATCTTGAAAAATTTTTGGAGTNAGTAAAGTTTTGGAAACCTTCCTAACTCTATGTTGTGTATTGAGGGTCCTTAAATTTTAAGGAAAATATTATTAAGAAAAACATATTAAGTTTAATAGATCCCTAAGGTATTCACCAGGTTAAAAGTAGGGAACAGGTCCATGCAACCTTCTTAATGTCTGGTAAAAGGCCTTGGGTCCATTTAAAATTTATTATGTTGCTTAATAATTTATCCTCGGAACAAACTGATGCTCAGTGAACATTGATGTCTTGATTATTCCCAAGAATAAGGTAAATGCCATTTACCTTTCAATTTGAAAATTATGTGGGTGAAGACCCTTTAGGAGATAGATTAGTGTTATTAAGAACACTTAGCCAAATTTTAGTCCTAATTGGACTTATGGTGTTTTAAGAGAGTTTGATTATGTTGATTTTTCTAATCCTCTTTTAACAAGTGGATTTTAATCGGTTTTAAAAGAGTTTAATTATATTGATTTTTCTAATCCTCTTTTAACAAGTGGATTTCAACTTGGAAGAGTTTTATTATGTTGATTTTTCTAATCCTCTTTTAACAAGTGGATTTCAACTTAAGTTCAGACTAAGTCCTTAAGACCTAAGTGAATGTATTAAGTGTGTGTATTGATTTTGAAAAGATTTAAGACTTAAGTCCTTAAGACCTAAGTGAATGTATTCAGTGTGTGTATTGATTTTGAAAAGATTTAAAAATTTTAAGTGATCATTATCAAGATCATTTAAACATCATTTTGATTATCAAAGAAGGGTGTGAAATTATTGATTTCCAAAGTTATACCCTTAAATTCAAAAGTCATTTTATGCTAATGAAGTTTCCAAAATTTTGATAATTATGAGAATTATTCATTTATCTTGTAATTTGACAAAGGGAAGTGGGTTTCTACCAATTAAGACCATTTTTTATTGCAAGTCATCAAATCAGTTAATTAATATCAGAAATTACCCATTTCCCATTTTGATTAAGCCTAAATGTTCATTAAGGCCAAAATATCCAAAATTACAATTTTGCCCCTGAGGGTCCAAACTTTCATAATTTGTCAAATTTAAGTCAAATAACTTTGAAATTTATATGTAACCTTACTGATAAGTTAATTAAGACATCAGAGGGGAAAATGTGGATTTTTAAAATTTAATTTGATTTATATAAGTATTTTCATGCAAACATGTACATTTTCAAGGAAAATTCCAAAAGATTATCAGGACAATTCTTAATCAATTGAAATTTTTATGTCAGCTAGCCCTAGACCAAAGAGTGATTTGGCCAAAATGTCATAATTTTTTGAATTTTCTGTGATTTATTAAAATTAATTGAAGTTTTGGGAACTTTAATAAAAATAAAATATTTTAAGTGTTGAAAAATATTTTTTATATTTTTGGAAAATCTCTCGGATGTCAAGAAACCCAGAGAAATTTTTTTTGTATTTTTTTTATTTTTATTTGATTTTTTAGAATTATTTTTGTGAAAATTCTATTTTTAAGCCTTCAAAATCATTTTATGGTTTAAAAATAAATATCTTTATTTTTAGACCTTGGAAAAATATTCCAATGATTCGTGAGTGTTTAAGAAAAATAATTTGGAACATTTCCATGAGTTTAATATTTTATGATTTTTTTTTATTTTTTAATTTT
>JXCR01142974.1:114184-128152 GCA_002079205.1 Phalaenopsis hybrid cultivar | reverse complement strand
TATAATATATATATATATATATATATATATATATATATATATATATATATATAAATATATATGATTTTGATTTCTTCACAATCCATATACTCACTGTAAAGGGGAAGGAAGCTTTCTTAAATTTGAACTCTTCATCATAGAAACTTTGTTTAATTTTTATAAGTTTACCTTTGAAGTTTAACAAGAAGTTTAGCTAACTTAGTTCTTTTAACTATATTTTACTTAACATACACCCAATTCCTTTAGAATTAAATTTTGTGCTTAAGGTTTGTAGTTTGAGTTTTATGTTTTATGTTATAGCCATAAAAATTTTTAACTCCCTATGGGATTCGATACTTAGGACTTTATTAGAGCCCTTTATTACTAGAGCGATATGTATACTTAAGCTATTACTACGGGTTTGGCAATTTAAAGATTTTAAAAGATAAAATTATTTTTACTAAAGTTATTATTTTGGGATTGAATTGCATATTTATTATTAATGTTGTCATGCGTGTTTTGTAATAATAAGAAATAATTACAAGAGGAACACACAACAAACCGCACATCACCTTGACATAGAAATGGGTTAGAGTACTCAACAGAGGGTGGTTTTGATGGGAAACTTCCTTGTTTGGTCTGAGGAAACATTTGAGTATTTTAATTTGAACTTTGATGGAGTTTAACAGAGTGAAAAAAATGCCCAAGATTTTGAAATCAAAATTGAGCTCAAGCACTGGTTTTTAGTGGGTAAAAATGGTTGGAATGAACTCAAGGCAACTTGGAGAGGCTCTAAAAGCAAATTGGCAGAGTTTCCCTAAGGATTTTGGCACACTTTTAAGTTGGTCGAAAGTGGGGCTTCTTATAGCCATGAGCAAGTGGAGGGCCTTAGGCTTTGATTGGCTAGTTCCAATAAGCTGAGGTTAAGAGGAGTTTGATGCAAGCATCTAATTGGGAAGTTCCACAGTGGAACATTTTGATTTGGGGTTCAAAAGAGGGAAGATCTCCTTAGATTTTAGCTTTCAGGTGACTAGGGTGGATGACCAAAGGTGGGGTGGTGACTAGTTGGGTCATGGAGGTCTTAATTGTGATTATGTTCAAGGCTTGCTAGGTGATAGCATAAGGGGATGAGTTTAACAAAAATGGGGGAGCATATCTCCTTAATTTTGGGGACACTTGGTATTTCGCTCAAATCTTGAATATTGGGTCATCTGATTAACATCCTAGGAGACTAACCAGGGTAAGAGAGGGTTAAGATTGGTGAATGCAAAAGATTTGATTCAATTTGAGGGTTTAGGTTAACAATTAGGGTTTTGGTTTGAACTTGGGTCTAGGTAGGGCTTGAGTTAGGATTTGGGTCAAGTGATTGACCAAATTGATGTGGATGATTGTCATCATAAGTTTGGAAAAAGAATTAGGCGATTTTGAATTCATTTGGGAGTTCACATTAATGGAATTTTGATTTTGGGGCATTTAGTCTAGACTTGGGTTTGGATTGGGCTCGGACTTGATTTTGGTTCAATTGATGCCTCAAATTTTTTCAAGTGATTGTGACGAAGAGTTTTGGATATCAATTAGGTTGAAATTATGGAGTTATGAGGTTCATTTGGTGACATTTGGGCTTTAAGGAAAAATTGGATATTATTATTAATGTGGGATTTGGGTGAGGTTTGAGTTTTGTTTAACGATAATTGAGGGCTCAAATTGATCAAGGGAAATGTTATGAGGAGTTTGGAACTCAAAAGTGGGGAAATTAGTTTGGTTTTGTGGTTCAATTTAGGGGAATTTGAGTATATGACACAAATTGAGAATTTTAAGTGGGTTTGAATTTGATTTCAATTGTGTTCAATTGGACTTCAATTGGTAATGGGCATGACTAGTTTTAATTTTAAATTAAAATTGGGGAAGATTGAAGTTAAATTGGTGGAAATTTGGGTTAATTTGGCCTTAAAGGGCAAAATTGGGATTTTGGTCAAAATTGGTTAAATCAGACTTCATGAATGGTAAGATTGGTTTTGGAAGTGTTTGAAATGATTTGGGAGGCTTCGGAAAAATTTAGCCACCAGGGCATTTTAGTAATTTTTGTGAAGTTAGGGGTATTTTGAGATATTTGGAAATTTTAGAATGTTTTGGGCAATTTGAGTTGTTTAAAAGAGTTTGTGATGACTTTTGGACAAAATTGGGCAGTTTGGTTAATTTTTAAATATTTAGGGTTTCAAGAATAATTTTGTATTTTTGAAGAAGTTTGGGGAAAAAAGGCTAAATTGGGCAATTAGGTAGGATAAGATCAATTAAGGATGTTAATCATAAAATTACCATTTTTTTAGAAATGAGACAAATGGAGTTCCCACTATGGATCCTACATGTGCTGGTTTTAGCAAAACCATATCCTAGGGCTAATGGTATAGGAGACCATCCACATGAATTTCCAAAATGAGTAAGGGATCAAGCTAAGCATGAGTACAGGTGAGGGGTATCAAGTGTGTGTGTGAAAGACTGACCAGACCACACCACCCAAGGCTAACCCTAAGGTCAAAATATCCTATGGGGACTCTTCTTGAGCTCCTTCATATTTGCTCCACCTACTAAGTGCTAGAGGTTATAACCAACATATGGAACTTTAGAATTAGCAAAGAAGAGTTTTATAATGTCTAATGGTGAGGATTCTTTTTTTAGTCTTTTAAGAATAGTCAACAAGAAAGTCATATGGCTAGGTCCTAGGCTTCTAAGGAAGAAATTAGAGCTTAGTAAAATTTAAAGCCAATAAATTTACCCTTAATAGGTGTGGTGTGCTAGACAATCACACTACACGTATTGGCATTGACCAAAAAGATCAACAAACCAACACAATTACCTAAGCCAACATGCTCAAAGCAGATAAGTGAGAAAATGAAATAGGCTTTCGCTGAGGAGTAGATAGGGACTCATGCTGGGGCTCGAAAGGTAGGTTTCTAGAGATAACTATCCATGATACCACTGGTACAGATAAAGTTTCGATTTGATTTTAAACAAAAGATTTAAATTTTAATTGAAATTAATTTGATTTCATTTTTAAAAAGACTTCAAAAATTAAGGATGTATAAAAAGACTGGGTCTAAATGGAAAGCACAGGGACTCACTTCTGGCTTGAAAAGACCGATCAAGGAAAAGAGGTGCTACACAGGGAAGGAAAGCTTTGGGACTCACATCTAATTCAAGAGTGAAAAGAAGGGAATAGGATGGAGGCCTATCCCAAGGAAATTTAAAATTTGCTACATTGAGAAGGAAAGCTCTGGAACTCACATCCAACTCAAGAGGTGACAAAAGGGAATAGGACGGAGGCCTATCCTAAGGAGATTTCAAGTTTGCTACATTAAGAAGGAAAGTTCTGGGACTCACATCCAACTCAAGAGATAGTTAAGGGTGTCACATTAGGAAGGAAAGTTCACAGACTCACATCCATTCTAAGAGGTGACGAGCTACATTGGGAAGAGAAGCCCTATGACTCACATCCAACCCAAGAGGTAGAGAAGGGGACTAGGAAGGAGTTCTATCCCAAGGGGAATTCAAATTTACTACTTTAAGAAGGAAAGCTCTAAGACTCACATCCAACTCAAGAGGTAGCGAAGGGTGTCACATTAGGAAGGAAAGCTCAGAGACTTACATATAACCTTAGAGGTGATGGGAAAGGAGTTGGATGGAGGCCTATGAACTCAAGGGACTAGAACAGAGGTTCATGTTTCTGAGTACAGAGGTGGGAGTAGGGTGGAGGCCTACTGTCCCAAGGGACGAGTGCTAATGTGGGAGTAGGACGAGTCCTATGAACTCGAGGGAGTAGAACATAGGTCTACGATCCTGAGTGATAAGGTGGGAGTAAGATGGAGGCTTACGGTCCTGAGGGAGTAGAACGTAGGTCTACGATCCCTAGTGTTGATCTGAGAGTAGGAGCAAGCCTATAATACCGAGAGAGAAGAGTGGAGTTATATGATCTTGAGTGTTAAAGTGGGAGTAGGACGAAGGCCTACCTTCCAAAGGAAGTAGAAAGGTGGTCTACCGCCTACGATTCCGAGGGAGTAGAGTATAGGTCTACGATTCCAAGTGCTAAGGTGAGAGTAGGACGGAGGACTATGGTCTCGAGGAAGTAGAACGTAGGTCTACCATATGATCCTGATTATTCAATAAAGTTGTTAGGCGCAATGTATGTAATTATATGTTTAATTTCATTAATAGTTATTCTTGATTTGCAAAAAAGTTAAAAACTTGATCCAAAGCAAAATCTAGGTCAGTTTTCCACTATGAAACAAATAAGAATATAATTATAATATTTAAATATGGGATACTACACAAGTATACAAATCGTTATCAAGTAATTTAGGATTTTCTTATTAAGCCCCGAATATTGAACCCGGATGGAGAATAACAATATGCACTTTAGAAAAATAGAAAGTTTAGATGACAAAAATCTACTTCACAAAATATTCTTACTTAAACTTATAATGTTATAATAGTAATTAAAATTCGATTCTTTTTATATTTTTTTGTTTTATGTAAATAAAGTAAGAAACTAATTAAGTTAACTAACTACTTGCAAGATTAAGGCTATATAAATAAAATATATTTTTCCTTATAATGATTCAGTAATAACTATAAAAATTCTATTATGGAAGTATGCTAAATGTGTTGTGTCAAATATGAGCAATTACATCCTTTACCCATACTAAAGATGTTATAAAAGACATTGGATAATTTATAGTTTGAATAGTCTTGAAGACTGGTTAGGTAGGGAAGATGTCAACTCTCACTGTAGATTTCCCTCTTCTCCCTCCACATTTGGGCTAACATCTCATATCAAAACCTGAAATTATAAATCAAATTGGGGGATTTAGCCTATCACTCTAAAGTCGTCTAATTCTACACTCTTGAAATGTTTATTTCCCTATTTGTTTGCACTCAATCCCATGAGCAACATTGTCATTCATGAAATCAATATGTGATTCTAATCATTCGTTGATTGAGACAACACCATCTCGAATCTTACATTTTCTCACAACAGATATTAACATCTTAATTTGCCAAATCAAGAGGTAAATGAAGTGCAAGGTTTCAAATCATCACAACTTCTTCCAATATTGAAGTCTAATACTTCACACAACATCCTTTAAACACTTAATCATTTATCATTTTAAGGAAAAATATAAATAAAACCATTCAAAATCTATGGAGAAAACACAACCACACATGAGTTTAAAAGTAGAAATCATGCGCACAAACCAGAAATCTAGATTAAAACCAAGTGCAATCACAAAAATAAATATTTATCTTAAATCCTCTCCACCAATTGTATTGAAGTTCCTTTGAATTCTCTTCCTTCACTCACAATACAAACTAACACTTAAAGTAATAAGATAGTGGTCAGCGGCGAAAGCGGCGATAGGCGGCGGTGGCGACAGTTACTTAGATGAATGATAATTGTAAAATCTGATGGGGGGCTAGCCTCTTCTCTTGGATAAGCTAAATCTTTTATTATAAAAATCCATGGGGTGCATTGGTGTCTCCTTAAGAAGTTATCTCCACTCAATGAATCTTCTAGAAGTTGACTCCTCAAAAGCCAATTGAGTGAATTTTAATGTCAATATGATATTTCCCAAATTTTTATCAAGGTTTTTTTCAAACACCTCTTCAAAAATTTGACTAAATTCAGTGAATCATCAAATAAATACTTCTAGCGCTTTCACACGGGATACCTGACGCTTAAGCACGGCTCTCTAGTACTTAGGCACCAGTCCTGGGCGCTTAGGCGCCTCAGTTCATTTTTGCACCTTCCTTCATTTTCGCTCCAAATTTGACCTTTTTTCACTCTTTTTAGAATTTTTCATCCATTTGATTATACTTAAAAGAAATAAACACAAATATCTTTAACTAAAGCGTAATATCTCAAAAATAGGTATAAAAATGTGTATAAAATTACTATATATTTTAGGTTTATCAAAATCCCCCAAACATAAAAGGTTACTTGTCCTCAAGTGACCCTTCAATCTTTAAAATCCAACATAAGTAGATGATGTATATGAGTTTCTTTAGGAGTTACCAAATTTTGATGTAGAAATATAGTAGTCCAATTTAGAAAAAAATATAAGTAAATGAGACGAACTTAAAGTTTAAAAATTTTTAATGTTAATAAATTTGAAAATATGAGTTTCTATCTAATTTAAAAATATTGTAGATTATCCAAATATAAAGTTTAGGTATTTTATCATCTCCACTGGAAAAAATTTTTTGAGCATAATTTTACTTATTATATTATATTCTTAAGCTTAAGAGTTTTTGAAGTCTTATAGTTTAAAAATATCTGATGTCGAAGAAATTTTTTATTAAGCATTAATCCTCATGCTTCTCCTCCTTTTTTCAATTTTCTTTTTCTTTTTCTTTTTCTTTTCTTTTTTTCTTTTCTTTTTTTTTTCTTTTTTTTAGTCAAGGATTATTATATCTGGATAGGACTTTAATGAGTTTGAATCCCACTCTTCATTTTTTAAAGCAAAGATATGATATTTTTCTTTCACTTAAAAACATAATAATAGTTTTAAAAATTACTTTAAATAAAATGAATTTAATTTTTTAAAATAAAAAATCAAAATCTTGTAATTTTTTTAAAAATATATTTTTTTCTACTGAAGATAATTACACTATATTTAGCATTTTCCACACTAAAAATGTTTAGCTTTAAGTTTTTCTTATTACTATAAATTTTAACAAAATTCTCTTACTTATTTCTTTATTCAAAGATATACTTCCCTAATATAACTTCATATACATGATCATTTTTCTTCAAATAAAAATAAAATTTATTTGAGGTACAATTGAGAACAAATAAATTTTTAAGTTCTTTAGAAACTTTTTTTCCTCTCCCAAACTTAAATTTTTAATTAAAATAAAACATTTTAGCATCATATAAATATTGACAAGAATGAAAATTAGAAATAACATGCTTGTATAAATTTTCATATCCAAAATATGCAAGTACAAAAACTAATAATAGGAGTAAAATTTAAATTGATCAAATTTTAATTTTCTTAACCTATAGAGATTCATCAGACTTCTATGCAGTGGAGTATTACATAAAAGCAAACAAACACACTAACAAACATATGTGACTGCAACATAAAGAAAAATCATTAAAAATTTTAAACACGCGGCTTTTAAGTAAAAAGTTAACTAGATTCTAAACCTTCCTAAGATCCCAGAATTAAGTTCAGCACAGAATAAGTACATTAAAAAATACAATTAACACAATTATTACCACCAAACATAATAACTACTCATAAAAACACAAATACATCACAATAGTGTCCAACAAAACACAACATAACAAAAACTAGCAGTCTCAACAATAACAACTGAAAACATAATAAAAAAATAGAACAACTGCACTATCAAAAGTTCACAATAACAAACAAACTAAAAATTAAAAAAAAAACTATAGATCAACGTTAATCATCCTCATCCTCTGCATCACTATCATCACCACACCAAACTGCTACAGGCTTGTATGGTAGATATTTGGGGTACTGAGGAAATACAACATCCTGATTACCTCTCATAAGGTTTTCCATAGCTAAGTTGAATTCAAGCTTATAATCACTATGTCTCTTCATACAACCATCCACATGCTCTGCAAAATGTTGTAAGTTTGATACCTTATCTGCAGTGTAGTTGACATTCCCCCAAAATCCTCTGTAATAACTGTGACTAAGAATCATATCCAAAAGTCTGACCCTGTGATGTAGAAGCATTTGAAGTAGAAGCTCGTGACGTCAAAGCAGCAGAACTACTAGAGAATCCACCCCTCCAGCCAAAAATAGAATGATGTGAATAACATTTCACATTCACAACAGTAATGAACTTTAGTCGCTGTAAGATCTCCTCCTAGCTGTCAAATCTAACTCCAGCCTCCTCGCATAAAGTAAAGATCAAGGATGCAAATCCCAATCCTGCAGTAGTAGCAGCAACGATAGAACTGGTAATAACTCCCTGAATCAAAGCTACATTATCAATAGGCTTGAACTGCTGAATGCAATAGTTCAAGGTTGCTCGATCTCAAGTCACTTCACTCAAATGATTTGTAGGCAGTTGACGAGCAAAAATAAAATAATTCCATGTCCTTGCAAGACATACAACTTTGAAGCAAAAAAGTTTACTTTTCTTTCATTTGTTATCTTCCATAACCGTCTCCCAGCAGTCAATCTAACTCCTCCTAAGTAGTACTATAGTTTGAATAAAAACACAAAGCACTCAAGGGAAATTGATAAAATTGATTAATTACCTTAGGGAAAAAAGACACTGTCTTCCCCCTCACCATGACTCCATCAGCTTAAGGGAGATTTGCATAAAACTGCCACACAATAGAGATCACTACAATAGCAGAAAAATAATAGAACCGATCCCACTGGCGGCGAGTAATCAAACCTTCAACAGCTCCTCCCGGACATTTAAAACACCGCTCAGGAATCAATTTTCTCGACTGCAATGGATCACTATAACGATCCTGAGCTCTCAAACTGAGAAACTTATTTGAATTGAATGGAGTCTTCTCCTTACTCCTCTCCATTCTCGGTGCCCTTTCTAAAAAAAGATAAATTAAATTCAATAAACTAAACTCCTAAAAACTTAAACTAACAAATACATGCCTTTTCCATAGATTTTTCTCAAAATTTCACTAAGAATAGTGATTTTCGGGTAGCTCATGAATGTGCTCAAAATACATGGTGAGAATAAAAAATTTTTGCATTGAAGTAAAGCTCTTACCTCAAAGATATCAAATCTAGCAATTTTTACTCCAAATCACCAAGAAATCTTCAAATATGGTGAGCCCTAGCTTAGAAATTGCGAAATATCAAGGTTGAAGAAGAAGAAGAAAAAGTGCGATAATGGTGTTTTCAGACAAAAACCATTTGCGAACTAGTTTTCTTCAACCTGCACTTAAGCATGAATGGTTCGGCGCTTAGGACCCCGTCTCTCAAATTAGGCAGCGCCAGAGAACACAAAACTTCACACAAATGAACACTCATTTTAATTCACCAATAATTACAAACATTTTCAAGACATAAATTCTCAATCCAAATAATCTTGGATGAGAAATTTTCTTACAAAAACACTGGATAATCTTAACATTAAAAGCACACTAAATAGACTTAACTTTAACAAACGAACACTAAACACATACACTAAACCACGAACTTAATTCCATTCTCCAGTAGGTGGAACAAATCTTGGCCTCTCATTAGTCTCTCCTTCAGCATTTGGAATGTATATCTAAAAGAACATATGATGATTATTAACTTTAGTTGAATCTTCTTCAATCAAATTGTTCTTCAGATACATAGCCTTGTCCGCTTCTTCTATAAAATTTTTATGCCTAAACTGCATCTTAATTTCTCATCGCATATGATCTAGATGTGTGTTAACTTCCATCACTTTTACTTCAATTGAAGCCATGTCAACCTCAATTTTTGTGATTTTCTCTGTTATACCTTTGATACTAACAGCTGGAAAACTGTTATACAACTATTGTACACTCTGACTAATAAACTTCTTTCTTATTGCTTCCTCCTTCTTGTACAAATCACTCTCAATGACATTTTTCCAAAACTCTCTCTTTCTCACTTTGGATTTTAGGGTTAAATGGAGGTGTGGTGAGATTTCTACTCGTACCCTTTTCTTTATAAGCTCTAAACTCTTCTTAACACTCTTTGGCATGTTCTATAACTGTCTCCTATGTCACAGTCAACCAAATCTTGGTTAAAACTTCTCAAAACCAAAATTTGCACATGTTTTTTGACTACGACACTTAAGCGCCAAATATTGGCGCTTAAGCGCTAGCACTCAATTTAGCACTGGTCAACTTAACGTCCAAATACTCGTTCTAACATGTCTAAGTCATCTTTAAAGGTCATAGAATAATCACTAACTCATTATATAATAAAAAATACTACCATAATTTTCTAAATCATGCATAACAACATCATAATAAAAGCAAACACACAAATAACTGTGGTGTGCCTCCCACAGAGCGTTTGGTTTAACGTCGCCAACTCAACGTAAACAGTGCTTACTTTGGTTGGCCCAACGTCAAAAAATCATTTAATATAAGTTGTTCACCTAAAAAGTAGGATTTCAACCTCTAACCATTCACTTTGAAAGTTTTATCAGTTTTAGGAGCTTTGATATCCACAGCTCCATAGGGATAAACATTCATCACAACGAATGGGCCTATCCATCTGGACTTAAGTTTTCCTGGAAATATCTCAATCTTACATTGTAAAGCAAGACTGGTTTCCCTGGCTGAATTTTTTTAGTAAGAATCCTCCGATCATGCCACATCTTCATCTTTTCTTTGTAAATCTTAGCACATTCATAAGATTCATTCATTGTCTCTTCAAGCTCATTCAATTGCAATAACCTTTTCTCACCAGCATCTTTTAAATTTTAATTAATTTTTTTAATTACCCAATATGTTTTATGCTCAAGTTCAACTAGTAAGAGACAAGCTTTCCCAAATATTAGTCTGTATGGGGACATTCTCATATGAGTTCATTATGCAGTACTATAAGCCCACAAAGCATAGTCAAGCTTGACTGACCAATTCATTTTTGTTGGATTTACAAATTTTTCCAATATTCTTTTAAATTCAAGATTGGAAAATTCAGCCAAACCACTTGTTTGAGGATGATAAGCAGTAGAAATTCTACGGTTTATATGACATTTCCTTAATAACTTCTCTATTATTGCATTCTAAAATGACTTCCCCCATCAGTTATGATTACTCTCGGCATCCCAAATATACAAAATATATTCATTTTTAAAAACTTTGCAACATTTTGAGCATCACATCGAGGTAAAGCAACAACTTCTATCCAATTGAATACATAGTCTACTGCTAACAGTATATATAAATTTTCGAAAGATGGTATAAATGGTCCCATGAAATCTAATCCCCAAACATCAAATATCTCAACTTATAACACATAATTGAGGGGCATCTCATTCCTCCTAGAAATAATTTCTACTCGTTTATATCGATCACAAGTTTTGATATAAGCGTTAACATCTCTTATGATTGTAGGCCAATAAAATCAAGACTATTGAATTTTGTATGTTATTTTATCAACACCAATATTATATGTAAAATTAATAAATTTGACTCCGCTTTGCAGCGATGCCAAAAACTTGATCTAGTATTTAAGAATAAGAAATTGATGCAATTTATGTTGGGATTCTACGCAAGTATATGTATCATTATCAAGTAATACAATACTTTATGTTTTAGCCCCAAATATCGATCCCACGAGGAAGGTGTAAATTCATAATGGAAATTTCAATCAAGAAATTCACAATAATAAAGAAAATCTACAATAATTTCAAATGTTTAGGGTGCTATCAGAACTCAATTACCAACTACTAGTGAAACAGTAAAGCAAAGCTAAGCAATAAATACCAAATTATATTTCTGTGACAAAGTTATCAAATATGAGAAAGCATTTTTTCCACTACAATGAGCTTTTGATTATTGAGAGACATAAATGGTTTTAATTTTTCTTGTGCTAGACAGGAGCAATTTTAATTCACTATCCTTAGTCAAGTGTTATAGAGAATCATTGGATAATCTAAGGTTTGGTCTCTAAATCCATGATTAGGCTAGGAAGATAATGGCCCTCACTCCAAAGCTCCCACTTCCCTTCCCCTAAATGCTAACTCTTGCATTAGTTCTAAAACAGTAAAACTAAATTGGGGATTTTAGTCTCTCACCCTAGAATCTCCAATTCCTTGCCCAGTAATATATAAATTTTCCTATTTATTTACACTCAATTCCATGAACAAAACACTCCTTCATGGAATAGAATGTAATTCTCACTTTATTGTGAAACTCATACTCCATTCCCGGACAGTATGTTTCGCAATAGATGTTAACATTTCAATTGGTTAAATCGAAAAGTAAATTAAGAACAGAGTAAAAAAATTATCATAATTTATTTTTATTCTAAAATTGGCACGTCCAAATTATCTCTTCATTTTTCCAAATCACAGAGTAGGGAGAAAGACTAAAAAACTAATTTGACCTCAGGTGAAAGATACGAAAAAATACAAATTTCATAAATAAAAGAAAGTTTATACAACAAAAATAAACAAACATCAGTTATCCTTAACTCTTCCTCAAAGAAAATCCCTTGTAGCTCCTCTTAGACTCTTTCTCTCTTTACAAGACTCTTAATTCTCTCTTCAAAGATGTAAGGATGAAAAAATCTCTCACTGCTCTCCCTCTCCAACAACTCTTAGGAGAAATCACGCTTAGACTCACTACACTACACAATACACACAATGGAACACTTAAGAAAACTCAATGACACACTAGCCGACTTGTTTTTCTCATCAATTTCTACTCTAAATAGAGGATAATGTCATTTTTCTAAGAGGTGTTTCAAATAATTCTATAAAAAGCGTCCAAATTCATCTAATCTTATAGAATTTTGCCCTGCACAGACTTTAGCACTAGCAGCGCCCATGATGGCGACGTCGGCGCTAGTGGCCCAAAATTAATTTGTGCTCTCTGTCAAATAGCACCGTCGGCACCCATTCTTGCAACATTAGAGCCCTCACTATTCTGGATTCCTTCCTCTCTGCTGGAACAGTCGGCGCTGAGTATTCTATCCAAAACACAATTTGACTCCGAATTCCATCCTTTTTGCTTCCTTTTTGCTCCAACTGCTAAAAATCATCAACCTGCAATAAAATATAAAAAATACATTCCTTTAATGTGAAATATCACCAAAAATGAGTATAAAATATAGGTCTAAAAATGCATATATTTTAGGTGCATCAAAATCTCTTAAAATTAAATGTTACTTGTCCTCAGGTAACTCCTTTACTACATAAAAATATAACTTATAAGAAAGAGTTTAACTTCTAGGTTTCCATATTTTGGTTTACTAAATATCATAGCATAACTTAAGAAAAATTTAGAATAACTCAAGTTAATTACTAAAGGTATAAGAATATCTAGCAGTCAATTCTAAAATTTTTTATTCTCTATTCTTTTTAAGGAAAATTGTAAATTGTCATATTAAAACCATTTAGAATATCCATATGAAAAATAACTTCATGAAAATGTTACAAGTGAATATACTAATACTTAAATACAAGTTTAGATAATGTAGCTACGTCTTCTTCATTAAGTTGATTCAAGTGAAGCTAATTTTTTATTAGGCGTCTCCTCAAGCTTTTCCTCACATATTTTTCTTTTCTTTTCTTTCTTTTTTTTATCTTTTGATTTTTTCTTTCCTTTTTTTTCTTTTTCATTTTCATGTAAGCATTAATATATCTGGATAGCATTTAATAATTTTGAACATCACTATCCTCTTCTTAAAGTTAAAAAAAACTTTTCACATTCCTTCACTTTATAAATTCATTTTAGCTTTAAAGATTTTATATAAAGTTTCAATCTTTTATTTTTACATGAAACTCTAAGATTCTCAATACTTAAAAATACAAATTCTTTTGCTTAAAATGGAAAAGCATAGTCTTATTCTCTCATATCAAGTACCTTAATCTCTAGAATTAACGTTTATCATTGCAAATTTTTACTTAAGCTTACTATATATTTTGAAACACAAATATTGTTATCTAAAGTTGGACTCTACTACCACAGGTTATGTTAAATTAATTTTTTAAAAACATTTAGTTAATTGAGGACAAATAAAATTAAGTTTCTTTCTTTAAAAAGAAATTTTTCTTCCTCCCCAAACTTAAAAGTTTTTTAAAAGTTTAAGCATAAAAAACTAAAAATACAGAGTGAAAGAAAACTGTTAGTACATAAAGAAAAAACTTACCTGTTGAAGGTTCTTTTTTTGAAACTTAACTCTGAAATATTGCAAGTGATAGTATGAAAAGCTACAAGACTTAAATCACTAAATAACATAATATATATATATATATATATATATATATATATATATATAT